>CM062293.1:386475841-387075841 GCA_031216915.1 Pictodentalium vernedei
CTTGGTTATTTCACGGGTGGTAATCTCCACAGGCACAATCTGGCGGAGGTCTTCCGACTGTGCCTGCGTGTTTCTCTCTGCTTCGAAAGGTGGGTGCTCGTAGGAAAAAAAAAGTCTTTTTAAGTGGTTATTTGGTGTATTTCCGAAGTAGGGCGCAACCCAGTTCCGTGTATGAATCATATCCATGTGGAACCGACCAGGACCGAAGCCAGTGGGGTGGGGGCAAGAGGGTCGAACCTCCCCTATGACACACTCCGTTGGAAATTTTCAATAGCCATCTGAAAGAAATTTCTAACCGACAAAGCCTAGTCGTCCATTTCTGACAGATTCTCTCGATCGTTCGGCAATATTCTGAATATTACCGAAACATCGAGAGAATCTCTCGGAAATGAACATCGGTACGACATTATATTCCTCTTCTGCATAACAGTCTTGTTACAAAACACCAAATTCCTCGCTCATTCTCAGAAGCACCGAAAAACTACCTTATCTTAACCATGCCCCATTGAGCTGCTAGCGTCGAGCTCGGTTAGTCCTCGGATGAGTGACCGTCTGAGTGATCGATTCGGACTCCCGCGTTGTGTCCTTGGGCAAGGCACTTAACCCCGATTGTCCACATGGGTGCACGATGACGCCGTGTACTAAGGCGTACTGCACGTCGATGGTGCGCATGTCTTCAACCAATCTAACCCTGTTTGTAATTCAGTGCGGAGTTACGATGTTGGGGAGCTGGCAGCTGCTCGTCGTTGCTCGGTGGTTCTCTCCGGGCACTCCAGCTTCCTCCACCCGTAAAACTGTCACGGTCATGATTAGCCATTGTGCATAAGTATGTGACCTTGAAAACCAATAAATAAATAAATAAATTGAGCTGTTAGAAAAGCCGGATATCATGAGCCAAGATACTCTAGAATCATTAGCAGAGGCTTGTCTTTTACAAAATTTTCTCCCACCAATGGGAGGGGGATACGACCTAGCTGGGAGAGAGTATGGGAGGGGGTCGCCCCCCTGAGGGGGGGGGGGCGAACCCCTCCCATACTCTCCCACCTCCTCGGTGCTACTACGCCTCCTATGTCGAGTGATTTTAACGCTCCTAGCTCCGGGCCTGAAACTGGCCATACAACGACATGCCATATCGTGAAATATTGATTTAATCCGTTAACGTTCGACTCGAAAATTGAATTTTTTCGTTAAATTTTCAAAAAATCGATAATGTTTTTGTCGTTTTCTCTAATTTCTTGCCACTTTCTGATGATTCATGCTTTGTCTTTTTGAAGATAACATTCTCGCGACCATGCATGTGTCAGTCAGGTTCGGCGCGCATCGCGGGCCTTTGACGTTAGGAACAATTTTGGGTAAAAGTTTCAACTGGATTTGGTTTATGATTGCGGGGTCACTTTATGTCTGGTGGCTCGATGTAACGAACGTTCTGTTCACGCTGTTCGTGCTAGTCGGGTCAAAACAAGTCATTAAGCAAATCATTTATAAAGTGGACTTTACCGGTATGTTGTTGGTTTTGTTCCGGAAAATAATATTGTGCTGTTTTTTCACAAACCTACCAGACTCAAGGGAGATAATTCCAGAGGATCAAAAAAATTGATATCAACATATCAGGTTTATATTGGTTTTAGATGCGGAAGTGAAACTGAGGTGTGACTTTATGTTTTGCTTTAAATCAGTGATTTAAAAATCATTTATTTAAATTTTGATGTGAATCAGTTATTTAAATCGCATGATTTCGATTGCCACGGGGTTCATACAGGTTATGGAAAGGTGTGGAAAATCTTGGAAAACAGTGAATTGATTTTCCAGGCCCGGGAAAGGTATGCAAAATGGGGTGAGTTTTGGAAAAGTTGTTACAATTGAACATATATGTATGACAGAGTATTTCTCCTGTCTAATGAGGCCATTCAAACAATATTTGTTCTTCCAATTTTTAGGGTTCACCGAGAATCGCCACTTGAGTCATCGGAGTTTGGAGTTTTTTTACCCTTAAAATCCTAGTAGTTTGTATCCATTTTTGCCACACTTTGATAGAGTATATTATTATTGGACGCTCGATTAGAAGCTCAAAAATATCTACAACGACATTCTATATGGTTGAAGTATAGGGATGTTATAGGCACTGACAACCCGGTACTTGAACCACATGAATATGACAAAGTTATAGAGAATTTTTAAAATATCCACCGCGACACCTTCTATAAAGACACCCACGAAGATAAGGGAAAAAATCGGATTAAACAAATTAAGAACTTATCGTCGGTCCAAAAAAGAATGTAGATTTGAAAATTATTTGACAAACACGAGATCGTCTGAAGTAAAGAGTATGTTCACGCGACTGCGTACCAGCAATCATGTCTTAATGATAGAGAAAGGAAGGCATCTACAACCCCCATCCCCGCAAACGAACGACTTTGTGACCTGTGCGACTCGGGGTTATGTAGAGACGGAATTTCATTTCGTTATGGAATGTTCGGAATATGCGTCTCTCAGGAAAGATATTTTTCGCAGACTGGAGGGCGAGTACCAGCCCTATATGAATGTCGAAGAGAAATTCATATTCCTAATGAAGAATGAAGTCCCCGGACTATGTAATATCATCTTCAATATGATACAGTTTTTCTTCAAACAACTTGCGTTAAAGCTTAGTCACCAGTAATCATTGATTGCTCATAGTATTTAACGTGAATTAGAGATGGGCAATATACCGAAAAACCGAACCGATACCGATATCATGGGGACACCGAAAAACCGAACCGACCCAATCTTTGAATACCGAAGCCAACGGTATTTTCAATTTTCCCTGTGCATTCGCTATTTATAAGGCCTTGATGAGGATTGATAGCAGTTGAAGTGTTCATTTTCATGAAAGAAGTGACTGATTTTATTTTTCAGTTTTGTTAAGGCTTAAGGACCAGGGCAGTTGTACTAAATTATCAATAGTCTACGACCTGTACATGTCCAGTTGCTTAGCAGTGATTTCTAGCCAAGTCTTGGCTGCCTTAACAGGCAGCCAAGACTTGGCTAGAAATCACTGACCAGATAATTTTACAACTGTCATCAGGCCCACCTAACGATGACATCTTCAGGACACACACTCTATGATTCTATGATTACAGACGCCTTAAGTGGAGCTTGAAAAGTTAAGGCGTATTTAGAACAAGTCACCAAATTACTGTAGATATGATCTGTGTTGACAAAAGAATGACAATGTTGAGCCCATCAACAATGGCATGTGTAGCACTGTGATAGAATGATACAAGAACAACTTATTCTGTATTTTTCTGACATGGATTCTCCTTTGGTACTATCAGTGAATCTGAAGTCACATACCGAATACCGAACCGATACCGCGGTATCCCCACACAAAAATACCGAAACCGATACCGAACTCAAAATTCCAATACCGCCCATCTCTAACGTGAATGTTTACAAAAGATATTATCACTTTTATGACTACTCTTTTATGTGTTATGTCCTCATTTAATAATACTTAATTTTTAGTTAGGGGCGCGGTGGCGTTGCGGTAAACGGTTCTCGTCAGATCACCGAAGTTAAGCAACGTCGAGCCCGTCTAGTCCTTGGATGGGTGACCATCTGAGCGATCGATTCAGACTTTCGCTTGGTGTCCTTGGGCAAGGCACTTAACCCCAATTGTCCACATGGGGGCACGATGACGCCGTGTACTAAGGCGTACTGCACGTCGATGGTGCGCATGTCTTCAATCTAACCCTGCCTGTGCTGCAGTGCGGAGTTGCGATGTTGGGGAGCTGGCAGCTGCTCGTCGTTGGTCGGTGGTTCTCTCCGGGTACTCCGGCTTCCTCCACCCGTAAAACTGTCACTGACACGATATGACCTTGGCTGTTAATGTGTCGTTAAACCTTAATAAATAATAAATAATAATTAGCTCAACTTTGGCGAAGCCAAATTTGAGGTATTGTCATGGCCTGTCGTCCGTCCGTCCGTCCGTCGCGCAGTCAACACGACTCGGGCTAGAGGCCGTATTTATGAACCGATCTTTACGAAACTTCTTGGGTACCTTTGTTATCACCGTGGGACGAGAACGAGTTTTTTGGGGTCCAGTCCGAAATTCAAGATGGCCGCTGGCAGCCATTTTGTACAAAATTAGGTGCAATCAGATTTTTGCGCAGAACTTCTATATGAAGGTTCTGATTTGAATAAATTTTTGAATGAATGTTTAGTAACATGGAATACATCACATATAATACGATTTTTTTTCTCGTGGAGAAATTATGCAAATTAGATTAACTTTGATTTATTCAGTGCTACTTATACACAGTAAGTGCACATGTCAATACGGCTCGGGATAGAGGCTGTATTTATGAACCGATCTTCACGAAACGTCTTGGGTACCTTTGTTATCACATGGGGATGAGAACGAGTCTTTCTGGGTACGGTCCAAATTTCAAGATGGCTGCCAGTGGCCATTTTGTACCGAAATTAGGTCCAATCAGTTTTTTGTACACAACTTCTATATGACTCAGACTAGAGGCCGCATTTATGAACCAATGTTTATGAAACTTCTTGGGTACCTTTGTTATCACCGTGGGACGAGAACGAATGTTTTCGGAAGTGGTCCGAAATTCAAGATGGCCGCCAGCAGCCATTTTGTACCAAAATTAGTGCAATCAGTTAATTGTACAGAACTTCTGTATGAAAGTTCTGATTTGAATAAATTTTTGAATGAATGTTTAGTAACATGGAATACATCACATATATTAGGGTTTTTTTCTCGTTCAGAAAGTATGCAAATTAGATGAACTTTGATTTATTCAGTGGTACTTATACACAGTAAGTGCACATGCCAATACGGCTCGGGCTAGAGTCTGTATTTATGAACTGATCTTCACGAAACTTCTTGAGTACCTTTGTTTTCACCTTGGGACAGGAACGCTGTGAGAACAAATATTTTTGGGTTCAGTCAGACCCACTCTTGGACTCAAAAGATTTCTTTTCTAGTTTAGCATCTAACTGTCACCCACCTTTATAATACTTTACCTATACATTTGTTACAGGCTACGGTCAGCATTTATGTACAAACCGTTACAATACTTTATATGTACCTTTGTTATTAGATCATTACCTAGATGTTTGTCATTGCTGTGTCACATACTATACATGTACATGTCTTACACAAGTTGCGCTATAGTGTCATTGACACTTTCATTTTTAGTTGTTGTTAACTATCCTATTTTGTTGATGCAATCTGCCTTGTTTTTCGTGCATTTTCTCATTAAAGCTATTCTATTCTAATCTGGTGGTCATTCGGTTGTTTCTAGCCAAGTCTTGGCTGCCTGTATAGCCTAGAAACAACTGCCAAGGTACTTTGAATGTAACTTAAAAGATTACCTAAAGCCTTAATGTTCGACTCTCGGTTTCATTGCAGTACAAAGTTGCCAAAGTTGGATTTGGATCCCTTAGGGCTAAAACAGTTGTCAAGGGGTGGTGAACTTGTGAAGGAAATAGAATTATACATTGAGTAACATTTAACCATTATTTAGTATTTATTGATGTTTAAGGTCACATATTTATGCACAATGGCTAATCATGACCGTGACAGTTTGACGGGTGGAGGAAGCCGGAGAACCCGGAGAGAACCACCGAGCAACGACGAGCAGCTGCCAGCTCCCCAACATCGTAACTCCGCACTGAATTACAAACAGGGTTAGATTGGTTGAAGACATGCGTACCATCGACGTGCAGTACGCCTTAGTACACAGCGTCATCGTGCCCCACGCGGGCAATGGAGATGAAGTGTCTTGCCCAAGGACACAACGCGGTTGCCGCAGGTGGGATTCGAACCGAGGACCTCTCGGTTTGCAGCCTGCACTTCTACCTACTGAGCCACCACTCTCCCCATTTAACCATTGGGGTTATGGAGATTTGATGTCAGAGATATGGAAAAAGTATGGAAAAGTTATGGAAAACTAAATTCACTAATCTGTATGAACCCTGTTGCCAAACCCTGACTTGTTGCATAAAAATTTCTCCAGTCCAGAAAGATTCTAGAAAATATGAATAGAAGAATGTTCTAATAATTTGAATTGCTAAAAACTACTATCACGTTCATTCCAGATGTCATGGGAAGGGAAATCAGTAAAAAGATATCACTATCAACTGAGGGCAAAGAAACAAGTAGGAAAAGAAAAAGACCCAGGTTGTTGTTGTCAGTGAAAAGGGTGCACGCTACAGCCCATTCATGTCGCCAGCAAGAAAAATAAACTTTCAAATCACAAATATTAAGTGCAATTAAGTGTTGTAAAGCGCAATTTATACCAGCAATTTACTACCGGTAAAGTGTACGCAATATCGAGCTTCATAAGTATGCATCATGCATGATGTCAGACGGTACGAGATTTCTATAGTACGTTTACCTACCGTAATAAAAAAATTCTCGAAATGCACTTCTAGAAAATCGCATCATGTAAAATCGTTATCCTGAGTTAATTCCACCATTCACAGTTACAAAATGATGAAACATCGAAAATTGATCATTCCTGCATAAGATCTGATTTAATATTAGGACTGTGTGAATTGCTCAAAGTTCTCAGCTTGAGCATTTGTTTAGCACACATTCAATTCGCAGAATAATACCAAATAATAATAACAACCTGATAATTCTGTTATAAATGTGTTGGTATTTCAGTTACTTGAATCAATTTTATGCCTCCTTTCATGACTTTGTTTTCAAAATTTTTCTCGGTATTGAATTTCCAATTAGGGCGAGGGACCGGGAGGGGGTTTCCCCCTCCAGGTCCCTTCCCCTAGTTGGAAATTCACTTCCCTACACCCCCCCCCCCCCCCCTCAATCGGATACCTCTACCTACGTCTCTGCTATTTTGTTTACCGTCTGACAAGGTTCAGTACAATTCATTGTTGAAAATTACAAAAGCCTCTGTTGGTCACTCGTACGTATCAAGAAGTCTTGTATTTGCGATTTGTTGTCCGGTTAGATACCGATTACTGGCGGAAAATGTAATCTTTACCCCACATCATCGTATATATATTGATATTTGGTATGCAACATTGTGGGGTGGACCTGATTCAAGTTGGTTCAAATCGGCCCACTGGATTGACATTTGGGCTCAGTACAGAAGCCCGAATTCGAACTTAGTGCATTTCAAGCAAATTTCTTAAAAAAAATCTTCTTCTCAAGATCCAGCATGCAGAATCTTTTGATATTTGGTATGCAACATTGTGGGGTGGATCTGATTCAAGTTTGTTCAAATCGGCCCCTGGATTCATATTTGGGCTTACTATAAAAGCTCGAATTCGAACTTAATGCATTTCAGGCAAATTTCTTTAAAAATCTTCTTCTCCAGATCCAGCAGGCAGTATCTTTTGATATTTGGTATGCAACATTGTGGGGTGGATCTGATTCAAGTTTGTTCAAATCGGCCTCCTGGATTCATATTTGGGCTCAGTATAGAAGCCCGAATTCGAACTTAGTGCATTTCAGGCAAATTTCTTAAAAAATCTTCTTCTCAAGATCCAGCAGGCAGAATCTTTTGATATTTGGTATGCAACATTGTGGGGTGGGTCTGATTCAAGTTTGTTCAAATCGGCCCCCTGGATTCATATTTGGGCTCACCATAAAAGCTCGAATTCGAACTTAGTACATTTCAGGCAAATTTCTTAAAAAATCTTCTCCAGATCCAGCAGGCAGAATCTTTTGATATTTGGTATGCAACATTGTGGGGTGGACCTGATTCAAGTTTGTTCAAATCGGACCCCTGGGTTCATATTTGGGCTCAGTATAGGAGCCCAATTTGAACTTAGTGCATTTCAGGCAAACTTCTTTAAAAATCTTCTTCTCAAGATCCAGCAGGCAGAATCTTTTGATATTGGGTATGCAGCATGCTTAGGGGAGGGAGGGGGGGGGGGAGGGGGGAGATTCAAGTTTGTTCAAGCCAAGTCCCTGGGTTCATATTTGGGCTCACTGTGGTAGCCCAAATTATAACTTAGTTCAAAATGAGGAATTTTCTTTAAAAATCTTCTTCAGATCCAGCAGTCGGAATGTTTTGATATTTGGTATGCAGCATCCTTAGGGGGTGAGATTCAAGTTTGTTCAAGCCATGTCCCTGGGTCCATATTTGGGCTCACTGTGGGAGCCCGAATGATAACTTAGTTCAAAATAAGGAATTTTCTTTAAAATCTTCTTCTTCAGATCCAGCAATTGGAATGTTTTGATATTTGGTATGCAGCATCCTTAGGGGGGGGGGGGGGGGGGAGATTCATGTTTGTTCAAGCCATGTCCCTAGGTCCATATTTGGGCTCACTGTGGGAGCCCGAATGATAACTTAGTTCAAAATGAGGAATTTTCTTTAAAAATCTTCTTCTTCAGATCCAGCAGATGAATGCTTTTGATATTTGGTATGCAACATCCTTAGGGGGGTAAGATTCAAGTTTGTTCAAGCCATGGCCCTAGTTCCATAAAATTTGTCTCTCATGACTTCATTCCTTTGTTCTGTTGATGAACCATGTCTAACTGAATGTGACCCCCAAATACTTCTTTGAACCACTTTGGCCGGTGAGCGATTAAGGCTCCTTGGGGCCTCTTGTTTAGACATAGAACTGTCCAGCAGTATATGTTAGGAAACCTGAACTATAATTTGCACTGAGTCTTCTCTGACGATAAACAACTATCAGTATAACTGCAGAACTCGGACTTCTTTGAATGGTGAGTGGCCGCGAAAAAAGCTGATGACTCGATAAGTGAACTCCGACATATTTCATCCCCCACTAACCAAGACTAGCCAAGAAAAACATGACAATATATCACATAGATGCACAGAAAGGTCGACAGAACCTTCGTAGCAGCCCCCACAGGCAAAAAGCGGCCCCTGCATGCAATCATAAATCAAATTTTGTAAATTTTACCAAAACATTGCTCCTAACGTCAAGAAAGGCCCGGGATGCGCACCAAACCTGACTCACACTTGGTCTTCAGTGTGTTATCTTCAAATGGAAAAGCATAAATCGTCAGAAAGCGGCAAGTAACAACAGAAAACGACGAAAACACTGTCGCTTTTGGAAATTTAACCAAAAAAGTTCAATTTTCGAGTCTGTCGTTCACGGATTGAATCAATATTTCGCGATGTGGTATGCCGTTCTATGGCCGGTTCTACTTGGATATGATTCATACACGGAATTCGGGGTGTCCTATTTTCAGAAATATACCAAAAACCCACTTAAACCGACTTTTTCCTACGAGAACTCACCTTTCTAGGCGGATATAAACAGCCCACTCAGGCACAACCGGAAGGCCTCCGCCAGATTTTCTTAACATAACAAAATATTGTGCCAGTAGAGGTTACCACCCATATATTTACACTGCTGCAAATGTAACTGTATCAGATATGTGTTGTTTGCCTGATTCCGGGTTCACCAAGCAAGGATAAGTGAAATTGATACAAAACTTTTTAATGTGATTTAGTTATTCACACTGCACCAAATATTAGTGCATCAAGCATTTGTACCATACCCTATTTCAGGTTCCCAAAGGGGAGAAAACTAGCATTTTGGTGAAATTCTTGTAATTTATTACAAGTAGATCAAATTTAACCAAATGTGGTAGGTATGATTTCTGCCGCAGAGCGACCCAAGTTTGTTGAAATCAGTATTACTCCGCATTTCTGTCACTTCCTTCTTGCTTCCGCTCGAGGGTTCAAAACAGGCCTTGGACCCAGCATTGCGTCGGGGTAAGAATTGCACTCAGCAAATGCTCTAGTTGTATTTTGTCCTGAACGCTGTCAAACAAAGTGGAATTTACCCAACGAATCGCCCGCATCCGCCCGCGTGATATGCAAATTCAGCAGCTGAAAAAATATTATTTTTCGAAACATTTCAACAAAACCATATCATGTGACCCCTCTTTGGAACGAGATCGACGAGCTCGTTCCAAAGAGGGGTCACATGATATGGTTTTGTTGAAATATTTTGAAAAAATTAAAAAAATGATATTTAAAATAATAAATTTCGAAGTCGTCTGCTTTGGGTAAAGGGTCAAATTCCTAGTTGTATCATGGGAATTTTTTTCGGAATATTAACATCCTAATGCAGAGGATTAAACAACACAGCCTTTGAGTTCTTGGTGAGAAACTTTCAATTCAAAACTCAATATTGCAGTTCATGACAAAAGGCAACCCGACATATTGATTGTTTTTAAAGTAAAACTCACCCCTGTGCTGAGTGCAAACCGACATATCCATGTAGTAGACATCGATTATGTTTCCTGCTGGGGCGAGAAAAGTCCAACTTGAACTGCTGAAGAAACAAAATTTCATGGGAACATATCGGCATCTGTATAGCTTTTTATTATTATAAGGGTGTCTTGTTGACAGGCTATACATGCCAAGTTGTCGGATATACTGAGCTGCAGTGGAGTAGATTTTAGTCGGATGAGTGGAGGACACCCCGCCAAGTGTATGTCGGAAATTTTGTCGAATTGGTACACTAAAACGGTGGCCTGTTCATGCTAAAACAGGGCTGAACAGGGACATAGAGACCGGGCGGCACAAGGGACACGTGCCCCCAACTTTTCCCAGAAGTAATGGAGAGAGAGAGAGACCACCATATCTTTACCAGCCCGCCATTGCTATTTTAATGGGAATTAGCAGGAAGGGAGTACACTTACTCCGTACTCTATAATGATGTGAACAAAGATTCACCCGTTTGATTTGCTTCTACTACAGCCTTTAAAATAGAAAAAAAATGGCCATTGTTGGCGCCATATTTAACAAAATTCGTTAAATATGGAGCAAAAATATTAATTTTTCTTCACGCATGAGTTGCGTGAGTCCCAAGGAAAGCTCTTTGTTGTGTATTCCTACCATCCTACTAACGAACGTGGGCTACCACTGATCACTGATATGTATATATATTCGTGTGTCCTGCCCACGTCCCTGATGTCGAAGCTTGTATGACTGGCATGGGACGGGTAGGTGAAGGTTCCCGACAAGGGCACTAACATGTTACGCAGTAGGCTAACCACTAAGTATAAAACTTGGGTGTGTCTACCATTGGGTTGTTTATTTGTGTGTTTATTGAGTTTTAACGACACTTTCAGCAGCCAAGTTCGTATCGTGTCAATCAGTTTTACAGGATGGGGGAAGCCTGAGTACTCGGAAAGAACCTCCGAGCAGCCAGGGAGAACTGCCAGATTCTCGGACTTACTAACACGGCATAAGGTTAGCAGTGATTGAAGACAAGTGTGTCATCAATGTGCAGTACGCAAACGTACCCACACGTAAATTACGTGTCTTGCACAAGGCATAGAGTTGTGACGTTTTTCGCCGACGGTTCAGCAATCTACTTGTAATGTCGTATATAGATCATCATTGCATTCAATCCTGACCCGCGCCATCTACATTGTGCCCTTGGCCTAAGGGCACAACGCAGATGGCGCGAGTCAGGAATGAACGCATTGATTTCTATACAACATTACAACTAGATTGCTGAACCGTCAGCGAAAAACGTCGCAACTCCCCCCCCCCCCCTCCCCCCCCCCCCCCCTTTCTCAATAGAATAGAATAAACTTTATTTAGGGAAGTATGCAAAGTAAGGCATAAATATATTAATCACAATACAGGGATAAGTTAGTTACATGAAAGCGTGCTAAGGATACACAGACTAATAAGTAATTAAACTAAATTTACTCAATACTTGTCCAGTTGTGTGAGTGGAGGACCTGAGAGTGGGGTTATCTTTAAATGTGTTGATCGAAGAGTTTTCGCAAGGCACCACAGGTATTCGGCACAAGCTGTGAAATCGAAAGAAAAATTATATTTTTGAATCGATGCTGACGTGCCCCCAGAATGGTGTATAAATATTAACAAGGTACACAACTCGCAGTTCGAAAACGATAGCACTCATTTTGTTTATACCCAACTCAAATCTGATTCACCCAACGTATCCACAGTAAACAAGCACTGCTTCACTTCCCGGGGTTCCCATGGGGGCGTTCCATGAGTAAAATAAATAAATAAATAAATAAATAAATAAATAAATAGTAGCTCCTCATTTTCAACACTCAACAATATTCTTTTCAAGAGGCAACTGAAGAACAGAAAAGGAGCCACAGGTGGTACCCGGCTATGGTCTCGTTTGCCCCAATAGTGGCGCAACTATACGGGGGGGGGGGGGGGGGGGGCGGGGTGTGTGCACTCCCCTAATACTTTTTCGGTGGGGACATTTTCCAACTGAATTGGTAGATATCTTATTGCTCTTGCTGGTAATCATGTACTTTCTTCCGGGACTAGATTTCCTTTTTGGACTTATGTCACAATTTCCTGCTTGTTCTAAGCACAATCCCCATTGACAGCTATTCAGTTACACCATCAAATCGTACCTTCAAATAAGACATGACTTGATGATGTAGTTTGAATTTTTCTTCAGTCGGGAGTCAAGACAATCGGGACAAATTTGTTTAACACTACCAGTCGGTCGACTTCGCGACGCCCCTGGCCCCAACCTCTTCCTGTAAGTGCTATTCAAATTTTATTATTTTTTTACTTTTTGCCTTGGACGCATATCTTATAACTTCCCCCCCCACCCCCACCCACCCCCACCCCCCACCCCCACCCCCATTGGAACCAGCTCCTACAGTTCGTTCCAATGCGAGGTCAAAACCCATGTTTTTGAGGCGAAAGCTCAAACTTCTTAGTCATAAGAATATTTGTCACGTGTCATCTATCCTTGTTACAGTACAGTTGCCGTGGGCTGGTCGCAATCCACACGTAGGCAGCGATGTTCACGCATGCGTTTACCAGGTAGAAAAAATCATCAGCGGCAAGATTTTAATTAATGAAGCACCGGGTTTACCCGGTGCTTCATTAATTAAATTTTTTATGATTATTCTTTTAATTAGTGTTTGGGGTCTATTATTGCGTGCATGGAAATATTGCCCACCCTTGGAAAGTGACCAGTCCATGGCGGCTGTACTGAAGGTAAAAGGTTACAGTTGGGAATCTCTTCACTTTACTTATAAATTTATACATATTAGATGTCTAAAATTCGCAATCACCTTGATTGTACGTAACAAGTAAAATTAGTTTTAGTGTGACCATTCCGTAATTCAAACTATCCGACAGAAGTCCATATGTCTGACAAAATCATGTTGGGATGGGGGTGCTGTTGTATTTTCCGTTAATTTGAAAGGATTCCTGAATATGTTCTGAAACCTTCAACTGAGCTACAATTATTTTCAAAGAATTGTGGTTTATACCATTGGGGAGAAGGACATAAGAATGTACAATGTCAGGAATGTAACACGTGCATTGGACACTCAAATTATGAGCAGTTTACATCCTTTAAGAACGGGCGACGAGAAGACGACTGACTGGCGGTGAGGGGCTATCAAACTTATTTGTACCAACTGTGATGGAGCATGGCCCGACCCAAAAAAATCCTTCTACATCATCAAGGCATGTCCCCGACGAATCGACGATATGCAGATACAGGACCACCGAGAGGGCGGGGTATAGCGGGGAAGTAACCCCGATCGCGCCGGGCGTTGTTGGGAGCTTGGTGGCGGGACCCGTGCCTCTTAAGCATCGAGTAAGTCGCGGTTGGAAATCAAGGAAACCTTCCAGAGGGAGGCCACCCCCGGACCCCGTGATTCTTTAGCAAGGGTCCGTCGCTGAAACAGCCGCAAATGTGTTATTTTCCAATCGAGTAATTCGCGCTGAGAAATCAAGGAAATCTTTCACAGGAAGGCCAACCAACGACCCCGGCCATCTCTCCTTCTTGATCCCATTTCACCGCTTTGCGGTTCGAATGGTGCGTTCCGCACCATGCGAGCGCCCTTGTCCAACATGTCTCGGGGACGATAATCCTCTCGGCGCCTCTGGTTACACGGTGTGCTCGTGGTCCAATAGGGTAGATACGGTGTAAGATAATGCTATATTGCACTCTTGCCCAACGCGGAATTATCTCTCAATGTATATACAGTATCCGGTCACTAACAAAATGTGCAACTATTGCTACATATCATGGGCGGTAGCAACAAATTCCGACTGGTCCGGCAGCGTCGAGCCAGAATTGTTTCTATTGGTCGGCGACCGGTTCTCCCGCCCGAAAGAACCCGGAGAAAGGTCATTGAGTTAGGGATGGGGGTCTGTTGATACAACAGTGTACCAATCAATCTTTATTTTTAAGTGAATTCGGTTCATTTCTAATCACCTCGAACACTGTCCCCTACAAAAAACAGTCATTCTGTAAAACTATTTCAAAAAGCACAACCAAAGTTCCATCCGGAGGTCCATGAACAGAATGTCTGCTCGTGTTGTTTAACTCTTTTTCCTTAGAATCCGATTTATCAAGGTTGAAGTCCACAAAGTGGGCGTATTTTAGGCAAATTACTCACTCAGTTAAGTATGCCAGACTCGTCCCATTGAGACCAACAACCGACCAGGTATCTGGACGAGGAATAACCAGTAAAAGTGGTTTGTTGTATAGGAAAGTGGAGGCCCATTGGATAAGTTCACCCGTCTCTCAAGCCAGCGGTCCTAGAATCTATCCCACATTGGACAAACTTGTGGGACTGTCACGATATACCGCCCTATCTAGCGGGGACGTAAAATGGCTGTCCAGTGTGCGGAGAGACCGAGAGAGACACAGTCCAAGCATGCAAAAGATCCCTTCGTCGTGTTCGAGAAGAGTTCATGGGTCCATGAAATTGCCATCACAGAGGTCACCCCACCATAATTAATATGCGCTTGTAATATCTGCGACGGGTCTTGCGTGTTTTTGGGCCTACACCACGTGGGGATAAAGCGCTATATACAAATTAGCAATTAATCGAAATAGACATTTCAGGAATATTGGTCCACCGCCTGCCAGGCCGATTCCTACGTTCTATGGATATCAAACTATCAGACAATTGCGTTCAACACTTCTGAATTTCTGAACATTTGTAGACCATTCCAATCCCAAGTTCTAGTAATTTGTATATGATGACACGGTGAAAGTGTGGTCATGGGCTTTAGCTGAGAATGAACAGGGCTACGGTGTTAAGATCGGGCTATCTCCCAAAGTACATTTTGGCAGCTATAATTGTTTTAGAATGTGTTACATGCCAAATGTTAACTGAGCTGCTCATTGCTTTACAAACATCTAACTATATGTTTTTGTCATTAAACCCCAATAAATAAATAAATAATTAATTAATTTTGTCAGTTCGTCTGTCACGGAACAGCGCTCTCTCTCTTGACTCTTAATCCGCTAAGTATTTTCATGATATTTTGTTAGAAATCTAGTCATGGCTGCTCTGAAGCAGCCATGACTAGATTTGATAAAACATTTATTTAAATTTAACCCAAGATATCATTGGTGAAAAAATTCCTTCAAAATTACGTTGGGGTGGGGGTGGGGGTGGGGGTAGATTACAGGTGCCCAAATTATACACATATCAGCGGCAAGAGAAATTCTGTGCTGGGATGGAGTATCCGCCAGCAGTGTGCAGGCAGTTAAACGAGAATATACTTTAAGCTTGTTATCTCACAATCTACTTATGGTTTGGGTTGGTGGTGGGGTGCTATTAACAAGCTGAAGGTATTGCTAATCACAGAGGTCTCTGGATATGTATAACATATATTCTTAACTGCTTTATTTATTTATTGACTCATTATTTTGACGGGCATACATCTAGTGCTTTGAACCCGGATTTGATACAACTAAAACAGTGTAACGAAATACCACCTCCTTTCAAAACAGTAAAATATACTGAATTTACGGGACCAGATCAAACGCGTATATACAGGCAGATTCGTAATTATCTTTAGCTATGGCGATGAGGTCATGTTTTCCCGACCACACAAAGTTATCCAACTGTTCCAATGAAGGCCTGAACTTCGTATACATTTGATTTTTGACGAGCTATTCGGGTGCGTCGCCAGGAATGTTACTGCGGAGGTGCGCAAAGAGGCGATCGACGGCAAGAACATTTTGAAAAATGAGTATAAATGGAGCTCTGTAATAGCATCTGGGAAATATTATGTGAAATTTGGGATCTAAATTATAAGCATTTTTCACTCTTGATGTGAAAAATTAGTCCTACATACAAAATAGATCGATAAAACCTGATAGGCATATTTTATTCTCCATATATATATTATACCTATGCAAGTGATTCTGGCAGAGATTAAACAGCGGTCCAGGTTCGGCGTAACATTTTTGGGCCAGTAACACCAGGACCAACCAACTAGTTTCTTTGAAACGCCTTTGCATTTCAATCCTTTTTTATAGCTGAGGCTATAAAAAGTATCAAAGTGGTGCCTAGGCATATCACGGAAACTACAGGCAAACAAGAACATTTATGTTTTAAAACAACTAACCCCGATACACCGTACTCTCTGTGGCTAAGCCACAGAGAGTACGCTGTATCAGGGTAAGCGAAGTCGCCACGCTTTATCAAAACTTTCAAACCACAAATGGAAGATAGACCCTCAAGTGAAACTCCAACTTTGTGGGGAAGAGTGCGTTCACACGCATCGCATCTCCTCTGGCTATGCATCTGTTATTCGGACAAGGAGTTTGTAATCACTGAAAGCAGATACAGCAACCGACAATGACGTGGTAAAAGCCGCAGTGTAATGTCTTGGCTAATTTTTTTTATCAAACTAACAACTACCTGGAACAGTTTCTTACCTTGACACGATGGTTTTTCAACAAGCCAAGTTGTCACGTCCTTTTAATAATATTGTATGTGGATTCTTAAAGTAATACCGCCTGTAACAATGGATGTTACTCCCCAATTATGGTATAGTTTGTTTCAAATATTCAATCAAGAGCCATACAACTTTACTAACATTGAACAAAGGGGGACTTGAATTCATTCTTAAATGATTTCTCTTCGAATGCACCAGAAAATAACACAGCACTTCGAAAACTGTTTTTTTATTCACCCAGAAGAAGCTAGAATTCCAGTCTCTACCAGTGGAAACTGAAAGAGTAGTTTTAATGTTAGAATCTCAGGAAAAGGCACGTTATTGGTGTAACCAACGAGGATACAGCTATGACTGTAGAACTTTGGTCACAAAGGTATTTTGTACCGGGGGCGTCACGTTAGATACGAAAACGAAACGTCTTTACACTCAATGAAGTTTAAAAACAATCTTCTGGACTCCAGAATACATGTGACGACAACGTTAAAAAGAGCCGATACCAAACTCTGTCCGATATCTCTTAATGATCCGATAGTCAGACTAATTGTTAGAAATAATTATCAAACATGTACATACAATGTTACAACACAATTGAAGAAAATACTAATTGGCCGTAGTTTTGGCAATGGCTTGTTGCAGGGTTCCGGACATTTTCCCCTAAAAAAGTGTCACCTAGGACATTTTCCCCTAATTTCAAATAAGAGGGTGGGCATTTTCCCCTAGTTAGGAAGAAAAGAGAAGACATTTTCCCCAAACTCAAAAAAATTTAATTTCAAGATTTTGTTACAAGAAAAAGAAAGAATTTGTTCCATTTAATGTCACACTATTTTCAAAGTACTAAATAAAAATAAATTTATTCTTAGCTGTATTATCGTTGTTTGATTTATCATAGTTTTATTTGTGCTACTTGGGTTTAGTGCTAATTGGTTGGGGAACAAGCACTTGCACCAAGGTGAAGAAACACAGAGGGATGGGAGAAACAGAGAGGGGTGGAGCATAATGATAATATATGGATGCAACTCGTAATATAATTTTATGGGTTTGTACCAAGGGTGTTCTCATCTAAGTCGTCTTCTAAATTTATTCTCAGCTGTATTATCGTTGTCTGATTTATCATAGTTTTATTTGTGCTACTTGCTACATGTATATTATTATCTTGTGCTAGCTATTTTAAAAAAGAATAAACTATTACATTAAACCTCAATTACATTTTTATTTTTATTCTTCCCATTTTTTTCTATTTTATTCCATGAGAAATTAAAAAAAATCTATGAGAACATGTCCTGGGTGAAAAATCTAGGAGTAATCAGTCTAGGGGAAAAAGTCCGGGGATGAATAATTTAGGGGAAAATGTCCTAGGGGATAATTTCCCAGTGGGAAGTGTCCTAGGGGAAAATGTCCTGGACCCCTTGTTGCAACTCGTTTTAACCAAATGTGTGAATTGTTAAATAAGAAATTATTTCAATCAGTATTAACGGTCTGTGAATTGGATGACGGCGATTTTCTCATTTCTCATGGCAATATGACTACCACTGCATTTCTGTCTGCTAAATCTACGTCTTTAAAACAATAACCATCAATAAATGCATTCACACTTTCAAACAACTGTCTTAGCAATGTGTATTTAATTGTCGAAATCTTAATGATATCAGTTGGTAAATAAAAAGATTTATAAACATGCCTGAAAATAAAGACTGGGGCACACGAACGAATATATTTCGCTGGATCGCAGCGATTTGAAAATCGGTACTAAAATTCGATCGTCTGCCCAGATCGGCGACGGTAATAAAAATTTGCGATCTTGGTCGCGCGGTCGATCGCAAAGATCAAACATGTTTGATATTTTTACACGATTTTATCGAGACTGCAGACAGGTTCCCGTTATATACGCTAAATACGTACAATCCGTGCCATACGATCGCTAAATAAATCGCAGCGTGTGTCCGCAAGTGATTGTAAGTAAAAAATCGCCGACGATTCGATCGCTGCTATCCAGCGAAAATATTCGTTCTTATGCCCCAGTCTTTAGCACACTGTCATCTGCAGAATGAGGCCCCCAAAGGGTGAATTTAGTAATGCTACCCTGCATGGCAGGGTAGCATTACTAAATTTACCCCCAATGGGTTTCAGTCTGAATCAAGGTCTCAGCCATAAACAAAAACAGGTGCACAGAGGATAAATTGTGGGATTCTAGCCCACTGTATGGGATAGCATCAACGAAGTTCACCCTCTGGAGACTTCATTATGCAAATGATAGACTGGTTATTTCCAGGCTTGTTTATTGATATAAGAATTGAAATAAGTTGTCCCTCGGAGTGCGGATGTGGGATGGGCGCGTTAAGTTGTATAAAGTGCAGAGCACTTCATACAGAACGTAACATGCCCATCACACATTCATACTTGGATAGAACTACAAATAATTCATTTTAATTCTTATTATAATATTAGAACGTTTCTTTTCATGTTCTATCGGTCGATAGTACCTGAGTTTGTGTGATTATGCCGAACAAAAAATAACTTTCATTGTTAAGCGTTGACTGCAAGCAACATGCCATCAATCTTGTAATAGCAATGTAGTCGAATCCAAAAATATAAGGACATTTCGAACGAATGACGTCTCTTCGAAAATGTTATAATTCATTGTTAATGCTTATGTTATAAGTGGTATAAATTAATGGAATATAAATTCATGTTTCTTGGACGACGACAGTTGTTAGAATTAATCGGAGTGAAACCATTTATTTTGAACTTGAGGCGGAGGCTCAGTGTGGTCGAGGAGTACTAAACTTGTGGAAATATAATTGATTGAAGTCATAACTCATATTCAGGATTCACTGAAGTGGTGAACAACACGTGAGTTTTTAATATTTCTGATTCTTTTGAATTCATTGTTTGCAGTTAAAATTAAAAACACACCCACTGAAGATGATATATTTGTTGGTAAGTTTGTGTCTTTCGGTGACGAAAAAAGTTCATCAGACACAGCGCCAGTGTTTGGTGTTGAGAAATAATTCCAACCAGAGCGTGCGTAATCGACGCTGATCAATGGTAGTGGAGCTTACATTTTCTTTGTTATGTCTCCAGGGAAGAACGTTCCGATAGTACCCGTGTTTTTCCCCCAAAACTCCAGTACTGTGACTTTTAGAAGGTGTCAAATTAACCAATCACGGCTGAAGTTACAAACGTGAGAAATAATAAATTAATTTAGAGTAGTTGCTTGCATCATAATGTACTCCGGAGCGACCAAAGTCTTCTCCATTTGCACCACTGAAATATCAAACGAATACATAATTACGAACAGACGACAGCTTTATAGCTTTCAACATAGACTGATACACACAGTCTCGAAATACTCGAAGAGGAGAAACCTAGTGTGAAAATTGTGATTTGTATCAAATAAATTTTGAATGGAAAATATACAATGGAATAACTGTGTAAATCATAAATAAATACTAAAAGAAATATCCTCTCTCTAAGCCACCCGTAAACAACGGTTATTTAAAATACGCTTCTCCAAGATTCTAACTGGACACGGGCACTTATTTCTACCTGTTTCAATTTCATATTTTTATACAGAGACTGTAACCATATACAAATTCAGAAAAACCGGCAATGTCTGCAACAATTGTTTTGTTGGGAGGGTGGTAACTCTCCATCTCCCCGTGTATATTCTCCTCTGCCTTTCCAGGTATCCCTTCGTCAGTTGAAAGCTCGATCAAGCAGTACAATACACAAAATAGAGAGGAAAAAATTGATTTGGTCTAGTTGTGTTAACAACCGAGACCTATGGTTTGGCGATGGTCGGTGTGCGTCCGGGTGGGCGGGCATCCGGGCGGGCGTCCGGGCGAGCGTAGTTTCGTCCTCACACTGTTAACACAATAACTTGAACAAACGTTCTCCTCCGATTTGACTAATATTTGCCATAGAAGTCTTGTACAATAATACCTCAAGCGAGTTCGAAAACTGACCCGGCCGGATTTGTCGTTACAGATTTATGGGCCTTAATTAGTCAGTTTTTAAGAATTTTGAGCTCGTTAGCGTAATAACTTGGAACAAACGTTCTCCGATTTGACCAATATTTGCCATACAGTTTTGTCTTTTGCAATAATATTCCAAGCGCGTTCGAAACTTGGCCCGGCTCGATTTTTCGTTACAAAGTTAAGGGTCTTAATCAATCAATTTTTACGAAATTTGAGCTTGTTAACGCAATAGCTTCAGCAAACGTTTTCCAATTTGACTAATATTTGCCATGCAGGTTTTTAGCTCATCTTGACAAAGTCAAGCTGAGCTAATCTCATCGCTTCCCGTCCGTCGTCCGTCGTCTGTCGTCCGTCGTCCGTCAACACCATGTTTTGGTCTTCTCCTCCAAAGCCACTGGGCCAATTCAAGTGAAAGTTTGTGTGAGTGATGGTCCCAAAGAGGCATTTCATTTTTGTTCAACTCAGCATGCCCAGCCCCATAGGGAGGGAGTGGGGGAAAATGCTCCAAAATATTTTTAAAATCTTCTTCTCAAGAACCAGTGTGTACAATGACTTGATATTTGCTATGGAGCTTCCATATGAGGTGTAGAATCAAGTTTGTTCAAACGAAGTTCGTGAAGTAATATTTGGCTTTGTAATAGGAGGGGTAAGATTTTTGGCCCCGCCCAAAATTTCTATTTTCTGAACCGATGGTCCGGTATGAACCAAATTTGGTTTGTGGTAGTATTGGGTCATAAATACTTGACCCATGCAAAAAAAAATATTCCCGCATCCCCATGGGAACCCTGGGAGCTAAAAATAGAAATATTTTCAAACGCCCATATTTCCCAAACCCCACAGAACAGAGAGCTTTTATTTGGTATGAAGTATCCTTATGACTAGTAGAATTGAATGGTAAAAAAAAAATGCCATCGGTTATGTTAGGGTGTTCTGTGATGGGCATCGAAAAAATGCTGAGTCAGCATATTTGCAAAAATTTTTAAAAATCTTTTCTCCAGAACCAATCATCAGAATATTTTGATATTTGGTATCCAGCATTCATAGGGGGGTCAAATAAAAGTTTGTTGAAATAAAGCTCATTGGTTCATATTTGGGCTCTCTACAGGAGCCCGAAGTTTTAACATAGGGTAATATGGGGAATATTCTTTAAAAATCTTCTTCTTCAGAACCACCAGTCAGAATCTTTTAATATTTGGTATACATCATTGTTATGAGGGTCAGATTCTAGATTGTTCAAACCAAGTCCCTAGGTTAATATTTGGGCTTCCTATGGAAGCCCAAATTTGATCTTTGTTCAATATGGAGGGTAATTTAAAAAAATCTTCTTCTTCAGATCCATCAGTCAGAATGCTTTGATATTTGGTATGCAACATCTCTATGGGGGTCAGATTCCAGTTTGTTCAAATCAGATCCCTAGGTATATATTTGGGCTCACTATGGTAGCCCAAATTTTTACTTAGTGCAATATGAGAAAATTTCTTTAAAAATCTTCTTCTTCAGATCCACCAGTCGGAATGCTTTTATATTTGGTATACAACATCTCTAGGGGGGTCAGATTCCAGGTTGTTCAATTCGAGTGCCTAGGTTAATATTTGGGCTCCATATGGGAACATGAAATTTAACTTAGTACAATATGAGGGAATTTCTATAAAAATCTTCTTCTTCAGATTCACTTGTCAGAATGCTTTCATGTTTGGTATACAACATCTCTAGGGGTGTTAGATTCAAGTTTGTTCAAATCGGATCCATAGGTCAATATTTGGGCCCGCTATGGTAGCCCAAATTTGAACTTAGTGCAATTCGAAGAAATTTCTTTACAAGTTCTCTTCTTCAGATCCAACAGTCCGAATGCTTTCATATTCGGTACACAACATCTCTAGGGAAGTCAGATTTAACTGTGTTCAAATCAAGAGCCTGGGTTAATATTTGGGCTTTCTATGGGAGCCGGAATTGGCCATTTTGCTGAAGAATTAAAAATTTTGTATTCAGTACCTTCTAGAGGTGCTAAGATTAATCCACATAGATTGTATCAATGGGCTTCATAGGGAAGCTCTACATTTTACTTATGATCAACTGAAGAAAAGGCATGATGCCCAGATTATTTTTGTCACTCCTGATGGACTCAAGGATTGACAGGATTGACAGTGTAGCCTATGGAGATGGCTTGCTTAATGTAGACTCATTCTTGGACTCTGTTTAAATTGTGTTCTGTACAAGATGAGCGCTTCAGGCCCCGTGGGGCCTCTTGTTTGCAATAATATCTGAAGCGAGTTCGAAAACTGGACCGGCCCTTTTTTTCGTTACGGAGTTAAGGGCTTTAATTAAATATTTTTTTTTACGAATTCTGAACTTTTTAGCATTATAACTTGAACTAAGGTTCTAGATTTGACAACCGTGATATGACTGACAACGGGTTATGGACATGCAACACTCTCCGATTGCCACCACAACTCTACGCCTGCATCTCCGATGCGCACGTCGTGTTCATTTTTCAATCTTTTAGCATGCAGCTTGTTTGATCGAGATCCCGTATGGAGTCTTGCGAGTCTCAGATTTCGGATTGAATCAAATCTCGAATCGAATCGGGCAAAGGATTTCGAATCGAATCGTATGTCACGGCTGTTCAAATTGTAAATATTGCTCCTTCTCACAATTAGAAATAGTGTCATTCTTCACGCGTGTGAATGGGTTAATCGATATGGCACGAGTGCCATCGCGGATGCCGTCTCTCGTTTTATCATTCCATGATGGCACAAGTGCCATATCGATTAACCCATTCACATGCGAGTTTAGTTCTATGTTTATTACACGCCTTCACGTCTATGAAATCAATTATTAGAAGGACACTCGGCAATTCATTTGACAATTATCAACAGAAACAATACATTTTATCGCCAACCAAATTTGCGAGGGAATCCGTGTTACTATTTCGTCCTACTGGCACATAGAACACATTGGAACTCAAGGCAGGATTTTCAGCTATCGCTAGTGATTCAAATTGTAATTGCGTTGCATGATTTGTAGAAAATTCCAGTGAAATTTTGCTTCTATTTAAAAATAGTCCGTCAACGATTTCCATTCCGCACATATGTGCGGAACAGATTTTCATTTTCCGCATGGTTTAGTGTTGCTGTAGATAGGGATTTCACAAAATAGGCGTGTAACAAGGGACACTTCGTAGGTTTTTTTGGAACACTTAATTTTGGTCATCAGAATTTATTCACATGTCTTTACCTTGTTTCAATTTATGAGAGAGTGCCAGTAGGTAGGCTACTCAGTCATTAATTGTAACAAGACAAATCCTTACATACGAAATACTTGCACTTCAAAGGTAATGCGCAGCACATCCACAGAATATGAGCTCTTTGAGGTGCGGTACCGTCACTTGAAAATAAAGCCCAATATGGGCTTCCAGCACCCAATCAGTTAACCTAATATATTTAACGCTATGACATTAGAGACGAACGGGTTTTCAATACTTCAACAATTTTATTTTACGCTAAACGATAGATTATCGAAGAAATTGTCAGATAGAAATAGTATCCCCCACTGTGAAGGTATAGAAATTTTCACTTTCCCTGTATCAATAAAACTGACGGCTTTCAAAGCATCACTTCAAGTTGAAAACGAGTCAAATTATCACTGGAAATGATCAATTTGTTCTAAAACGTATAAAGAAAAGTAAATCTAGTGTTTGTGAGTGGACACCAATCATTTCCAGCAATAATTCAACACGTTTTCACCTTGAATTGATGCATGAAAGCCGCTAGTCCAAAATTGGCCTGAAAGTCCGTAATATAAGTTTTTGGTTTGGTACTTCCTTTTAAAGGACGTACCAAACCAAGAACTTATATTACGGACTTTCAGGCCATGTTTGGACTAGAAACTCGCCAGCTGAATCAGATTGCAAGACGCTATCTGTTCCGAGTATCAATCAAATCACTTCCGCGTTTCAATGATTCAATACGCTGTTTACTTCCATGCATCAATTCAAGGTTGAAACGAGTGGAATTATCAGATTCTTATAAAAAGCGTATAATAAAAAGAAAATCTAGTGTTTTTGAGTGGATACCGAAAATGACCTCACTTGTGACTGAGATAAATGGTAATTTTCGCTCGCGCAAGCGCTCGCGAAAAATAAACATTTATCTCGGTCACTGATGAGATAATTTTCGGTATCCACTCAAAAACACTAGATATCCTATATATATATTTCACCGTATAAAGTGACAAGTGACATTTCTGTTCATTTTAGTTCCCGTCATACTTTAGTACTCATTACTCCAATTACACACTTGAAAAAATTATGAAAATCCAACTTCAAATACCTGAGTTATAAGTGACGTAAATACCATTGGGTCTATTATTTCATCATTATTTCCTAATTAAAGCCATTATATCCATCTTCGACTGTTTTCATTTAAAACGCTATGTAATTGTGCTGTTTTTTTTTTTTTCATTCCAAATTTACGCACCCGATACCAGCGGTGCAAATTTTATGTACCTTTTATTTTCAGCCTCGGCCTTTCGAAATTTTGGGAATATAATCTCCACAAAAACATATATCTAAAATGTGGAGCCGTCAAATGAAATTCTCAATCGTTATGGTCGAATTCTAAGGTGATGTTATGGCGGCCATGTGGTCAAAATTTAAAATACGTTGGATTTCTTTGAAATTTAAGTGTGTTAGACCTCAAAAAATTGAGACATATCTGTTGTTTTTTTTTTTTTTTCGATTTGGCGACAAAAGTTTACGAAACTTCAAAGTTAGCCTATTTTTCACATATTTCATTAAAAACGAAGAAGGCGTACACTTAATCGAGCGTCTTTGTACATTAACCCTTTACCTAACATGAAAAGCAGACGACACTTCCAAAAACAAATTCATGAATAACTGTTTTTTTTTTCATTTTTTTGTCTAAAAAACATAGGTTATGACCCCTCATCGGAACGAGCCCGACGAGCTCGTTCGAAAGAGGGGTCATAACCTATGTTTTTGAGACAAAAAATGAAAATTAATTGGCGATTTTTGTGAATAGCGCTGGGCGGTTTTAGTAGATTACCTTGGGTAGAGGGTCAAAAGGCGACAGACACCTTTCCCTCGTTGTTGGGCGACGCGGCGTTGGCCGTACTTCGTTGAATGACTTCTGGATTTTCGCGTTGCGATTTCAAAACCATCTCTCGTGTTTTTGTTATTTTAGCATTTAGGTTTATATTTATACCCCCGCAAACATAGCGGGTGTGAAGAGGGGTGACTGCTCCGGGAGGTCGATTTGTTGGTCGGTTGGTCTGTTGAAATCTTGTGAAGCAAACTTCTTTCCAATTTCTTAAGATATTGTTTTGAAACATTGTATACAAGATCAATGTCATGTGCAGATGGACTTGACGTAATTTTCCTGCGACTCGATTGAGGCATTACGGAGTTATTACATCTTAAATCTACAGCTGTATAGAAATAGTGTGGGAAAATATTGTGGCTCGAACTACTCTATATTTCCCAAGGTGGTGAGTTTAAACGTCATATACATGATTGTGTGCAGATGTGCCTGGCAAACTTGCTTCGCTCGATTCAAGTATTACATAGTTATCGCCCTTGAACTCTACGTTTGTATGAAAATAGTATGTTAAAATCTTGTGGTGGAACTATTTTTACATTTTACAAGATATTGATCTGAAATCTCATGGGAACCCCGAAAAATGAAGCAGTGCTTGTTTACTGTGGTACACAAGCTTTGTTTTACTGGTAAAGTAGGTCCCAGGCACCACTTGGGATGGAAGTGCGCAAAATGGCAGCGAAGCTATAAATGATTTATCAAACTTGACTTTATCTCCATTTTGCGGCCACGATTAACCATTGTGCAGAAATGTGACCTTCATAAATAAATAAATAAAAAAATAAATAAGTAAATTGATTTGAAACTTCATGTACCCGATCAACAAACATGACATCAAAATTTGATGCGGCTCGATTCAAGCGTTAGTGTTATTGCCTTTGAATTTTACAACTGTAATGGCATGGGGAAATCTTGTGGACCGAAATACTTCTACATTTCTTAAGGCAATAATTTGAAACTTGGTACACATGATCGGTATCAAGTGTAGATGTGCGCTACAAACATTTGTTGCAGCGAGTCAGTTCACGCATAACTGAGGTATTTCCCTTGAATTCTTTAGCTGTAAGAAATAGTGTGGTAAAATCTTGTTGAGCGAACTTCTACTTTTTTAAGATATTAATTTGAAACTCACGACAGAATCGAAATTACGCTTCAGCCACGAATTACGCCCAAGTACATTTCTATTTCTGTGGAAATTTAATACAGGAATTCCCCTGTCATTACCAGTGGCGCCAAAGTGACCCCATTTGCGAAGAAATTAACTGAAATTTACTATGAAAATTCCCATAAGATACGCTTGGTCGTTGAGTGACATCCAAGCCGTAAATATTTGCAAAAGGAATTATCAAAGGGCACCAAAATTGCCCGTTTAACTGGTGGAGTGCTGAATTATTTTGGCGTTAGGATTTCTTCACATTTCTTTGCCTTGTTACAATTAATGGGAGAGTGACTATAGGCACTCTCCCATAAATTGTAACATGGCGAATTTATACAGACGAAATAATTTTACTTCAAAGATAATATGAAGCACATCACAGAATATGAAGCCTTTGATTTTCACTTCAGAATAACGCCACGAAATGGGCTTCGAACACTCTACCAGTTTACAAATGTCTTGCCCTGGCAGCGGAAAAAGCTTTCATCTCCTCTGGCAAGTGGTACGCAACCACACACAACCCTTGTTTTTAAATATTTTTACACACTGGTAGAAGAGTTTCATAAACTCTTCTTTAATGGTATATCAGACGGGAAAAAATAAATTTGATCAAATGGTATTTATGTCCAAAAGGAAGTATAGGATTACTATTACACAGTTTAATCATCGCCAAGTTATTATTAGACCTATGGGGGGATTGAAGAAAATAAATTGTCATTTCTAAGTTCACAAACAAATAGATGAGGAAACACCCCCTGAGCGCAACATTCATCGCGTTTTAAAATGGAATAGGTGTGAATGGTTCAAAATTCCATATATTTAGTTTATTTTAGTATGCCCCCACTCTCGAAGAGACTGTGGAGGAGGGGGGAACTATTTAGTTTATTTTAGTGAGCCCCCCACTCTTAAAAATGCAGGAGGGCTAAAAATCGCTCCCCTCGCATGGCCCAGGGGAGCGATTATCTCTCCTCAAGCTTACAAAAGCTACGAGTGGCAAATAAAGTTTTACTATTAATGAATGCTGCCCAGTGGGCTTTGTACACCTTATTTGGTGCTGCTAACATGGTAGTCTCTGTGAAATGGCTACATTACCCCGCCCACACCTCAGGGTCTCCACAAGGCTCGGAGGTGTGGGAGGAGCAGTGTTGTCGACTTACAGAGACCACTAACACAGCGGAGATCTGAAAAGATGTGGGTTTTAGGAATAGGCTGTTATGGTATCATTATTTTCTAAGGCCAGGTGGGCTAATTTTCGTCCTCTTTAACTTTTTTAAGGCGAGCAGTAGGTGTGCGAATAAATCGCTCTCCTGAAAATGCCAGGCCTGTGGGGACAACCCTGTATACGGGATTACATTGTTCTGTCCGTTCGTTCGTTTGGAGACGACCCTGTCCCTCGACTTGGCAGCAGTGGGAGTATGTCCGCGCGTCTGTTGTTGCTACAGTACTATGAGATCAAAAGTGTGTAAATAAATCAGAAAAATGTTGAAACGAGGAGGTTACGTCGAGTTAGTGGCAATTATTAGCATCCACTTTAGCTTGGAAGCTTGTAATTATGCAATTAATATATTTAAGCTGTTCGGTAATACTATTATTGCTGCTGTCGTTTTCGAATGGTGTTTGGGAAACGAATAATATCCCTTAATTGTTAGTTAGGACTTTCTTTCCCAGAATAGTCTGTTATCAAGCACGGCAGATATAACTTTAAACTCGGCTGATATGACACCGATCCCAGTCGATATGAAGCAAGCTAAAGTTGACCCCTTGGTGCGTTACCAGGCGCTGCCAAATGGTTTCCAACGAAATCGTTCACCGTGTTTCATCGAACGCAGTTACACGCAAAAACTAAAGTGTTAAAAACTACACTTGAAGTGCTGTATTTAACACTTACTGAGTGCTGAACTAGCACTTTGTTCAAGTGTAGATATCCCAGAACTTGACAGGTGTTACAATAATACCACTTGACAAGTGTAATGTCGCGAAACTTAAAAGGAAACAACGCAGATGACGCGGATCAGGCTCGAACTCTCGAGCCTGATCCGCGTCATCTGCGTTGTGCCCTTTTAATTATGTACCCACCAAGCGCAAATCAAATTATGGGCGATTCTGGAAGAACCACCCATGCTAGACACATGGAAGTGCCATCCATTCAAGTTTCAGATGTCTGACGATTGTAATGTCTAAGTGCTTAAAGCATTGCACTTTGAGTGTTAAAATCGAACACTAAGAGTTAGAATGGGTTTAACACTTTGAAAGTGTCAGTTTTAACACTTTAGTTTTTAGTGTGTATAACCCGGTGCTTCATTATTTAAATTTGTGATGATTATTCCCAGAGTTAATATTTGGAATCTAATATTATTGCGTCTGTGGAAATATTACCCACCGCGGAAAGTGGCCACTTCACGGCGGCCGGACTGTAGTACGTTCACCTCTCGACAAGCGCGGATTCAAATACGATTCACATTACCCTATATTCACTGGTGATTCTGGAGCCGTCTCGCTCCCACCAGAAGTTACTTATGTCTAGTGCCGTGGATAAATGAAATTAATCAATAGCTTCTTTGGGAAAACATTAAACGTCTCGTGTCAAATTATATAAGCTGTTTTTCTGATATTATGAATTTCCGGTGATAACCGGAGAAACTTTGCGCCCAGATGGGTCGTTAATAAGGCCTAAAGAAGTTAAGAATCTCTTTCTCAGACCCTCCCGCGTGGCTGCCGCGTGCTCTCTTTTTGTAATCAGTGCAAACTTAAAAAAATAAAAATTAAATGGTTTATGTCTAATATTTTACCCAAGTTAATAAAATTGATAAATTTGTCCCTTTAGTGCAACAGGGCTTTGTAATGTTTTAGCGTTGCAAAGCCTTCTTGCACTCAAGGGGTGAAATACACCACGACCCATTCTATTCTGTAGATTATGAGGCCTAAAACATAAAACAAACCAAGAACATTAACTTTTGATCATATGGCAAAGAAATAATTAAACAAATAAAAAATAAAATGAAAAGCCACATGCAATTTTACAAAATAAAATGGCCTGAGAAACAGATTTACTTTGTAGGGCCTAACTTGAGATTTTTATTATCCTCGTATGGTATGGGGTGGGATGAGGAAATCTCACCCGAGGTGTAAGATATGTGACCCAAACACGATTTTTTTTATTTCTCTATGACGTTGTGTGGTGTGTAGTTGGAGAAAAGTCACCCTTGAGTAGCATGGGGAAGGATGGGTAGTTAGTTGTAAACGAAGCTGGGCGCTATCCAGGGGCGGACTGGGGCAAAAAAGTTATCGGTAAATGCACCAAGGAAGGGGCCAGGGCATGGAGAAAATTTTGTTTTCGAACTGAAAGAATGCTGCTTTCTTGCACCTGAGCGATCATTGGCAGTCCTCACAGAAAGCATTTCGATAGCATTGTTGTATCATCTTCGTCGCCCATTCGTCAAAAATAGTTGCAACAAATGTGGCTCCGGATCCACCGGGCCGACCGTAGTTCGAACAATAGGAGTAATTTTTTTTTCATTTTTCGAACTGAAAGAATGCTGTTTCTTTGCATTTGTGCGATCAGTGGGTCACTGGAGAGGTCATTTCGAGATATCGGATTCCAATGCAATCAGATCCATTTCGCCTTTTGATCATTTTCACGAAATTGCATGCACCAGCAGGTGTTGGGCTGCATCGATTTTTGTGGGCCACAAGGAGCCCCCAATAGAGGGTCCACCGGGAAAATTCCCGGCATACCATACGGCCAGTCCGCCTCTGACGCCATCTTGGTCTACAAAATGCAGACAACAATGAAATAGTCCGGCGATCATTAAATTTCAAATAAGGATTGTCACGTTGGGTGGTTAAGCAGGGCGAGATAGATCTGTCTACGTGCATCTCAACAGACCGGTGATAGAAGAAAAGAATTTTTGTTGTTTGCTCGACGTAACAACTGCACAGGGGCGCACTGGGCAAAAACAAAAATGTTGCCGGGAAACGTACTAAAGGGGCCCCAGATCCGGACAAAACTTTGATTTTTCGAGCCGAAAGAACGCTACTTCCTTGCATCTGGGCGATCGATGGCTGTCCACATAGATGATATTTTCGATGGCATTTTTGTATCATCTTTGTCGTTCATTTGTCAGAAATGGTTGCACCAAAGGGGTTAGATTTTTCGAACAGAAAGAACGCTGTTTCCTTTCTTCTGGTCGTTCAATGGCAGACGAGACAACAGTACTGGTATATCGAAATGCGATCAATGTGGGCTGTCAGCGGCAGTCCACATAGAGGGCATTTCGATAATCCTTCAGTCTGTGCATTCAGATCCATGTCGTCTTTTGGTCATTTTTCGCGAAATTTCATGCGCCAACAGATGTTGGGTTGTGTAAATTTGGGAGGCTCCCAATAGGGGGGACTCGCCGGGAAATTTCCCGGTGGACCATACGACCAGCCCGTCTCTGTAACAGCAGACCGGATCGAATCAAATTTCGAAGCTTCGCTGGCCGTACCTGCTTCAGCAGTACGAAATTATTTTCTATTTATACATATGTAAGCTATGAACAGAGCAATAGGCGTCGGCAGGTGGGGTTCGGGGAACCCCATTTTTCTTTTTTTTCCCCAACAACGGAGAATGCAAATAAATACCCCAAAGGCCACCAGAGAGCTCCATTTGATACTAAATTTAAAAATGCTTCTGCATACTAGGGGGGGGGGGGGGCGGTGCCCCGTCTCCCGGGAGTATAGCGGGCGTACACTTGGCAGGTGCCGAATGCATCTGCCAAATGTACCCCTGGTGTAGCTTTTCGACAAAGTCGAACCCTTTTGAAAAATCCTGGCGACACCGATCCAAATGGTTTCCAACGAAATCGTTCACCGTGTTTCATCGAACGCAGTTAGAAACGTTAGCACGGACACTGCCCGTATAACCCGGTGCTTCATTAATTAAATTTGTGATGATTATTCCCAGAATTAATATTTGGAATCTAATATTATTGCGTCTGTGGAAATGTTACCCACCGCGGAAAGTGGCCACTTCACGGCGGCCGGACTGTAGTACGTTCACCTCTCGACAAGCGCGGATTCAAATACGATTCACATTACCCTATATTCACTGGTGATTCTGGAGCCGTCTCACTCCCACCAGTAGTTACTTATGTCTAGTGCCGTGGATAAATGAAATTAATCAATAGCTTCTTTGGGAAAACATTAAACGTCTCGTGTCAAATTATATAAGCTGTTTTTCTGATATTATGAACTTCCGGTGATAACCGGGGAAACTTTGCGCCCAGATGTGTCGTTATTAACTCTTTACCCAACGCAGACGATTTCAAAATTTATTATTTTAAATATAATTTTTTAATTTTTTTCAAAAAATGTCAACAAAACCATATCATGTGACCCCTCTTTGGAACGAGCTCGACGAGCTAGTTCCAAAGAGGGGTCACATGATATAGGTTTCTTGAAATTTTTCGAAAAATAATATTTTTTCAGCTGCTGAATTTGCATATCACGCGGGCGGATGCGGGCGATTCGGGTTAAGGCCTAAAGAAGTTAAAAATATCTTTCTCAGACCCTCCCGCGTGGTTTTCTTGGCTGCCGCGTGCTCTCTTTTTATAATCAATGCAAATTTTAAAAAAATAAAAATTAAATGGTTTATGTCTAATATTTTACCCAAGTTAATAAAATTGATAAATTTGTCCCTAAAGTGCAACAGGGCTTTGTAATGCTTTTGCGTTGCAAAGCCTTCTTGCACTCAAGGGATGAAATACACCACGACCCATTCTATTCTGTAGATTATGAGGCCTAAACATAAAACAAACCAAGAACATTAACTTTTGATGGCAAAGAAATAATTAAACAAATAAAAAATAAAATAAAAAGCCACATGCAATTTAACAAAATAAAATGGCCTGAGAAACAGATTTACTTTGTAGGGCCTAACTTGAGATTTTTATTATCCTCGTATGGTATGGGGTGGGATGAGGAAATCTCACCCGAGGTGTAAGATATGTGACCCAAACACGAATTTTTTTTATTTTTCTATGACGTTGTGTGGTGTGTAGTTGGAGAAAAGTCACCCTTGAGTAGCATGGGGAAGGATGGGTAGTTAGTTGTAAACGAAGCTGGGCGCTATCCAGGGGCGGACTGGGGCAAAAAAGTTACCGGTAAATGCACCAAGGAAGGGGCCAGGGCCTGGAGAAAATTTTGTTTTCGAACTGAAAGAATGCTGCTTTCTTGCACCTGAGCGATCATTGGCAGTCCTCACAGAAAGCATTTCGATAGCATTGTTGTATCATCTTCGTCGCCCATTCGTCAAAAATAGTTGCAACAAATGTGGCTCCGGATCCATCGGGCCGACCGTAGTTCGAACAATGGGAGACATTTTTTTTTATTTTTCGAACTGAAAGAATGCTGTTTCTTTGCATTTGTGCGATCAGTGGGTCACTGGGTTGCTAAAGAGGCCATTTCGAGATATCGGATTCTAATGCAATCAGATCCATTTCGCTTTTTGATCATTTTCACGAAAATTCATGCACCAACAGGTGTTGGGCTGCATCGATTTTGTGGGCCACAAGGAGCCCATAAAGGAGGGGGCACCGGGAAAATTCCCGGCAAACCATACGGCCAGTCCGCCTCTGACGCCATCTTGGTCTACAAAATGCAGACAACAATGAAGTAGTCCGGCGATTAATAAATTTCAAATAAGGATTGTCACGTAGGGTGGTGAAGCAGGGCAAGATAGATCTGTCTACGTGCATCTCAACAAGCCGATGATAGAAGAAAAGAATTTTTGTTGTTTGCTCAACGTAACAACTGCACATGGGCGCACTGGGCAAAAAAAAAATGTTGCCGGGAAACGTACTAAAGGGGCCCCAGATCCGGACAAAATTTTGATTTTTCGAGCCGAAAGAACGCTACTTCCTTGCATCTGGGCGATCGATGGCTGTCCACATAGATGATATTTTCGATGGCATTTTTGTATCATCTTTGTCGTTCATTTGTCAGAAATGGTTGCACCAAAGGGGTTAGATTTTTCGAACAGAAATAACGATGTTTCCTTGCTTCTGGTCGTTCAAGGGCAGACGAGACAACAGTACTGGTATATCGAAATGCGATCAATGTGGACTGTCAGCGGCACTCCACAAAGAGGGCATTTCGATAATCCGACAGTCTGTGCAATCAGATCCATTTCGTCTTTTGGTCATTTTTCGCGAAATTTCATGCGCCAACAGATGTTGGGTTGCGTAAATTTGGGAGGCTCCCAATAGGGGGGACTCGGCGGAAAATTTCCCGGTGGACCATACGGCCAGCCCGTCTCTGTAACTGCAGACCGGACCGAATCAAATTTCGAAGCTTCGCTGGCCGTACCAGCTTCAACAGTACGAAATTATTTTCTATTTATACATATGTAAGCTATGAACAGAGCAATAGGCGTCGGCAGGTGGGGTTCGGGGAACCCCATTCCCCCCCCCCCCCCCCCAAGAACGGAGAATGCAAATAAATACCCCAAAAGCCACCAGAGAGCTCCATTTGATACTAAATTTTAAAATGCTCCTGCATACTGGGAGGGGGGGGGGGGGGTGCGGTATATATATATAGTATAGCGGGCGTACACTTGGCAGATGCCGAATGCATCTGCCAAATGTACCCCTGGTGTAGCTTTTCGACAAAGTCGAACCCTTTTGAAAAATCCTGGCGACGTCGATGAGAGCAATATAACCCTGCTACAACTGATTACATTTAAATATTTTATGTCCCTAATCACATAAGTCATTGAGAGAGAGAGAGAGAGAGAGAGAGGGAGAGAGAGAGAGAGAGAGGGGGGGGGGGGGGAGCTGAGGGAAGGAGACAAAAAGTGTCCCCTGAAAAATAATTTTTCAACTTCAAGGTCATTTGATATGGAGCTTTTAAGAGCCCAATCAGATCAAGGCACGGGGAAATGTACGAGAGAGTATAGATTTTCAGAGACAGAAAAAGTGACCTTTTTCGGAGGCACGGCGGATTTTATTAGTCTGTGTGAAACACACAGACTATTGTTTTTGCACGGATTCTTTTTCTTTTTCTTTTTTTTCTTCTTTTTTTTCTTCTTTTTTTTCTTCTTCTTTTTCTTCTTCTTCTTCTCCTGTCTTCTCATCACTTTTTTGTCCGCAAGATAACTCGAAAACGAATTGCCCTATCTCGTTGATTTTTGGCATGCTGATAGACAGCCACAAGTTCTCGGCACTGAATATTTTTCAGATTCCTGGGGCATTAGGGTTCTCCGTGGGGGTGTTTTGAAAGTGGGTCATGCCCATATCTCAGGCGTGGTATGACCTAGGGACCTGGGACCAACACCAAATGAGTCGACACTCAATGGACATTCAAAATATGGGTCAAGGTCACGGAGGTCATCTAGGGGTCATTGAGTGCATTTTTCAGAATTGCTGGAAATCACATTTTTTGACCCTCTAAAGTATTCCTGATGTACACACATGCATTTTGACGTAAAAAAAGTGGGCGTGGCCAAAATTTTTGAAAGTGGGTCACGCCCATATCTCAGGCGTGGTATGACGTATGGACCTGGGACCAACACGAAATGAGTCGACACTTGATGGCGATTCAAAATATGGGTCAAAGTCACGGAGGTCACCTAGGGGTCATTAAGTGCATTTTTCATAAATGCTGGAAATCACATTTTTTGACCCCCCCCCCCCCTCCCAAAGCATTCCTGAGGTCCATACATGCATTTTTATGTTAAAAAAGTGGGCGTAGCCAACATTTTTGAAAGTGGGTCATGCTCATATCACCATCGTGGTATGATGAATGGACCTAGAACAAACAACCAAATGAGTCGACACTTGATGGAAATTCAAAATATGGGTCAAGGTCATGGAGGTCACCTAGGAGTCTGCCTGAAAGAGGTCACCAAAGTCATCAAGTGCGTATTATTGAGAAATACTGGGAAATGAATTTTATTACACCTTGATGCATTTCTAAAGTTTATGAACGTATTTCATCACTCAAATTAGTGGGCAGAGCCAAAAATGTCCATTTCTGATTCGAGTATCGAACCCTTTGAATGCTGGTCACATGTATGCCTTTTCTGGTTTCTTATAAATAACTGTTCTGATTCCAATATGAATATCTGTAAATACTGTTAACGAAAACCCACTTCTGATTTGTTTAAAAATATTTTACTCCTGAAAATAAGCCTCCATAAATTCTCTTTCTGTATAGTTTATTCCTGATTCTTTAACCCTTTTCACACAGACTTGAATTTACTGGGTGCAGTAAATTCTGTTTCTCTAGTTGAACAAGATTTTGGTGTCGAGTATTTTAATACCATCATATAATTCTTCAATTTCAGCCCATCCTTCTTGTATGAATTACAGTGAAGATTTAGCAAGACGGGCGTGTAATTCTCCTTGGCAGTGTATTGACTGTAAAACTTGTTATATCTGTTCTGAATCATCTGATGCAGTGAGTAAATTTTTCTGTTATTTTCATAGACTTCAGCAGCATCTTCCATATAAATGACGCATGCCCCATCACATGACCTTTATTTTCAAAACAGTAAACACGTGTGAGACGAAGTAGGGAGACAACTAAGACGCGTAGCGTCAGTCGTTTTATTAGTCTGTGTGAAACACACAGACTATTGTTTTTGCACGGTTTCTTTTTCTTTTTTCTTTTTTTTTTTTTCTTCTTCTTCTTCTTCTTCTTCTTCTTCTTCTTCTTCTTCTTTCTTCTTCTTCTTCTTCTTCTCATCACTTTTTTTGTCCGCAAGATAACTCGAAAACGAATTGCTCTATCTCGTTGATTTTTGGCATGCTGATAGACAGCCACAAGTTCTCGGCCACCTATGTTTTTCAGATTCCTGGGGTATCAGGGGTGCCTATAGGGGTGTTTTGAAAGTGGGTCATGCCCATATCTCAGGCGTGGTATGACCTACAGACCTGGGACCAACACCAAATGAGTCGACACTCGATGGAGGTTCAAAATATGGGTCAATGTCACGGAGGTCATCTAGGGGTCATTGAGTGCATTTTTCAGAATTGCTGGAAATGGCATTTTTTGACCCCCTAAAGCATTCCTGACGGACACACATGCATTTTGACGTGAAAAAAGTGGGCGTGGCCAACATTTTTGAAAGTGGGTCACGCCCATATCTCAGGCATGGCATGACGTATGGACCTGGGACCAACACCAAATGAGTCGAAACTTGATGGAGATTCAAAATATGGGTCAAGGTCACAGAGGTCACCTAGGGGTCATTGAGTGCATTTTTCAGAAATGCTGGAAATCACATTTTTTGACCCCTAAAGTATTCCTGACATACACACATGCATTTTCACATTAAAAAAAGTGGGCGTGGCCAAAATTTTTGAAAGTGGGTCACTCCCATATCTCAGGCATGGTATGACCTACAGACCTGGGACCAACACCAAATGAGTCGACACTCGATGAAGGTTCAAAATATGGGTCAAGGTCACGGAGGTCAACTAGGGGTCATTGAGTGCATTTTTCAGAATTGCTGGAAATCACATTTTTTCAGTATGGCCCAGTAGGCCACAGGGTTTTCACAGCCTCCAATTTCCTGATACAGTAAATTCTCCCCAAGCAATACGATGTTATGTTCACACTGGAGACTATGTAAACACCAGTGGAGTAAGCTGTCAAAATGAAATCTAACCTTGTCATCATTATGGGATGTTAGTTCCTGAAACTAAGTTGAGAGAAACCCTTTGCCTTGCAAGGAAATAAATTGTAAATTATTTAGTTCACTGCTTTTAACCCTCTCCAGACTTCTATGTGGATTGCACATATTTTATTTCAGGCAGAATAAAGTTAACCCTTTCCATAAAACTGCACTGAATAATTGTTGAAAGCCTATCTTATTCAGTTCAATGCTTTTAACCCCTCTCAAGACTTCAATGTGGATTGCACATATTTTATTTCAGGCAGAATAAAGTTAACCCTTTCCATAAAACTGCACTGAATAATTGTTGAAACCTATCACAAAACTGTCAGGGTGCCGGTAACAATGCAATACTGGCATGGTCGACTGTACTGTTAACTGTGTTAGTGCTATGACTGTTTAAAACTAATTTGTTAGAGGAGTTCTATAGTCTTTCACTGCGCTCATCTCGGCCTCACCGAGAGTGCAGAAACCTTTGGTGTCAAAGTGCCATTAAGAGAATGTCTCTGACTTGTGCCGTTCCATCCCTCCGGAGTGCAAAAGCAGGTACTGTCAGCTGAGAAACTTAATGTTTTTCGCTTTATTTTCTTAACATTTAATTCTATGTGGAATGGGACACCTTTTCAGTGTGCCTTCCAAAGTAAGGGATTCTTAACCCTTTAGCGAACATAACAGCGAAAACCGGTCAACATTATTCACAGAAACGTCTATTCAGTTTTAATTACCTTTTCTTTTTTGCTTGAAAAAACATAGCTTATGACCCTTTATTGGATTGAGCTCATTTTTTAAAGGATTATTTATTTATTGGCATTTAATGTCACATATTTCTGCACAGTGGCTAATCATGACCACGACAGTTTTTTAGGTGGAGGAAGTCGGAGTACCTGGGAAGAACCACCGGGCAACAACGAGCAACTGTCAGATCCCCCACATACTAACTCCACACAAGCAGAGTTAGCATTGGTTAAAGACGGGTGCACAATCGATGTGCAGTACGCTTTAGAACACATCGCCACCATGCACGCATGTGGGCAATGGGGTGAAGTGGCTTGCCCAAGGACAGAGTGAGGACCTCACGCCTTGCAGCCTGCACCTCTGCCAACTGAGCCAATGCGCCCCCATTTAAAGGATTAAAATGGAGTATTTAAAGGGAATATTTTAACCCCCTGAAGATCTTAGTATGGGGGCATTATTCAGAAAGACTGGGAAATGCATTTTATTACCTCTTAATGCATTTCTAAAGTTTAGGAATGTATTTCATCACTCAAATTAGTGGGCAGAGACAAAAATATCCATTTCTGATTCGTGTATCAAACCCTTTGAATGCTGGTCACATATATGCCATTTCTGGTTTCTTATAAAAATGTTCTGATTCCTGTATGAATATTTTCTATCCCCTTCCTTTTGTCTTGACGATAACTCAAAAACAAATCATCTGTCCTGGGGGGCGCGGTGGCTGAGTTGGTAGAGGTGCAGGCTGCTAGCCGAGAGGTCCTCGGTTCGAATCCCACCTGCGGCAACCACGTTGTCTCCTTGGGCAAGACAATTCACCCCCATTGCCCACGTGGGGGCACGGTGACGCTGTGTATTAAGGCATACTGCACGTTGATGGTGCACCTGTCTTCAACCAATGCTAACCCTGCTTGTGTGAAATTAGTATGTTGGGGAACTGACAGTTGCTCGCCATTGCTTGGTGGTTCTCTCTGGGTACTACGGCTTCCTCCACCCATAAAACTGTCGTGGTCCTGATTAGCCATTATGCAGAAATATGTGACCTTACACACCAATAAATAAATAAATAATCTGTCCTGGGGCTGTTTGGCATACTGGTAGCCTGTCACAAGTACTGGCCCAGCTATGTTATCAGGGAACCTTTGGGAGTGGTCCATTGGGCCACAGAGTTTTTTATACTCCCTAATTTCTTTGTAACAGAAAAGCATCATAAAGAAATAGCTGTTTATATTTATATACACAAGAGAATAATGTAAACAATCAAATTAGAGAGAAGTTGCTATAGATGACAGCCTGACACATATTTACTCTTATCAGCTGTCAGATCAGAATTAAATTCCATCCCCAAACCAAGTTGAAAAAAAACCCTTTGATTGGCAAGAAAATTTGTTTATTATACAGATCTATCTTACAACACTTGATTAATTGTAGTTGAATAAATAACCCTTCACCTTTCATTGCATTTTTTAATATTATTTTCATTCTCAATCATAACTCAAGATCAACAGGTTTCGGGCCGAGTGGTAAGCGGCTCTCTCGAAACACTTATCACAATTATGAATTAATGAAATGGAATATTTAAATGGTCTGTCTTTAACCCTCTTCATACTTCACCGCCCTCTTCATACTTCACCGCAAAGATCAAACAACATCATTTAACTTATGACGGTAGAACCTTTTGCACGCTTCCTGCCATATTGCCACTCGTTACGCAAATGCCATGAGTCAAGATTCCACCATCTTATTTTATGTATGCCTTGTTTAGGGCACTAGATGCTCTTAAGGGTAGGCCTTTAAACGAGCTCTTGGGGCTTTTAAGTTTTTTATGGCACTATCCCCAATATAGAGTCTATGCACCCTTTGTCGGCTCGATAACTCAAATATGAATCGTCCTATCTCTATTCGTTTTGGCATGCTGGTTACCAACAACCAGTTTGCACTCATCTTTGTTTTTTCAGCTAGTTTGAGGCCTTGTGTGTGATACAGTAGGCTGACTGCCTCAGAGGCTTCTAAATCATAATAAATATTTGCTATCATCGCCCAAAAATGACAGATCTGTAGTTGGTGGAGCCATTTCTTTAAAGTAGGTGTATACATGGGGCTATACCGACTGATTTAAAAATTGCTGGAGGTTCAATATATGGTCCGCCTGAAAGAGGTCACCAAGGTCATCCAGTGCATATTATTCAGAAAGACTGGGGAATGCGTTTCATTACACCTTAATGCATTTCAAAAGTTCATGAACGTATTTCATCAATCAGCTTGGTGGGCAGAACCAAAAATGTCCACTTCTGATTTGTGTATCGAACCCTTTGAATTCTGGTCACATATATGCCTTTTCTGGTTTCTTATAAAAAAATGTTCTGATTGCTGTATGAATATCTGTAAATACTATTAACGAAAATCCATTTCTGATTTGTTTGAAAATAATTTACTCCTGAAAATAAGCCTCCATAAATTCTCCTTCTGTATAGTTTATTCCTGATACTTTTCACACAGACTTGAATTTACTGGGTGCAGTAAATTCTGTTTCTCTAGTATTTCATATATTTTCACAATGCTTTATTTATATCAATGCATTTAGAATGTGAAACCTTCGTAACGGCAGTTCATAGTTTCGTTTTGCAAAGTAACGAAAATACGCAATTTGATTTAAACTGCACCCCTTCACATTTCAATGTGTTCTTTACCTACAGTATCATTTTGATCCCAGATTTACAACTGATACTTGCTATAAAGGTTAATTTTAACCCCTTGCCTCGAGAGTCGAGATCCCTTTTTGGTTTCCCTGCCTCTTTGCCCTCGGAGGTGTGGTCCTGCAGGTATTTCACCTGGAGAGATAATCATTTGGGTCCCGAACGCGTCTGATGTCATGTTAACCCTCCAACCTGACAAAATCTGGCACCTAGTATTGTTAGTCCAGGAAAGGTACATGTGATAGGTCCCTAGTGCCTAACGCCGCGTTTTGATGTTAACCATTGGAACTGTGCAAGACCAGGTATACTTCCCCAACAACGTACCTCGACCGATTGAGATAAGATTATTAAGCACTTTGGGTTAATTTTACCAGGAAGGGACATTACTAGGTCTCGATCATGTTTGACGTCGCGCTTTGGCGTTACTCCTTCAACCAGTTCATAATTACGCTAACGCCTTGCCTGTACCAATGAGACAAAAATTGGCACCTTGGGGTGATTTGTCCGGGAAAGGGACATGGGATGGATCCCGTCCACGTTTGATGTCGCATTTTGACATTAACTCTTTAATCTTGCAACGCCTGGTATAGTATGTGTCTCTACTGATCAAGACAGAATTTGACACCTAGGCATAATTTGATCAGCAAAGGGACATGAGATGGTGCCACAATCGCATCTGATGTCACGTTCTCACGTTAACCTTTCGGCCCAATGTATCAGGTTCCAGGTCAAGTCGCCTCCGGATCAAGTCGTCCCCGCCTCAAGTCGCCCCCACATATATTTCCGGGTCAAGTCGCTCCTGGTTTTGGGGCGAGTTGTCCCTTTTGGGGGGGGGGGGGGGGGGGCAGGTTGAACCGCCAAAGAAATTTTTATACTAACTTTATTTTTGTAATTTTTATATTTCTTAGCTCAACTTGACAAAGTCAAGCAGAGCTATTACCATCACTTATCGTCCGTCGGCGTACGTACATACACAATTTCCTTTGGCGCACCTCACAGATTGCATTTATGATCAGATCGCTTGAAACTTGGTATGCTTGTTTGGGGTGATCTCTAGATTGGAGCTATCGATTTTTTTCAATTTCCGTTAAAAAATGTTGCCACTGGCAACGTTCTTAGAACTTAATTTAGTCAGACCTCAATATTTCCCTTTGGCATACCCTACAGGGCACATTGATGATCGGATTACTTTGAAACCTGGCATGCTTGTTTGGGATGACCTCTAGATGGGAGCTATCGATTTTCTTCCATTTCCGTCAAAAATTGTTGCCGCTGGCAACGACGTTTGAACTTAGTTTAGTCAGGCATCAATATATTCCTTTGGCACGCCATTCAGGGCACATTTTTTATCAGATCGGTTTGAAACGTGGTATGCTTGTTTGGAGTTACCTCTAGATGGGCGCTATCGATTTTCTTCGATATCCGCCAAGAAATGTTGCCGCTGGCAATGACCTTTAATGGACTTAGTGCAGTTATGCATCAAAATTTCCCTTTAGCACACCCTGCAGGGCACATTTATTATCGGATCACTTTGAAACTTGGTATGCTTGTTTGGGGTGACCTCTGGATGGGAGCTAGCGATTTCAATTTCCGTAAAAAAATGTTGCTGCTGGCAACGTTCTTAGAACTTAGTTTAGTCAGACCTCAATATTTCCCTTTGGTGCACCCTACAGGGCACATTTATGATTGGATTGCTTTGAAATCTGGCGTGCTTGTTTGGAGTGACCTCTGGATGGGAGCTGTTGATTTTCTTCCATGTCCATAAAAAAATGTTGCTACTGGCAACGACCTTTGAACTTTGTTTAGTCAGGCATCAATATATTCCTTTGGCATGCCCTACAGGGCACATTTATGATCAGATCGGTTTCAAACTTTGTATGCTTGTTTGGTGTTACCTCTAGATAAGAGCTAGCAATTTTCTTCAATTTCGGTCAAAAAATGTTGCCGCTGCCAACGACCTTCACTGAACTTCATGCAGTAATGCATCAATATTTCCATTTGGCAGGTGCACCCTGCAGTGCACATTTTTGACCGGATCATTTTAAAACTTGGTGTGCTTGTTTGGGGTGACCTCTAGATGGGAGCTATTGATTTTTTTCCATTTCTGTCAAAAATAGTTGCCATTGCCATTGGCAACGACCTTTGATGAACTTAGTAAAAACTTAGTGCAGTTATGCATCAACATTTCCATTTGATACGCCCTGCAGGGAACATTTATGATTGGATCCCTTGGAAACTTGGTGTGCTAGTGTGGGGGGGGGGATATCTATGTGGGAGTTATCGATTTTCTTCCATTTCTGTCAAAAAATGTTACCTCTGGCAACGACCTTTGAACTTAGTTTAGTCAGACTGCAATATTTCCCTTTGGCACACCCTTCAGGGTACATTTATGATCAGATCACTTTGAAACTTGGTATGTGTGTTTGGGGTGACCTCTAGATGTGAGCTATTGATCTTTTTTTCATTTCCATAAAAAATTATTGTCGTTATGACCAGCCTTTGAACTTTCTGCATTTGTGCAGCAGCTTATCTCTTTTTCACTCTCTGCAGGGTCTTGTGTTCATTAGGTGAGACTTTTAGATAAGAGCTATTGATTTGCATTCATTTCTGTGAAAAAAGTTGCCATTTACGATAACCTCTGAACACACTGCATTTGTGTTTCAACATTCTTCCTTTAGCCAGTCTTACAGTTTACATTTAAAAACGCATGGATTACTCAGACGTTGGACACACGCAATGCTGTTATGTTGAAATTTCATCAAATGATCTTCAATTTTGCCATTTCATTTATAACTTATCAAGTTCAAGTTTGTCAAATTGAGCTACAGTGTCATTGACACTTTCATTAGTAAAAAACAGACAATTATGAAATTAATAATTTATGTACTTACCTTTAATAATAAGAAAAGCCTGTTCAAAATAAATAAAATCCTTTGTGCAAATTTTGAATCCACTGCTCAAAGCACGCATGAAAGAATAATAATTCCTTTCCAAGAATATGAAATTAACACAAAAGTTTCAAAAAAATCGTATTCACTGGCTGACATTTCTTTTACAGCTCTGAAAAGAATAATCATAAAGAACTTCTTTGTTTAAAGAAGCAACCCGATCAATGAGTGCTTTTGGTGGATTGTGATTGTGGCTGACGACTCGTCCCCTGAGTTCCAATGTGTTCTATGTGCCTGCTGGCACATAGAACACATTGGAACTCAGGGGACGGACTGTTCATCAAGATCAACAGGAAACACCCGACAACAACACAAGTTCTGTTTTGGATGCACCTGAAAGTCCAGAAGACAACACATCTTTGAATGTACCTTTTTTAGAGATAAGTTTTGACTTGCTACACCGTAATGTAAATAATCGCCCGAAACATTAGAAACAAATAAAGTTATTCGGGTCGCAAGGGATTTCAATCGCACATTGTCCCTATGCGCTTTCGGAGCGCTGAAACTTTCCATTCATTTGTCATAGAAACATCAATTGAGGAGCCCGATTTACCAGAGTTTACTAGAAGATGCTCCAACAACACACACAGAAATGCCCAATGGAAGTCAACATGGTGGTCGACTTTTGGTATCCAGTGAAGGTTATTCTTATGCAGTGAAAGTAAGCCATTCATCTTAAACGTAACATCTTTATAATATGCGACAATCTACAGAGCGATCTCGATTTCCCATACGTGAATTACAATCTTAAATTTTAACACTATTGTTAATTTCTTATATTTATATAACATTTATAACAAAATAAATTATATAAACCACAGATAGATATTGATGTAAATTATGAAATGAATAGTTGTGTATATTTTGTTATTATGTTCTAGTTTTAATAAATAAAAAAGTTGTATATATTTGTTATATATTTTGTTATTATGGTCTAGTTTTCATACATAAAAAATACGTATTTAATCAGACCAGTCTTATGTTAGAAGTTCCGGCAGCCGAGTTGGCTCAACAGATCGACAATGTGACACTTTAACACCTGCGGGTAATTTGACCAGCAAATGGGGCATGAGATGGGTCCTAATTGCATCCAATGTCTCATTTTGACCAAAACCCACCCAGTCCTGTAAGACTGGGTATAATTTGACCTCCGTGTTTCGGTCGATCAAGATAAAATTTGGCACCCAGAGGTGATTTGACCAACAAAGGGGCATGTGTTGGATCCTGATCGCGTCCAATGTCGCAGTTTGACGCTAACGTCGTGCATCGACCGATCGAGCTTAAATTTGGCACATTGGGTAATTTGACCAAGAAATAGACAACAGTTGGATCCCAATCGCGTCCGATGTTACGTTTTGACGTTAATCCTTTAATGTGTTCAGCAATCAAGGGTATAGTTCACTTCCGACATCGCATTTACGCTTCAACGTGCAGCAATGGGTGTGGTCAGGGCCGGCGCTACCATTAGGCCAATTAGGCAGCCGCCGAGGGTGCAGACCTCAGAGGTGCGCAGTACTGACCTTTAAGGATCACAGTTGTATACAAATTAGTTGTTTTAAGAATAATTTGTAAGTTTTAATAAAAGGAAAATGATGATAAAGGGACAGCAACCAGATTCGCCCCCATGCCCCAGTTGTGGACATCTATTGGTGGTGCGAGACAGGAGGAGCCCTGATGCCTGATGACACTACCTCTGTGTGGAGGTGTGGAGGAACCATGAGGCCCTACCTGTGCACACATGGCCACGGATGATGGGAGGGCATGTATGGTGGCATTGCCATGGTATTGGTAGGAGGTAACTGTGGTGAGTTTTAAGTTTTTAATGGTCACCATAGATAGACCTCAGGTCAGCCCTTAGTAGGTTCACGGCTCAGAGTTAGCAATGGCACCTCCATGCGATGTGCAGGGGTGTGTGGGCTACACGCGGTGAGGGCCCGTGTTGTCTTCATTGTAGAAGGACCTGATACGTTATGGAGGTTTTGGCATTAATTTCAGCCCTTTGCCAAGTCCAACTTTCTCGTGTGTACAGAGGGTGTAGATCGATATGTTGGCAATATGCTTGCAAGACTTGTCAACCAGTGCAATAAGATGAGACTGTCGTTCCATTTGTCGTCGTGTGTTCCGCTTCCATGTTCATTTGATATGTAAGTCCGCACGCGAAGTGGCCACGTGGTGGTGGAAGGAGCTATGTCAAACGCTGGGTGGTTTAGAGAGCTGGACTATCAATGTCCGACGATATGTCGTTCTCAAATTTCAGTATGCCATCGGGTGCTGGTCTAAACTTCCCCAAACCAAAATGTCCCTAAATGTTGGTCAAAACGTCCCCAAACATTGGTCAAAACGTCCCCAAGCATTTCTCACAAAATAATGAACTATTTCAACTGTGGGCTATGAAAATATTTTTAATGTTATTTTATTTTCTTCATCAATTTATTGTAAGTAAAACCCTGTCCCTCACTTGGCCACATCCAGAGAAAAGTTGGACAACCTTTCGTCAAAACGTCCCCAATCATTGGTCAGAACATCACCAAACATTGGTCAAAACATCTCAAAACTCATTTTGAACTCGAAATAAATATCATCCAAAAAATCCTGCTCCCAGTCCCCCTCTCCCACCCACCCTTTCCACCCCCATCCCACCCAATTTTAAAATATCACATAGACACGATTGGAGTTTGAACAACGCCTCCCCTGGAAAATATACTGAGTCAAAAAAAGAAAGTATAATAGAAACAAATGTGAAAAATAATATAAAGGATGAAATATAATAGATCTAATGTTGCATGTTTGTGAACAAGAAGTCGTGCAAAGAGTTTAATGATATGTTGTTGTTGTCCACCCAACCGTATACAATTTTGCTACGGATTTCAAAATAGCACGTGCTACCCGAGAATGTCAAATTTAATGGGTGACTGACGATTTTTTTGTGTTATGTTGTGCTAGAGCCTGCGTTATTGAGAAAACAAGCTAGTTTGTGTCTTCCGACATTTTAAAAAATGCCAAGGTTAACCGAAAATCAGAGGCTGTGTGCCATTGGTATGAATGAGACTGGGATACCTCAAGATGAGCTTGCTGTTGAGTTCGGAGTCACTGTGGGCACTATTTACCGTCTCATTGGAAGGTACAGGACCACTGGATCTACTGCCGACCGACCGCATTCAGGTCGACCAAGAGTTACGACCCCTGCACAAGACCGACACATCAGGACGTCTTATTTATGGGATTGCTTTCTTCCAGCGGTGAGGACAGCAGCAATTACTTCTGGTGGAACTAACAATGGAATCAATGCACAAACTGTCCGCAACAGACTCGCTGAACATGGCCTCTGCAGTAGGTGTCCATACCATGGACCAATCCTTACCCAGCATCATCATACCATTAGAATGGAATGGGTACGTCAGCGTGTTCGCTGGACTCAGCAGCGTTGGAGCACAGTTCTTTTTAGTGATGAATCACGATTTTGTCTACGGCACGCTGATGGTAGGGTAAGAGTGTATCGCTGACGAGAACGGTTTTCTGATGCTTGCGTGCGGGAATGCGACCGTTTCGGTGGGGGTAGTGTAATGGTTTGGGCAGGAATTTCCTTGCACCATCGAACGCAGTTGATCTTCATCGATGGTAATCTGAATGGACAGCGATATAGGGATGAAATTCTTAACACTGTTGTTGTCCCATTGTTGAACGCTAACATTGGATTGCAGTTATTCCTGCAAGACAATGCCCGATGTCACGTGGCGCGTATCTGTCATGACTTTCTTGAGGAGCAGAGTATCGAACTTCTTCCCTGAACCCCCTCTTTGGCCAGATTTGTCGCCAATCGAGCATCTTTGGGGTCAATTGGGCCGTCGGGTACGACTTCATGATCTCCAGACGTTAGGTGATTTACGTAGTGTTCTAAGGCAGGAGTGGAATGCAATACCATAGGGTGACATCCAGAGACTTATCAGGTCCATGCACCGTCGATGTCTTGCCATCCAAGAGGCAAACGTTTACTGAACAGCCATCCTATTTAATGACGTTATGACGTATGCTCCTCCTGGCCGGAAAGTGGCCGCTCGGGTTCAAAATGTTAAATCCTTCTTTAAGTAGCTTTTTCAGGTGAGCAATTAAGGCCTCTTGGAGACGATTCTTTTATAACTGATCAACAACTTTTACAAACATTATACCAACTTGACATATATGGGTATTTGTTGCTGTAAAAATGTTGTAAGAACCAATTGGTTCAACACTTCTGTTCGTAAGATTTCAGTTGTGAAGTGTGTTCTGTAAATGGACATAAGAATATTTTCACCTTTCTGTTTTGGCTGTTCTTTTGTAACTTAAATCTAGAACTGTTTTATTAACTTTTTTTAGCTCACCTTGACAAAGTCAAGCTGAGCTAATCTCATCGCTCTCCGTCCATCGTCCGTCAACAGCATGTTTTGGTCTTCTCCTCCAAAACCACTGGACCACTTCAAGTGGAAGTTTGTGTGAGTGATGCTCCCGAAGGGGCTTTGTTCAACTCAACATGCCCAGCCCATAGGGAGGGCCGGGATGGGGGAAAATGCTCCAAAATATTCTTAAAATTTTCTCATAAACCAATGGGTACAGTGACTTGATATTTGTTATGGATCTTCCTTTTGAGATGTAGAATCAAGTTTGTTCAAATGAAGTTTGTGAAGCAATATTTGGCTTTGTTCTGGGAGGGTTAAGATTTTTGGCCCCACCCAAAATTTCTATTTTCTGAACCGATGGTCCGATTTGAACCAAATTTGGTATGTGGTATTATTGAATCATAAGTACTTGACTTGTGTAAAAAAAAATTCCTGCATCCCCATAGGCATCCCAGGAGCTAAAAATAGAAATATTTTCAAACGCCCATATTTTGCAAACTACACAGAACAGAGAGCTATTATTTGGTATGAAGCATCCTTAGGACCAGTAGAACTGAATGATAAAAAATTGCCATCGATTATGAAAGGGTGTTCTGAAGAGGGCATTGAAAACATACTGAGTCAGCATATTTGCGAAAATTTTAAAAAATCTTTTCTCTAGAACCAATGGTCAGAATCTTTTGATATTCGGTATACAGCATTCATAGAGGGTGTCAGATACATGTTTGTTAAAATAAAGCCCATTGGTTCATTTTTGGGCTCAATACAGGAGCCCGAATTTTTAACTTAGGACAATATGGGGAATATTCTTTAAAAATCTTCTTCTTCAGAACCACCAGTCATAATCTTTTAATGTTTAATATACATCATTGTTATGAGGATCAGATTCAAGATTGTTCAAACCAAGTCCCTAGGTTAATATTTGGGCTTCCTATGGATGCCCAAATTTTAACTTAGTTCAATATGGGGGATAATTTTTAAAAATCTTCTTCAGATCCAGCAGTCAGAAGGCTTTCATATTTGGTATACAACATCCCTGAGGGGGGGGGGGGGGGGGGGGCAGATTCAAGTTTGTTCAAATTGGGTCCATAAGTATATATTTGGGCTCACCATGGTAGCCCAAATTTTAACTTAGTGCAATATGAGGAAATTTCTTTAAAAATCTTCTTCTTCAGATCCACCAGTCGGAATGCATTCACATTTGGTACACAGCATCTCGGAGGGAGGGGGGGTGTCAAATTCAGGTTTGTTCAATTCGAGTGCCTGGGTTAATATTTGGGCTCCATATGAGAACCCGGAATTGAACTTAGTACAATATGAGGGAATTTGTTCAGAAATCTTCTTCTTCAGATTCACCTGTCATAATCCTTTCATATTTGGTGTACAACATATCTTGTGGAGTCAGATTCAAGTTTGTTCAAATTGGTTCCCTGGTTTAATATTTGGGCTCATTGTCTTAGCCAGAAGTTTAACTTAGTACAATATGAGGAAATTTCTTTAAAAACCTTCTTCAGATTCACGTGTCAGAATGCTTTCATATTTGGTATACCACATCTCTAGGGGGGTCAGATTCTAGTTTGTTCAAACTGGGTCCGTAGGTTAATACTTGTGCTTGCTATAGTAGCCCAGATTTTAACTTAATGCAATTTGAAGACATTTCTTTAAAATTTTTCTTCTTTAGATCCAACAGTCAGAATGCTTTCATATTTGGTATACAAATTCTCTAGGGAGGTCAAATTCAACTTTGTTCAAATATTTGAGCTCCCTATGGGAACTAGCTGAAGAATTAGAAATTCAGTACCCTCTGGAGGTGTGTATCTAAGATTAATCAACATAGGTTGTATCAAGGGGCTTCATAGGGGAGCTCCATATTTTACATTATGATCAACTAAAGAAAAGGCATGATGCTCAGACTATTTTTGTCACTCCTGAAGGGCTCAAGGATTGACAATGTATCCTATGGAGAAGATTGCTTAATGTAGACTCATTTGTGGACTGTATATTGTGTTCTGCTCAAGGTGAGCATTTCAGGTCCCATGGGGCCTCATGTTTTTTAAGTTTAATAACTTGGAATCATATATAGAGAAACTAAGATGTGTGATTATTTTTGTGATTTTCTTGTCTAGGCTTCATTTTCTTTCTTTTTTTTGGACAACCTGATTACAGGTACACCACAGTGGATGTGAGGGAGGGGGACTGTGCTCCTTGCCATCAGCTCGGGGGATTGAGGGAGACAGGAAGTGCCCTTTGAATATTTAATTGTTATGTTATGTGTTGTAAAAGGGCATATATTTCACCTAAATTTGGGAGTATCCATTTGGATTCTCATGAAAATGGTTGTGCCAATCCATACCTGCTATGAGTGTCCCAGGATACCTTGAGGCCACCATGGTTGAACCCCTGTTGTGTACTCATAACACATGTTAACCCCTCACCTAACACAGCTTTTTGATTTATAAAACATAAATTAAATTTGATATTTAAAAAAAAACAACCACAATAAACAATATTTACCAACAAGAGGCCCCACGTGGCCTTAATCGCTCACCTGACAAAGTGACTCTAAGAAGTATTTTAGGTCACCTTCACCATGTCATGCCTCATCAACATTAACTGGTTGAGTGATAGATTTTGTTTGAAGTTCAACATTTGTTACCTAAAATTAGTTTTATTTAAAATCGTTGGTGTGTGGCCAATCTCCAATGATTTTTAATAAAGCAAATTTATCTCTGCAGACAAACTGGTTTAGCATGAAGCACAAACAAGGAATGTGAAGAGATAGCCTTGGACATCTCTCCCCAACTGTGGATATCTTCCATGTGCTACATGTATATATTTGCATGCAAGAAAACAAAAATTTTCACAAATTTTCCAAAATATTAGTTTTTTTTATCATCATTGGAACAAGCTCAAACAGCTTATTCCAATAGGGGTATGGGAAGATCAGGTATATTTTTGAGACAGAAATGTGAATATATAAATAATGGTGTTTTTTTGTGAATGATGCTGGAGAATTTTGCGTAAAGATATGGTAAATGGTTTGTTCTAGATACAGAATGATGCAAAAGTATTTAAATTTGATTAGGCAAGTTGTTCCTATAATGCATTTAAAAATTGAAGTAACTGTTTTTTTGCTGACAAACTTTTAGATGTGTGTGTCTGTGTTTGTGTGTGTGTGTGTGTGTGTGTGTGTGTGTGTGTGTGTGTGTGTGTGTGTGTGTGTGTGTGTGTGTGTGTGTGTGTGTGTGTGTGTTTGTGTGTGTGTGTGTGTGGGGGGGGGGGGGGGGGTAAGAGTGTTCTTGCAAACAAAATTCCTGAATAAATGGAAAATTTTATTTTTTGTGTGAAAGACATAGTGCGTGAATGTTGATTGGAACAAGCTTAGAGAGCTCATTTTAATGTGAAGTCATAAAGCTGTGTTTTACGTACGAAATTCTGGAATAACTAAAAAAATTGCTTTTTTGACTCAAAAAGCATGGTGTGCGACCTCTCATTGGAATGAGCTCAAAAAGCTCATTCCAATGGGGTATTTACAAGCGATAAGTACATGTATGTTTAAGAGACAAAAATTAAAATTTGACTAGCGATTTTTGCGAAGAATGCTGACAAGTTTTGGCAGTTATGCTGGTAAAAAGGTAAGATATGCAAAGTGGTTGTTTTTTAGAGGCGACATTTAATTAAGGGGAATTAACCCTTGATTACTGAGGTAACTTCTAAAAGTACTGAAATTTCATGAAGCAATGTGAATAACAGACAACAGTTGCCTAAAAATTTCATGAATAACTAAAATTTTTATTCCTTTGTCTCGAAAACATGGCATATGACCTTTGTTGGAATGAGCTGAATGCGTGTGTTCCAATGAGGGGTCATAAAATTTGAACGGAGATTTGTGTGAATAATGCATTAGTACTGCTAGATTTGGGTAAACGGTTCACCCTGGATACCACCCCTTCTATAGTAGATCTTTTCTGCAAATTTTGTCTAAGATTCTATCAACTTTACAAATAAATACGTTCATGAATCACAATCAGATCCACCCCACAATGTTGCATACCAAATATCAAAAGATTCTGCCTGCTGGATCTGGAGAAGAAGATTTTTTAAGAAATATGCCTGAAATGCACTAAGTTAAAATTTGGGCTCCTATACGGAGCTCAAATATAAACCCAGGGGGCCGATTTGAACAAACTTGAATCAGATCCACCCCACAATGTTGCTTACCAAATATGAAAAGATTCTGAAGCTGGATCTGGAGAAGAAGATTTTTTAAGAAATTTGCCTGAAATGCACTAAGTTCGAATTCGAGCTTCTATAGTGAGCCCAAATATGAAACTAGGAAGCCGATTTGAACAAACTTGAATCAGATCCACCCCGCAATGTTGCATACCAAATATCAAAAGATTCTGCCTGCTGGATCTGGAGAAGAAGATTTTTGAAGAAATTTGCCCGAAATGCACTAAGTTTGAATTCGAGCTTCTATAGTGAGCCCAAATATGAATCCAGGGGGCCGATTTGAACAAACTTGAATCAGATCCACCCGCAATGTTGCATACCAAATATCAAAAGATTCTGCCTGCTGGATCTGGAGAAGATGATTTTTTAAGAAATTTGCCTGAAATGCACTAAGTTCGAATTCGAGCTTCTATAGTGAGCCCAAATATGAATCTAGGAAGCCGATTTGAACAAACTTGAATCAGATCCACCCCACAATGTTGCATACCAAATATCAAAAGATTCTGCCTGCTGGATCTGGAGAAGAAGATTTTTTAATAAATTTTCCCGAAATGCACTAAGTCCGAATTCGGGCTTCTATATTAAGCCCAAATATGAATCTAGGAAGCCGATTTGAACAAACTTGAATCAGATCCACCCCACAATGTTGCATCCCAAATATCAAAAGATTCTGCCTGCTGGATCTGGAGAAGAAGATTTTTTAAGAAATTTGCCTAAATGCACTAAGTTCGAAATCGGGCTCCTATACTGAGCCCAAATATGAACCCAGGGGGCCGATTTGAACAAACTTGAATCAGATCCACCCTACAATGTTGCATACCAAATATCAAAAGATTCTGCCTGCTGGATCTGGAGAAGAAGATTTTTTAAGAAATTTGCCTGAAATGCACTAAGTTCGAAATCGGGCTCCTATACTGAGCCCAAATATTAACCCAGGGGGCCGATTTGAACAATCTTGAATCAGATCCACCCCACAATGTTGCTTACCAAATATGAAAAGATTCTGCCTGCTGGATCTGGAGAAGAAGATTTTTTAAGAAATTTGCCTGAAATGCACTAAGTTCGAATTCGGGCTTCTATAGTAAGCCCAAATATGTATCCAGGGGGCCGATTTGAACAAACTTGAATCAGATCTACCCCGCAACGTTGCATACCAAATATCAAAAGATTCTGCCTGCTGGATCTGGAGAAGAAGATTTTTGAAGAAATTTGCCTGAAATGCACTAAATTCGAATTCGAGCTCCTATAGTGAGCCCAAATATGAATCTAGGGAGCCGATTTGAACAAACTTGAATCAGATCCACCCTACAATGTTGCATACCAAATATCAAAAGATTCTGCCTGCTGGATCTGGAGAAGAAGATTTTCAAAGAAATTTGCCTGAATTGCAGTAAGTTCAAATTTGGGCTCCTATACTGAGCCCAAATATAAACCCAGGGGGCCGATTTGAACAAACTTGAATCAGATCCACCCCACAATGTTGCATACCAAATATCAAAAGATTCTGCCTGCTGGATCTGGAGAAGAAGATTTTTTAAGAAATTTGCCTGAAATGCACTAAGTTCGAAATCGGGCTCCTATACTGAGCCCAAATATGAACCCAGGGGGCCGATTTGAACAAACTTGAATCAGATCCACCCTACAATGTTGCATACCAAATATCAAAAGATTCTGCCTGCTGGATCTGGAGAAGAAGATTTTTTAATGTTTTTCCCATTGCCTACAGTGTTAAAAAGTGCTGACTCAGCACTTTTTCAAAGTCCCGAAACTGTACCCTATGATAAAACCGATGGCAATTTTTTTTTACCAATCCTTTCTGTTGGTCCTAAGGAAGCTGCACACCAAATAAAAATTCTCAGTGCCGTGCAGTTTTGGAGATATGGGCGTTTTAAATTTTTTCTATTTTTAGCTCCTGCGGTTCCCACGGGGCCGCGAGAAAATTTTTTTTTGCATAAATCAAGTACTCATGACCCAATAAGCCCTCACATAAAATTTGGTTCAAATCAGCCTCTCGGTTTGGAAAATAGAAATTTTGGGCGGGGCAAAAAATTTTGCCCCTCTCATAACAACGCCAAGTATAGCCCCACAAACTTCTCTTGAACAAATCTGAGTCTACACCTCAAAAGGAAGCTGCACACCAAATATCAAGTCTCTGCTACTGCTGGTTCATGAGAAGAAGATTTACAAAGATTTTGGTGCCCCTTGGGGGCGTGGCACCACCCAGGAGGAGGGGCAACTTCATTTGAACAAATCTGAATTGGCATTAGGTAATAAACATTTAGCCAACATTTGAATAAAATCGGGCTAGTGGTTTAGGAGGAGAAGTCGATAATGTAAAGTTAACGCCGGACGGACGACGACGGACGACGGACGACGGACGACGGACGCTGGACGACGGACGACGGACGACGGACAGAAAGTGATTAGTAAAGCTCCCCTTGAGCTTCGCTCAGGTGAGCTAATAAAAGCTTGCTAATATGGCTGTCATTGGAATCGGCTCATTGATTGAGCCTCAATTTTATTGAAAAATGTCAGAATATTTCAGGTCATGTTAGCCTTGTATTGATTAATTTGCTTCCGATGTGTCGCTGCACCTCGGCTAGGATTCGCATGAAAAGACACATTGGTTCCGATGTGTCTTTTCATGCGAATCCAAGCCGAGGTGCAGTGAGAATCTACATGCATTCTCGCTGGTTTTGTTGTACAAATCATTGTGTGAATCGTTTCACAGATTCTCGTCCAAATATAAGCTCTGTGTTATGCTCCTGACTTCCTATTAGGAGGTATGTGGTGGGGTATATAGTTGAGAGCCCAGTCCATACAGATAGCGCATTTTATGTCACAACTCAAGCATCAGCAAGCCATATCAGAATTTTCTCCTCAAAAACTATCTGACAGAATTGAACCAAATATGCATGTTCCTTACCATATGTTAATTCAGGTTTGTTCAAATAAAGTTGCCAGGTCCACAGCGGCCACCACAAGTGGCATATAGTTTTGTTAGCACCCACAAAATGTTCAATTCAAGACCCTGGCGTCATATTTGGGCTGCCTGTTGGGTGAATTTTGTTGTTTTTATTGTTTTTATTTTTATGAGTATTGAAGAATTTTGAGTGTTTTTATGCTACCCCCCTCCCCCCCCCACACCCAAAAAAACACCCTGTTGGCCCTCTTGTGGTGGGTGGGGTGGGATCCATAGTATTGCTTTGAAATGCATAAGGATTCAAGTGATATTATGCAAAAAACAAATTCACCCACTGTCCCCTACCCCTTGCCCCCACCACCTCCTCCCTCTCCATCAGGTGATTTGGGGAAATTTGCCGCTTGTTCCAATGAGAGGTCATAAGCTGTGTTTTGGGGAGTCAAAAATGAAATCTTAATAGGTATTCAAGGTATTTGTAAGTGTCACTCTTCAATCTTGCTAGGTAAAGGGTTAACTCTGCCTGACAAATCGGCTATATCAGACTACGTAATTACAAATTAAGCAGTTGAAAAAAAATATATATTTAAAAAAATTCAACAAAATCATATCATGTGACCCCTCATTGGAATGACAAGCTCATTCCAAGGAAGTGCCACACGATATGGTTTTCTTGAAAATTTTTGAAAAATTAAAAAAAACAAAATTAAAATAATAAATTTTGACATTGTCTGTGTTGGGTAAAGGGCTCAGTAAAGTAGAATTTTATCAATTGAGTTCACATACACATGTCACATTGGCTTGGTTTTTCTGTATTGTTAATTTGTTCTCTGTTTTATACTTTCAGGACACAATGTTATTCTGTGATGCTTGTGACAAAGGATACCATATGATATGTCATAATCCACCAGTAAAAGAGAAACCTAGTGGTAATTACTGTGGCTCTCTATTGGAGCCTGAGTTTTCACATAGTCCAATATGAGGACTAACTTTTAAAATTCTTCTTCTCCAGTACAACTAGTCAGAATCTTTTGACTTACAGTATACCGAATCCAAACATGGATTTGATTCAAGTTTGTTCAAATCAAATCTATCAGTTAATAATTGGGCTCTCTATAGGGGCCTTAATTTTTAACTTAGTGCAATATTAGAAATAATTTAATCTCAGTTACCCCTGGTGAGGATCGAACCATGGATCTTTTGGTTTGAAGTCCACTGATCCACCATGCTCCCTTTCATCCCTTTCAGAGTAGAGTCTTGATTTCACAATAATTTATTTTTGGAAATACCTACTCACTGGTGTAACTATTTATATATTTATTGGGGTTTAAGGTCATGTACTTATGCACAATGGCCAATCGTGACTGTGACAGTTTTACAGGTGGAGGAACCCGGAGTACGTGGAGAGAACCATCGGGCAACAACAAGCAACTGCAGCTTCTCAACATTCTAACTCTGTTCAAGCAGGGTTACAGCGGTTGAAGACATGCGCACAATTGACGTACAGTACGCCTTAGTACACGGCATCATCGTACCCCCATGTAGGCAACCGGGATAAAGTGCCTTGCCCAAGCACACAACGCAGGTTGTCCCAGATGGGGATCAAACTCGGGACCACTGGTGTAACTGTGTTGCAATCCGATGGCAATCTGATCAAGAAAGAGGTAGCTTTTATGATGACAGTATTGTGCCCCCTCCTATATCCTTAACCCTTTATCTAACATGAAAGGCAGATGACACTTGCAAACAAAATTCTTGAATAACTATTTTTTTTCATTTTTTGTCTCAAAAACATAGGTTATGACCCCTCGTTGGAATGAGCTCAGCTCAGATACAAAAATGAAAAAAAAAGAAAATTAATTGGCGATTTTTGAGAATAGCGCTGGCTGGTTTTCCCATTACGTTGGGTAAAGGGTTAACCAACCCTGCACTCTGAACATCATCTCATTGCTTTTCAGCATGCGATCCTGGAAATAAGATGACTGTTGCCTGCAAAATGAGGCCCCAGAGGACAAATTTGTGATGCTACCCTGCACAGCAGGGTAACATCACTAAATTCAGCCTCTGTCAGCCTCAATCTCATTCAAGGCCTCAAACCTAAACAGAAAGAGGTACCCAGAGGATAAATTGGCTCACTATATGGGAAAGCATCAGCAAATTCACCCTATGGGGACCTCATTTTACAAATGACAGATTGCTTATTTCCAGGCTTGTCAACGAGAGCATTTCCACCACCCCCATCAGATGTACACCTCAGTTGAGGAAAATATCACTGATTAGAGGATTTCTGATTTCTAGGATATCCACTATCTCTTTATAAGAAATGATGCTTCCTTATTATCTGAATGATTTACTTGCAATTTTGCCCCATGAATTGAAAATACAGTGGAGCCCTCTTAATTGTATTTCTTTTAATTGAATAGCCCCGTTACTTTTTTTTTTTTAACTTAAAAACACCAAACCATTTCTTCAGTACAAATTTGACCTATTGTTTTTATATAGCTTATAGAATAAACTCCTGTTAATTGAATCAAAAATCTTGTAATCTCTTGGAGAATTACTCTGGCATCCCTCCTCACATTGATAGCCAGTTTTTGCCTCAATAAGCCAATACAGGCATTTAATCAAGGGCACCAGAAGGGCGGGGGGGGGGGGGGGGGTGGGTGGGGTAGGAAATCAAAAAGGTACTCAACTCTGGGCATGAGTTAAGACTGAGAGTTTACAACATATCATAAATTGTAATGTGACACTTAATAATATTGACATTATGTATCGTCCCTTGAGTGGAACAAAGTGCAATCTGCAATGCTCGGGGGATATAAAGCTTTAGAACTCACCCTGCCAATTGTACAGCATCTTTGTATGATGATTATTGACCAGCTTCTATACTTGATACCTCCCTCCGACACTGGCATTGGCACACGTAAAGTACTTTAGAAATGAATACGCAAGATTTTCTCAGTTACAGATTTCAGAAAGTAGTCTTTTCCACTAGTGCACTTCCATTGAAAAAAGTCACATGATACCCCATTTGCCCTTGTCTCAGGGCAAGGAGGAAGCTGCACCCCACCCCACCCCACTTCCAGCACCTTGCATTTAATCTGTTATATCTTGTTTGACTGAGCTAAATTAGCTCTTGTCAAACAAGGTACAATAGAATTTAAGCCAGGTCAGTTAGAAAGTATAAGCTAGGAAAATGATCCAATTCATGTTAATTGTATACTCATGTTAATTGAGTAACTGGCAAAGTGGTTATTCAAGTAACGGGGTTCTACTGTAATATAAAAAGTAAGACTCCCTTGAAAGTGGTTGTTTAATTGATAACCTTAAGTTTACATAAAGCAAACTGTCTTGTCCCACCCAAGAGACACATCTTTTAACTGATTTGAAGAATTACTTGTTTGACCAATTGAACTGTTTTTTATTATTACTAGGGAAGTGGGCGTGTACTAATTGTTGCTGTGAAGGTGTCAATATAGAGGAGATGGACACAAGTGAATGTAAAGAATCAAAAAATTCCTCTACCGGTAAGTACATACATCTGTAGAACTTTTAGTTTCATTGTAAATACAATATGGTTAGTGATCCCAATTAACTGGACATTCTTTGATTGAATTACCCTGTTAATTGCACATAACTTCCAAACACCAAATCATTTACCACACATGCAATACAAATTTGACCTGTTGATTCAGGCCTTGAAATAAAGATCTTTTAGCATTACCCGTTTGTGGGTTATGTTATATACAGTATGGCCGTCATGGACTGGCCACTTTCCATGCATGAGCAATATTTCCATGGACACAAAAGTATTTGATTCCAAACGCTAATTATAGGAATAATCATCAGAAATTTAATTAATGAAGCACCAGGTACAACCCGGTGCTTCATAAATTAAAATTTTGCTGATGAGGATTTTTATTACCTGGTAAACGCATGTGTGGACATCACTGCCCATGCATGGACAACAACCAGTCCACTTTGACTATACTGTAACATGCTGCTATTTATTGAGGCAGAAATTCTGTTAGGATATAAACTACATGTCTCTCTATACATATATATATGTGGATGCAATGTTCAACCTCAGTCAAGTTTGTTTTGACAGATTATCAAGTTTGACTAGCAGAACATGCAGGTTAGGAATTCAATTTATGTTGTATTATTTTGTTGTAACCTATTGTTTGTTTTCATATTTTAAGATTGAAATAACCACCATGTAACCTAAATGATCATTCATGGGTTATCTGCAGGCCTGTTAATTTAAACAGATGTAAATTATAGAGTAAACTCCTGTTAAATGAATAAAATTCATATGATTTATTGAAGAATTACTCCACAAAATTCCCTATGTCTGTAGCTCTATTCAACCTCAGTATATCCAATAGAAGCATTTAATCTATTATATCTTATTTGACGGAGCTTGTGGAGCTCTGTCAAAAAAGAAATAATAGAGTAAATGCTCAATCTAAATTGGTTATTACCACCATGTGGGTTTTCTGTGATGGTGTATTGAAGTCAAGACCTCGTCTCTGGGCTTATATTATATGACCCAGAGGAGAGGACGAGATTTCAAAACACCATCTCAGGAACGCACATGGTAATAATAACCAATTTATCTTAAAATATTGAACACAGATTTAAATGGCATTTGTTTTGACAATCATTCTTGCCCAAGAATAGATTTTTTTTTAAAGAATGATATTGCATTCTTGTGCTGTGCATGACGTAATCCCCATTCATTGTTCTACTTGTGCTGTAACCACTGTAGTTCATAGTAGTGTTTCAGCTGTGTGTTTCTTTGTTTTATTTTTCATGTTTAACACATCATCAGTGGTATAGGCCTATATAAAAATATCATCATGGCAAAAAATGATCTAATCTGATTTATTTCATTGAGCTGGTGATTTATTTATCATTTAATTACTGTTATCAAAAATGATGGCCTCGACTTGTGTTATAACTCAATGCCAGTTGAGTGCAGATAAAAAACTTTCTCTTTCTGAATTGAATGATTGCACATGCGGTTGCTACCCTCAATACAGATTTGTATTTTGTCTAGATGTTTTTACAAGTATTGGGGGAAACCCGTTCTTATTGTTGTTGAATATTAATCACTGACTTCCCTTTCTGTAATAACACGCAGTAAACTAGAATACTGGTATCCACGCATATATGCTCTATATTATGCACGTGTCCGGTGACACACATTGCACGTACTAAATGTGTACAATTTACTTGCCGCCCACAGCTTATAGCAAGACTCACATACACGATCATACAAATTTATAAGCAGTATCTAACACGTACCTAAAGGCACAATTTAGTAGTCACGTACCCGGAGGCACTTACAAACATGTACTTAGAAGCACAAATTAATACACGTACCCGATGGCACAAATAAACACATACTAAAAAAAACACCAAAGTAATCCGATTTTAGGCTGGAAACTTATGTACAAACCATTAACCCTAAAATCGAGTAATGCAGTATGAAACAATGCAAAAACAAAACACCCACCTCTAAACTGGAATTCACGTCCACGGAAACTACTCTTTACAACCACTACATCAGGCAGACTCGTCAGAAAATGTCTAATGCAAAGATCCCCACTATCCAAACCGACTGACTTTTTAAGAAAGCAACCACGAATCGCACAGACGGTTTGACATCATGCGTTGCACATACAATCAAGTCGCTCATCAAACATTGACAAACATTCAATTTCCTCCCTATCGAATACTCCGTGGGACACACTAATATTAATTCCAACAAATAAAAATTACACGTCTGAGAAGCCAAGACATTAACCCCTCGATCGACGTTACAAAATATACATAATATACATATTACAAGTAATAGAGACAAATGTCGTGACATAACCCCCCCATTTCCAGAAAAATATGCTTGTTTTTCTTTTTCATTTACGATATTTGGCTGCATGCGAGTTGACTAAGACAGTCTGCTCCAACATTATCTTTTCCCTTAATTACTTCTATTCTAAAACTAGAGGGCTGCCACATCCATGGGGCAGCTGATCCCCCCGAAAAAAGTGTGGTCATCATAAGATTTTCCAAGTTGAAAAGGGGCATAACTCTGGTAAAATTAATCAGGACAAACCCATTTTCGAACTTGACCCGTATTTTGATATGTTTGCACCACATATCAAGTTTGGTTACAATCAAACTATCTTGAGGGAAGTTACCATCCGGAAACCAAAAATCATAAGATTTTCTAAATTACAAAGGGGCATAACTCTGGTAATATTAATCAGGATGAACCCGGATTCGAACTTGACCTGTATTTTTATATGTTTAAGCCACATATCAAGTTTGGTTACAATCAAACTATTTCAAGGGAAGTTATCATCCGGAAACTAAATGTAAACGGACGGACGTACGGATGGACGGACGGACGGACAGACAAAAAAAAACGCGTGACGACTATATCCCCCGAAATTTTTTTTCGGGGGGATAAAAATGATAGGGTTGCAAAATTAATGCCCAGCGCATAAGCCTTGCATTGGCAACTTTACATTTTTGTAGGTGCTGAAGAGGTGCATGGTCGGTTTCCAACACAAATCGCTTACCATGTAGATATCTATTGAACTTTTGTACACCCCATACTATCGCTAAACATTCTCTTTCTATTGTAGAATAAGATTTTTCAGAGCTATTGAACTTTCTACTAGCAAACGCAATAGGCATTTTAGTCCCATTCCTTTCCTGCAATAAAACAGCACCTAAAGCTACATCTGGCGCATCGGTACGTAAAATGAATTCCTTTGAAAAATCCGGAAGTTTTAGTATTGGGGAGTTAATAAGAGCCCCTTTTAATTCTTCAAATGCTTTATTGTGGGTTTCGTTCCAAACAACTTGATTTGGCTGTCCTTTTCTGGTAAGATCTGTCAACGGACAAGCTATATGAGAAAAATTGGGGATGAATTTCCTGTAAAATTCTACAAGGCCTAAAAAACTCTTTATCTGTTTCTTTGTGTTAGGGGCCACAGCATCTTGCACTGCCTTAATCTTATTTGGTTCCGGTCAAAGTCCGTCCTGACCAACTAAATGGCCTAAGCATTCCAAATCTTTAAAACAAATAAAGCACTTACTGGGTTTAGCAGTTAAATTACTTTCCCGTAATCTCACAAGAACCTCTTGAAGCACTTCCAGGTTTTGTACAACACTAACAGCATAAACAAGGATGTCATCAATAAAATTGACTACGTTGTCCAACTTTTCTAACACCTTTCTCATTAATTTTGTGAAGGAAGCGCTAGCGTTTTGAACTCCAAACGGCATGGTCACAAACTGAAATAAACCTTTGGGCGTTTGGAAAGCAGTAATCTCTTTACTCGAACTGGACAGTGGAACCTACCAATAACCTTTTGTTAAATCAAGTTTTGAAAACACTTTATAACCTGCTAATTTAGTAAATATTTCCTCGATGTTGGGCAAAGGTTCAGCGTCAAACACTGTAATCCGGTTTATCGCTCTAAAATCTATGCAAAACCTATTTGTATTATCACGTTTTTTAACAATGACAAAAGGTGATGTATACGGACTACATGATGGTTCTATAACTCCCAATTCTAACATTTTATTGATTTCATCTGATACTTCATTTATCATTGCAAATGGCAATGGGTAGGCCTTCTGCCGAATAGGCCTATCAGAAGTTAATTTAATTTCATGCTTTATAACGTCTGTGCATCCAGGTTTACCAGTGAAAACATCCTTAAATGCACTCAAAAGCTGTTGAATACTATTTTGCTCATAATTATCGAGATGAGGACAAATATTAATATCTCCGATATTTTCACACAAACTATCTACCGGTAAATCAATTATCTCCCCTGAATCTGTCAGTGAATCATTATCCATGTCCTTTAAATCTATCACTGACATGGCTATTTTGTTAAGGATTTCTTCACTTTGTTTACCAGTTACTGGAGCGGGGCGTTGAATATACTCTCTTAACAAATGAATATGGAACATTTTTACTTTGTCTTTCATCTGAATGCGATAATCTAAATCACTGACTTTCTCAATAACCCTAAATGAACCCTTCCATTGCAGTAGTAATTTATTGGGTTTAGTGGGCAACAACACTAAAACCATTGCACCTACCTTTAACTTTCTTAATTTTGAACGTTTGTTATACGATCTTGCATACCTTTGTGATGCTTTACTCAGATTCTCCCGAACCATTTCACAAGTTAACTCAAGACGGTCTCTCAGATAAATGACATACTGATAGACGGTTTTAATTTCAGGGTTTTCAATCTCTTTTGTCCACAATTTTCTAAGAATAGACATCGGGCCCCTTACTGACCAACCGTAAATTATTTCAAATGGCGAAAATCCCAACCTCTTCTGAGGCACCTCCCGATATGCAAATAAAGCGGGCCCCAAATACCTATCCCACTCCTGGGGTCGACCTGCACACAACCTCCATAGCATTTGCTTCACTGTCCCATTAAAGCGTTCTACCGAACCGTTACACATGGGGTGGTATGGGGTGGTAGTCAATCGTTTCAGGGATATCAAACGACCTAACTCTGACATAAGCCCAGAAACAAACTGACTCCCCATGTCTGTTAACATTTCTTCGGGAAACCCAATTCTACAAAAAATGTCAATCAATGCCTCTGCCACTCGCTCAGTTTCAATAGATGGTAATGCTATAGCTTCAGGATATCTAGTCGCATAATCTATGAGTGTAAGTATATACTTATTCCCAGACGTTGTCCTTGGTGTTATGGGACCCACAATATATACAGCTACCCTTTTAAATGGTGTATCAATAGTCGGCATTTTCCCTAAGAATGCTCTCGACTGTTTCCCTTTATACGCTGTCCTTTGGCAAATGTCACACGATTGGCAGAACCTTTTTACATCCGACTGAATTCCGGGCCAATAAAATTCTACTTGTATCCTGTCCAAAGTTCGCTTGACAGCTTGGTGTCCAGACATAAGGGTTTCGTGCCCCAATTTTAAAACATTATCTCTGTAATCTTTAGGAACAACTAATTGACAAAACTCCTTACCATGACTAAAACTAGGGGAGCTAAATCTTCTATAAAGTAACCCCTTCTTAACGAAAAACAACACTCTAGTACCATTTGATTTTTCTTGCAACTTCCCCTTTTTTGCCAAATCAAACACCGCACATAAAGTGTCATCACTTTGCTGGGCCTTGAGGACATCATCTGGGGGTAATATCACTCCCTATTATCTCTGGAGTCTTCAAATTATGTCTAATTTTACTCTCTTCAGCTTGTTGTCTAGTAACCATGTTTACCGTTCCATTTCGTTTAGGTTCATTGGGTTCCCTAGCCCCATCAATATTACCTATAATTACATCGTACACGGGATTATCAACTCACCATGCAAGAACTTGTCCCGAGTAATATGGTGTATCAATATCAACAACAACACAGGCAGTAGGAACCGAAATCCGTGAACCGTCGGCCAAAATACATACTTGACGTTCATCCGAAACACACCCTTTCGGAACCAAACTTTTCCTGACAATCACACCATTACAGCCAGTATCACGTAATACCGAAACACTCATTTGACCTATCTTCCCTTCAACTACAGGCATTCTATATGCTACTTTCCCACAGGCATCTACACTCTTTGTAACAGAACTTGCATCCGGTTTTGAAACCACAATGCTATCAGTGACCTTTACAAATGAATTACAAAATTTGGGTCGAAAACTTTGCTCATTACTCTTAGTTTTGAAACCTCCTTGATTCTCTGAAACAGTGCTAACCTGACTCCGGTTTCTTAATGGACAGTCTGAAATAAGATGACTGCTACTATTACACCTAAAACATCTCTTATCCATTTTACCAACCTTATTTAACTGTTTATTTTGACTATTGCACCGTTCTTCTGTAGTACTTTGTTTTATTTGGGATGTAGGTGGATTTAATTTCTTACCCATGCTCGCCAAACCAGTAACATTAACACCTCTTGCCTCCCTATACTAATCTGCCAAAGTGACCATAGTTTCCAAATTTTTAGGGACACGCTTCTTTAGAAACGGTGTTAATTTCCTATTACACGTATGCAGAAATTGATCCCTGACCATCAAATCAAACACACCCTCGAAGGTAGTCGGACAACCAGCCATATCCACCCATCGTGTCAAATAACTTCCTAAATGAACCCCAAATTGCTGAAAAGTCTCCCCAAATTCGGGCCTAGCAAAACAGAATTTTTGTTTGAAGCCCTCTTCTGTCATATTAAAATATCTCAACAATGTATCTTTCAAAGCATTATAATCCAAAGATTTCTCCAAAGGCAAATGCGCATAAACAATAAGCGCATTCCCTTTCAGTAGCGCGCTAAGATGCATTGCCCAAATATCTCTATCCCATTTCTGTGATTTGGCATATCTTTCAAATCTATTTATATAAGCATCGATATCATCATTATTTTCCTCAAAGGGTGGTATTTTGGGTGGCTTGATATTGTTGACCATAATTGGACTTTCAACATGTGGACTCACTTCCTGTTTTACCTTTGATAACTCTTCTAGCTTTAATTTTTGGGAAAACTCAAGTTCTTTTAATTTTAATTCATGGGCCTCTTTCTCGCGGTCGCGTTCCCTTTGGCATTCTAGGTCATCACACTTTAATTTCTCCATTTCCCGCTGTGCCTGACGCTCATCGCGCAATTTGGCCTACTGGCTAGTTATAAACTCCAATAAGGCACCTCCTTCTAAACCCAGAGATTTCCCATACTCCTTCAATCCAGATAAACCTTCCATTTTAACAGCCACTCCAGAGTAACAATGGTACCTATACCATATATTCCAGTTCCGAGGCTCCTGCACTAACCTACCCACCACACAAAGTAATATTATTAAACTTACAATCTGCATGTATTCTTTCAAATTCTATTCATAAACATCCGACCGTTCGACAAAGGAGTTTTTAAATAAATTTTGAAAATATAAAGTGCCCGGATTCTCCACCAAAAATGTCACAAACAAGAGTGACACAGTATACAAGTATTAACAATGTTTCACGTTACGTAGGGGACGCAGACTCTTCACAACCACAACATGATAACAAAATGAGATGTATGATGTGAAAACATGATGCAAAAAATGAATTAAAAGTTAAATACTATGCCCCTAGCCCCAAATACACCCTTCAGCTATCACATGGAAGCTGGTTACGATAATGTATATAAACACAGGATAACACCACTACCCTGACGCCTTACGAAAGTATTAAATGGGACGTCACACGGATAGCATTAAGTTTGTCAATACTGATGCTCTAACATCCACGAAGTAATATTGTTGTATGAAGTCCAGACAGAAAGTAAAACTTCACAATCCCACATTTGTATTGTCAATTGATATAAGTAGCACAAGTCATTCTACTGAGCCAAACCATTCAGCTGCTGTTATCGGTAACCATCGCCAAACACGTGTAATTACAATGTGTTAATTGGAAACAGTGTCATAATTATAATCTGTACAATACATTACAGTTAGTGGTGGGAAAAACAACCGTTTCTTAAGGTACAAATGGAACACATGGATACTTTCAACATCACTGCCACAACTTAATTATCACAGACAAAACCACGGGTTTACTTCTCCCACTATCCATGACACACCATACCAATCGTCACACCATTTCCAATATACAGGAGTACAAGAACCTGAATACAAAACACCTTATTTACTACCATGACCCTCCACAACAAATTACTAAATTTATTTACTTATGTACAAAAATGCGAGTTACTTCCCTTTCTGTAATAACACACAGTAAACTAGAATACTGGTATCCACACATATACGCTCTATACCATGCACGTGTCCGGTGACACATATTGCACGTACTAAATGTGTACAATTTACTTGCGGCCCACAGCTTATAGCAAGACTCACATACACGATCGTACAAATTTATAAGCAGTATCTAACACGTACCTAGAAGCACAATTTAGTAGTCACGTACCCGGAGGCACTTACAAACATGTACTTAGAAGCACAAATTAATACACGTACTCGATGGCACAAATAAACACTAAAAAAACACCAAAGTAATCCGATTTTAGGCTGGAAACTTATGTACAAACCATTAACCTTAAAATCGAGTAATGCAGTATGAAACAATGCAAAAACAAAACACCCACCTCTAAACTGGAATTCACGTCCACGGAAACTACTCTTTACAACCGCTACATCAGGCAGACTCGTCAGAAAATGTCTAATGCAAAGATCCCCACTATCCAAACCGACTGACTTTTTAAGAAAGCAACCACGAATCGTTATTTATTTATTTATTTATTGGTGTTTAAGGTCACATACTTATGCACAATGGCTAATCGTGACCGTGACAGTTTTACGGGTGGAGGAAGCTGGAGTACCCGGAGAGAACCACCGAGCAACGACGAGCAGCTGTCAGCTCTCCAACATCGTAACTCTGAACTCTGCTCCGCAGCACAGACAGGATTAGATTGGTTGAAGACATGCGCACCACCGACGTGCAGTACGCCTCAGTACACAGCGTCATCGTGCCCCCATGTAGGCAATCGGGGTGAAGTGTCTTGCCCAAGGACAAAGCGCGGTTGCCGCAGGTGGGATTCGAACCGAGGACCTCTCGGCTTGCAGCCTGCACCTCTACCAACTGAGCCACCGCGCCCCCAACCACGAATCGCACGGACGGTTTGACATCATGCTTTGCACATACAGTCAAGTCGCTCATCAAACATTGACAAACATTCAATTTCCTCCCTATCGAATACTCCATGGAACACACTAATATTAATTCCAACAAATAAAAATTACACGTCTGAGAGGCCAAGACATTAACCCCTCGACCGGCGTTACAAAATATACATAATATATATATTACAAATAATAGAGACAAATGTCGTGACACACAGGTTCTTATTCACATTGGTGGCTGTGCCATGAATGCAAGCAAAACAATTAATCTCCCATTCCTGTAAGGTTGAGTTTATTACTTCCATGACGTTCTCACCAGAATGTGGATCATCAGTGAAGGGACTATCAAGATTGTAGTATTTCATGCTCCAATCGTCAGTTATGTAATGAGCCATTATGGAAAAGAAACCAACCATTTGTGAGTTAGTCGAACCATCAACAGTAATGCTCATTTTTTTCCTTTTCAGTTTCGACATCAAAGATTTCTTGTTGATGCTGTATATTTTCATTAAGTGATCACGCATGGTTCTGTGGGTTGGTGGTTGATAATTAGGCTCCCTAAATAACAACCAGGCTTGCATTCCTTTGTCCTCACAAAAAGAAAGGGGTTGTAAATCTTTAACCACACAATTCAAAGCCATTTTTGTCAGCTCGGCTGCCCTTGCTGCTGAACATGGTCATTTGGAAGTCACAAAAACCAATTCAGTCACTCTGACCCTGAGCAGCTATGGACATAGTGCCTTTTTGCTTAACACTGCTACTCGTCACCATCCTTCTCGAAGCATCTCTGCATGAGGAGTCTATTTCAGTGACCTCAGAAGTTTCTGTGGCACCTTGCGATACTTCTTTGACAGGGAGGTGAACACTGTCTTCACTTGAAGATTGCGAAGCTTGAAGCAGACACAGGCAGTCTTACAGTCATCTTTGATCTATCTTCAATTGGTACTTTGACGCCATGGGTTTTCTCAAGATGGTATTTGAGAGTTGTCGTTCCACCTTTTACTGACATTTTCTTGTGACATAATTTACACTCAACTTTTCGAGCTCATTCCAAAGAGGGGTCACATGATATGGTTTTGTTGAAATGTTTTGAATAATTTTGAAAAATGATATTTAAGATAATAAATTTTGATATTGTCTGCATTGGGTAAGGGATAAGCAAGTAAAACTGTGTATAGATCCCATTTACTTTCAAACCATTTCACAGTGACTTCATGTTACAATCAATGCCACATAAGCTAATGCAAATTACAAAGCATTTTAAGTTATTATGTGTCGGGAGTCATAAATCGAAGTTGACCAGTTTCTCAAAAAAAATTGCAACTTTAAAATACAATTCTTTGTACTGCTGTTTGGAATTTAACCCTTTACCCAATGCAGACGATATCAAAATTTATTATTTTAAATATAATTTTTTCAAAATATTTCAACGAAACCATATCATGTGACCCCCTCATTGGAACGAGCTCCATGAGCACGTTCCAATGAGGGGTCACATGATATGGTTTCGTTGAAATATTTTGAAAAATTTAATTTTTTCAACTGCTCAGTTGCATATTACATGGGCGGATGCGGGCGATTCGTTAGGTAAAGGGTTAAATCATAAAATAAAGTTGCTGTTGTAAGGCAAAAACCCCCAAAAATGTCTTGATTCTCAGGCAATCCCTCACTGAAATGAACACCCTCATTGGACATTTTGATTGGCTTTCAATGTCTTCCAATATTACTATAAAATCAGAAGCCTCGAAACTTTTTATGTTTTTTGATTGATGTGTGTAACTGAAATGAGAGGAGCATAAATGGAGAAGTCCATGTGGCTTTGCAGTTGTTTCTTGGCAAATCTTGGCTGCCTATGTAGGCAACCAAGACTTGATGTGAAATAAATGTCAAGTCACTTGGAATGTTACTTGCAAGTGTCTTTAAAGACAGCTTGTTGGGGCACCTGTTCTGTTCCAGTAAATAGTTATCAGAGCAGGTCCTCAAAGGTTAAAATTAAACAAGTTTATTTGGATGATTATGCATTTTCTATATATTCTGTGTGTGAAAAACTAACTTCTCAACCCATGCTCATTATATGCAAGAAAAAAATAAAAATTAAAAATAAAAACCTTCCCCCCCCCCCCCCTCAATGATTTGAAAAAAAAATTGACTGAGGATCAATTACTTTATTTTTTTGGGCCCAAGTTCTAATGTCAAGCTTAACCCTTTACCTAACATGAAAAGCAGACGACACTTGCAAACAAAATTCTTGAATAACTATTTTTTTTTCATTTTTTGTCTCAAAAACATAGGTTATGACCCCTCATTGGAACGAGCTCGACGAGCTCGTTCCAAAGAGGGGTCATAACCTATGTTTTTGAGACAAAAAATGAAAAAATAATGAAAATTAATTGGCGATTTTTGTGAATAGCGCTGGCGAGTTTTGGCCGTTACGTTGGGTAAAGGGTTAAACCTATGGCAGGTTTGTTTCCTTCAAAAAGACTTCTATCAGCTAAGTTTTATTTCTTGGAAAATTGATTAATGTTCATTGGCAGTTTTTCTCTCAAAGGGAACATGAGATGTCTAAAGCTTTAAGTCTTCGTTATGCAACATTTGTACATTATACTTTGAAAATAAATACAGTTTAAACTAAAGCTTAAGGTAATGCTAGTTTGGGCTCTTTGAAGATAAGTCCAGTTTAACCAGAGGTGATATAAGTTAAGTTTTAAGGCAAACAGTACCGTGTCAAGTTTAAGAACGAGTTTCTTTCAGAGAATTTGGCATTCAAAACAGTATTAACCACTATAGACTAAGGGGAACATTTAAAAAATGTTTTTTTTGGAGGGGGGGGGGGGGGGTGCTACCAGTGCAACAACTTTAGTAATAACAGGTGAATCTAAATTTTTTCAGGGAGATCCTCAGGCCATCATCTGTAGAAAGATGAGGTTATCACCAAACCTTTCTCATCTAGTTCCCCATGCTTCTGGACCTGTTGGATCAAGGGATTAAGTTGGCCATAATTTTATCCCCTATTCCATGCCCAGTCAGGGAGGATAATCTTCCACTGGAATCAAATTATTTTAATAACAATATAGTCAAAACTTTTCACATTCTATATGCCTTAATGTTACATGTTAAAATTTTAATGCTTAGTTATTTCTCAATAATATTTTCAGATGTATGCTCTGATTCAGTCTGGTGTAAAAGCCGTTTAAATATGGGGCCAGTCCTATAAAACATTTGACTCTTTACCCAATGCAGACAATATCAAAATTTATGATTTTAAATATTATTTTTTTCAAGTTTTTCAAAAAATTTCAACAAAACCATACCATGTGACCCCGTACTGGAATTAGGGTTTAATATATTCCCAGTTTTCTATAGTAATGGAAACGGGAATGAAATTATACTCGGAACCGGGAACAGGTAAATGTCCCGGATAATATCAAGTAAATTTGTGACAGTAACAAGACACATTTATTTTTGTGAAAATGAACATATTTTATTGGCAATCTGCCATCTCCATACGGAAAAGTTCTTTTCCAAAAAGAAGTGAGAAAACTCAAACCTGCTTCTAACTGTCTTCATTTTCAGAATTGCTAGTTTTATCAACACTTTAACTCCCTCATAACCCTTTACCCAACGTAACGGCCAAAACCGGCCAGCGCTATTCTCAAAAATCGCCAATTAATTTTCAAAATATTTTCATTTTTTGTCTCAAAAACATAGGTTATGACCCCTCGTTGGAACGAGCTCGTCGAGCTCGTTCAAACGAGGGGTCATAACCTATGTTTTTGAGACAAAAAATGAAAAAATTTAGTTATTCAAAAATTTTTTTTTCAAGTGTCGTCTGCTTTTCATGTTAGGTAAAGGGTTAACTTACATCACCTGGTGACAGCTGGAGCTGTAGGTTTTTAAATTTCTTGTTCGGTTTCGGTTTTGGTTTTTCAGGTGGAGTAAAACCTCAGTTCGGTTCGGTTTTCGGTTTGTTCATGAGGCCAAATAAAATTCAATAAAACTCATTCTTATGTACGGAGTCATAACTGAATGGCAGTGAAATTGAGTGAAACTCAATAAATGCCCGAAATAAGCTATAATACATGAAGAATCAGGAAGGCCAATATAATAATTACCTAAATATACAGAACTTTTATTGTGCTTGGCCATTTTTCGAGGTCTGACACCTACACGCAATTTGAGGAACGCTGCAAACACAACTAAACTGAAATGTCGGAATTTCATAGAATGTAGCCTTCCCAGAGTAGTGAGAGTACCCAGACACTGCCAATGGCAGTGTCTGGGTACTCTCACTAGTCTGGGATGGCTACATTCGGTGAATTTCTGCAGCAAGAGAGTATTTAATAAAAAACGAAAAACCTTACATTACGGGATGTCGACGGTTTCGGTTTTTTAAAAAACCTAAAAACCTCGGTTCGGTTTCGGTTAACCTACAGCTCTAGTGACAGCTGTGAAGAGGGAGTTGATGCTGAAGGAGGTAGTGAATTGTGAGTGAAGCTAGTGATTCTGAAAATGAAGATGAGTATGAAGATGTTACTGTTGATCAGAGGAGTCCTCCGGAACTGATTGACAGCTGTAGTGATTTGGGGAAAAAGGTTCTTCAGGAGAGCAGGATTGTAAACAGTTCAGGCATGAAATGCAAACAAAATCTTACAAAGTTACATTGGGGCAGATTTTCAATTTAGAAAACTTCAGTTCAACACAGAAACAGTACCATGCGTGATTCTCTGTGCTGTGCTAAAGATTTCCCAGGTATCATGACCAGATTTTTGAACCAGAAACCTGGGAATTCCCATTCCCAGGATTAAACCCTAATTGGAATGAGCTCATTCCAATAAGGGATCACATGATATGGTTTTGTTGAAATGTTCTGAAAATGTTTTTTTTTCTACTGCTGATTTTGTATATTATGCAGGCAGATGTGGCTGATTTTTTTAGGTAAAGGGTTAATATAGCCTATTTTATTTATAATTGTCAGGTGATGATGAATCCTCATCAGTATCTACCAATTCAATCTCCATATCTTCAAGCTGTTCAGAAAAAATCAGTGTTTCTGTCCCCATGTAAGTATAACTATACTCTTTTTTCAGTAAACTGAAAAATTAAGATGCCTCTGGGGTCCTGGAGCCATTGGTTGGCAAAGGGAGTTGCCATCATAGCCACCCATACATGCTTTTCCCTATATTATTTATTTATTGGTGTTTAAGGTCACATATTTTGGCACAACGGCTAATCATGACCACGACAGTTTTACGGGTGGAGGAAGCCGGCGTACCCGGAGAGAACCACCGAGCAATGGCAAGCAACTGTCAGCTCCCCAACATACTAACTCCACACAAGCAGGGTTAGCATTGGTTGAAGACAGGTGCACCATCAACGTGCCGTATGCCTTAGTGCACAGCGTCACTGTGCCCCCACATGCTTTTCCCTATAATAGTATCATTTATTTGTTGATAGCAACCATAACAAGATGGAACATTTAGGGAATTGCCAATCAGAAATTTGGCATTGAATCGATTCTCAAGCAACAGATTCATGAATTGATTCTTTTTTTTGAATTGATTCAGATTAGATTAGATTAGATTATTTTATTTAACGATATAGGTAGAATGCGATACAATATAGTCCCTCGCCTTGAATGAATTATTTCACGTAACCAGTCCAGTCAAGCGATTACTCTGTTTATTACTTTTCATTATTAACGATTTTATTCTCAAAAAATCATCAATTAATTTTCATTAATTTTTCATTTTTTGTCTCCAAAACATAGGTTATGACCCCTCATTGGAATGAGCCCGTCGAGCTCGTTCCAATGAAGGGTCATAACCTATGTTTTTGAGACAAAAATTGAAAACAATAGCTATTCAAGAATTTTTTTTGCAAGTGTCATCTGCTTTTCATATTAGGTAAAGGGTTAAAAAAACAAAAAAAAAACAATGAAGTCCCCATTGCATCCAGGGCAAATCACCTTCGTTTGCACGCAACGGATACATGACACAATTGTTGATTGCATAATTCACTTGTGAAGTTATCGTTTATAATCAAACCCGGAAATCCCAGTAAATCACACTTTGGAAAGTAATAAAAAATAATAATCGTGGTTCATTGAGATACATTATTATAACCTGCAATAGAGACACATTTATAGAACAGAAAAACACCACTATCTATACCATATGGAGATGACATAGCCAGATTGGCTGTCTACTTACCATCTCCCAAAGATGTTAGCCTTGTTGTCAGCACTGCACATGAGCCGTAAGAGAATAGTTATTTGTGAAACTGAATTATTACACCTGTTGGGTTTAATGTTTTCTATTTTCACATCAGGGGTTCTGGACTTGGCGGGTCAGACAGGGTTTGTTTTAGTAAGATGAGATTGCAGACATATGAATGACAGATGAATTTTAACATTTGTTACTTCCTGTTTTGCAGTGGATGCGATGACATTTTCAACATTCAGAAATTAGCCCGATTATAGAGTGTTTCTTCAAAGACTAATTCATTCTCTCTCTCGCTCTGGGTATTGTTGGGATAATTTTGCATGCTGTCATTGAGTGTAAGTAGGCACCATCAGCATTGCAGATGGTGCCTTGTTACACTCAAGGGGTGATATCATATAGGTCACATTTCATCAGAAGACTTGCAAGTTGTGGAGAAACTGGAAATTCATGAATGGTTTCATAGCCAAGCTTGCATCATGCTCGCGAAAACTTCAGGGATATTCCATGATTATAACTTTATGTAATATTAAATATACTGCATTGATGAGGATGTCATGTCTACAGTGGGAATTCTGCAAACTATGCAGAAATCAGATAAACAGATGGACCATTGTGTCAGTATTCATGTATCATCGGGGATGAATATGTGCCATTAATCCCCAAAAACTGAGTGGAGAGTGGGTGCCATTATCACCCTCTTAGTTAGAAATAAGTATCAGTTTTCTTGTATGTTTTGTGAAATGCTTCAGTTTGTTGAGCACATACCAGTGATAGGTCAGAAACTCCAGACAAAAACTGGCATCCTAGGGATGTAGGATTTAATTATAATAATTTTCCTGCTGATTTTCCATTGATTGTGCCCTGCTTTCATAGATTAGCACATTTTTCTGCACACAACATTTATGTAACTTGGGTGAAAAGACTTAAACAATGTTTAAATACTCATGAATAGTATAACACAGAGAAATAGAGTATCAATTCAGATAAAATCTTTATATTAGTAAAACTAAACATGAGTGTGATAATGAGAATTTTGATATTTTTTATGAAATGAAGGGCTCGGATACATTAAAAATGTTAACAATCTACACACTGATGTTGAAATATTGAAATTTCGTCAAGCAAATTTTTCCCGTAATGCAACTAGGAATTTAACCAATTCTGTCTTGTTTATCTCATTGAGATCTGCTAACCCTTAAAACCTCAGATTAATTTTACATTAACCCTTTACCCAACACAGACGATTTCAAAATTTATTATTTTAAATATCATTTTTTAAATTTTTTCAAAAAATTTCAACAAAACCATATCATGTGACCCCTCTTTGGAACGAGCTCATCGAGCTCGTTCCAATGAGGGGGTCACATGATATGGTTTTGCTGATATTTTTCAAAAAATAATATTTTTTCAGCTGCTGAATTTGCATATTACGTGGGTGGATGCGGGCAATTCATTGAGTAAAGGGTTAATAACTACTGTATATACATTCACATAGCTGGAGATGATTTAAGGTGCTATATAAGTATTAGAATTTTGTTTATTTTGAAATTCCCACCTCTGATAAAACACCCAAACACTGTTGAGATCAGAAACTGTACAATGTGACACAAGTGTCAGTAAGGGATTAATACGCCACCGATTTAAACTACTATTATTTGGTTGGTGACGATGATCAAAACATAAAAGTGGAAATTTATATTTGAAAACAAAAATATATTCACATCAACATACATTACAGTCCTCACAATTGTATATTTACGAAAAAATAGTTTTACTGTCGCCGAACTATGACGTAAAGAAGGCTTGATGAAGTCTGCTACAAAAAAAGAAGACCAATGTCAAGGAGAGTTATCAGAAAGGTTTCTTCCTGTTCACCAAATATAGCGAAATGTTGTACCATCGTAAATTTAAATATCTCCTTGCACAACCGCATTGTGTATAAGACGGATCAACGTCGATTTCGAGTGCTGTTAGCAACAGAAGGTTGCAAAAATCTATGTGTGTTGACACTCTGTGGACAGAAATAGAAAAACTCCGCTAGACAGACAAAAATTCACACAAATTACCGAATGAAACCACAACGTGTCATAAGTGTTTGGCCACACTTGAACATTCAAATGACATTCTTGACAGCTGTCATTGCTCATGCAACCCCAAAAATGGACAAATATAATACTAAATGAGAAAGTTTGGCAGTTTACCCTTTTTTAGTGTATCAATCTCATCGTATTTTACCAATTTGATCCAGATCTCATGCAAAATGGCACAGGATTGTGAAGGGTATGGTCACAGCAGACTTACAAAAGCCACATTGAACATTCTTCATTTTTCATTGATGCACTCTCTCATCACTCCATACTTGTTCTTCTGAACTGTGTGGATTTGACCCTTGGTGAACTTCATAAAAGGCAAACAAACAGAAGAAAAATGGCAGCCCTTTTGAAATGTAGACATCCTAAATTACAATTGGTCTTTTGGTCCGTTCCTTGCAAGAATGATAAAAAGATTTCTCCGCTTCTGTACTAGAAGGATTGCATAATTTAACTATTCAATAAATTTAAGGTATTTTATTGTATAAAATCTGTTCTCTTACTTATGTCATAGCAGACTTTCACGCAGTGCTTTCTGCCACATGGTAATGGTTCCATGGCAAATATTAGTTTCCACAAAATCTATGTTTCATTCCAAACAAATTTATTGGGGTTATTCGTTTCTGACCTTCTCTGTACTTTGGAGAAAATTACCTGAAATTTGACCAAATTTACGTTGGATGTCCCCCTCAAGGGTTAACAGATCTCAATTTGTGTATATTTAATTTGAAATTAAGGACTTATCGGAGGTGGGAATTTCAAAATAAACAAAATTCCATTACTTGTTTAGCATCTTATCTGTGTTTCTACATTGTTGTTGGCAGGCCTGAAAATAAGCAGTCTGACATTTGCAGAATGAGGTCTCCAGAGGGTGAATTTGATGATGCAATCCCATGCAGTGGGCCAATTTATCCTCTGGGTACCTCTTTCTGTTTAATTTTGAGACCCTGATTCAGATTGAGGTTCACAGAGGGTAAATTTAGTGATGCTAACCTGTGCAGGGTAGCATCACTAAATTCCCCCTCTGGGGACCTCATTTTGCAGATAACAGTCTGCTTATTTTCTGGCTTGATTGTTCGCTGCCTGTACAGTGATGAATAAACATGGTCAGGATACATGCATCCTACCAGTAGAGTTCGCAAGGAAGAATACACTTGGAACATCTATTACAGAGCCATACATAAGAGGTAGTTTGTGGTTGTATGGTGACTTAGGGGTTAAACTTGATTGGACTGGTTAAATTCCAAGTTGCATTATGGGAAAAATTTTCACTTGGATTATTTGGGTATTTTGACATCAGTGTGCAGAGAATGAATTGATCTGTGCACACAGTTTTTATTGAATACATTAGGTTTTTACCCTCAGTTATATTTCAGCAAAATCTTATTTTTCTTTCCTACAATCAATTCTTTCCATGTGTCTTGTGCTAATTTGGTTCACACATTCATGTTCACATCAAGGTGAGTTACAAGCACTTTTTTTCAATAATCTGTGGAATTATTCCCCTTGATTTGATCCAATATTTTTGTTTTTTGCAGTGTTATTCAATATTATAAAGGGTCTTTTAAAAGATTTCATCTGAGTTTGGGGCATTGCATACTGATATTTTAGAGAACATTATAACACAACCAGTGTGAGTGCTATGGCCCACAACAGTTCCTTGTTGGCAGTGCAGCGGATCCCTGTTAATTGGAGAGCCAGTTTGTCAATGAAAATTATTCATTCAGCCAGAGAATTTGCTTGGGTTGCATGATATTTTAAACTGAATACCGGTATTGGTATTAAAAAAAAATACTATGGTATACCGGTATATCGAAAGACTGTTTGGATTTCTGAACATATTATGTACCACAATTGGGGCTTGAGCCATCACAAAGGAACGATTTAGCATGCCTTGATGATGCAGTTTGAATAACCCTTTACCTCCTGCAGACAATATCAAAATTTCAACTGGATTCAAAGAACAAGCGGGTTCATTTGAAGAACAGGTTACTAGTATTCATCAATATAATTCTTAACCCGTAATTTTAAAATATTTTTCAACAAATCTACCCATGTTACATTTCATATCTCTCTAAAAATGATGGTTAACTGGTAGAGTGCTAAATTATTTTGCTAAGGTGATTTGTAACTTGTATTTTCATCTCAGATTCTATTGCTAGCAACGAGGAGAGCAGGGGTGCGGTGGAATTGTGGTAACTGGTTCTTGTCAGATCACCAAAGTTAAGCAACGTAGAGCCTGGTTAGCCCTTGGATGGGTGACCGTCTGTGGGATCGATTCGGACCTCCCACATTGTGTCCTTGAGCAAGGCACTTAATCCTGATTGTCCACATGGGGGCACGATGATGCCGTGTACTAAGGCATACAGCACATCGATGGTGCACATGTCTTCAACCAATCTAACCCTGCCTGTGCTGCAGTGCAGAGTTGCGATGTTGCAGAGCTAGCAGCTGCTTGTCGTTGCTCGGTGGTTCTTGCCGGGTACTCTGGCTTCCTCCAACCGTAAAACTGTCACCGACATGATATTACCATGGCTGTTAAAGTATCGTTAAACCTTAATAAATACATAAATAAATAACAAGGAGAGCCTTAGTTTAGCAAGATTTTTGGGGTAATTTATTTTTTTTACAATAGTAGGCACTCTCCAATAAATTGTAACAAATTAATTTCATATAAACACTTTGTTGTACTGCTGAGCAAATATCAAGCTAATGCATGGAGTGTAAAGCCACTAAAGTGGCTTTCAGCACTTTTCAATAGAGCCATGATAGTGGCTTCTAGCACCCAATCAGTTAAGCTAACAGGACTAGATTTCAATGAGAATTGACCGGGTATCACCATAGTAAATGAAGAGAAAGTCCTACATCGTCCTTTGAGTGGAACAAAGTACCATCTGCAATGCTTTAGATTTGCAGATGGCTCATTGTTCCACTCAAAGGGACATATATTGTGAAATCTAGATGTAATGCAGTCTCAGCAATCGCTTCAAATTACATCTATAACTAGACTTGAAGCATGCCCCCGCACAGCACATGGACACAGAAGGTTAAAGATCAAACAGTGATTTGTTATTTGTACATGTGCTGTGAGTGTCTCTCCATGTACTTTAGCTGAACAAACAACATACCATACAGGTGAAATTCTACAAAAAAATGACCAAGTTCAGCAACCTGTAGTTTTGTGAAATTTTGAAGCAAATCAAAATCCGGGCAACATGCACACCTCTGGTATATGTACAAACATCCTGTGAGATAAAAAAATCCTAGCTTGAAAAACTGTGAAAGGAGTTAGCCGGACAAGCAATGTACCCTAGCTGCAGATAGATGGACCGCAGATGGTGTATGGATGGACAGACAGATGGATGGATGGACAGACAGAGGTAAAAGAATATGCCCCCCGACTATTCGCCACAGGGGCATAAAAATTATGGTTATGCTAACAAGACTAGATTCAAATGAGAATAGATCAGGTATCACGATAGTGAATGAAGAAAAAGACATACATCTTCTCTCGAATGGAACAAAGTGCCAGCTGAAATGCATTAGCTTCATAGATGGCTCCTTGTTCCACCTAAGGGACAATATATTGTGCAATCTAGAAGTTGCTATAGCTTCAAATGACATTTCAGGACTTTTCCGTCTAAATTAGTATTATCTAGTTAGGCTGGATATGGTCAATCTCTTTCCTCAGAAAACTGGAGGATGAGTCGTCTGTCATCTTCAGAAAGTTGACAGTAAAGAAATGTATGAAATCCCCAAATCTCTGGGGTTTAAAATTTCCAGTACTCAAGATGGTTTTGGATCAGATCAATATAAAGATTCAAAACCATGCCAAATTTTAAAAGTTTGCTGGGCCTAGTGAAAAGTTAAGACCTTTGCATCAGCTTGCTGAATAGTATGTCCCTAGAGATTCCTGGCTGTCTGCTGCTCCAGTTGAACTAAGCTAAGTCATTGAATATTATGTCTTGCATCATTCTTGACTGTGGGTTGCTTTAACTTGACTTTAACTAGACAGTACAGCCACTGTGGACTAGTCATAATCCATGCATGGGCAGTGATATCCACGCATCCGTTTACCAGGTAGCAAAAAATAATCATCAGCAAAATTTTAATTAATGAAGCACTGGGTTGTACCTGACTGTTCCTATAATTAATCTTTTCAATCTCATATTATTGCATTCGTGGAAATATTGCCCACCCATGGAAAGCAACCAGTCCACAGCAGCCGTACTGTAGCTTGATAAGGCCCCACAAAGTAGATCTTCTGTTTATCAAGCCAATTTTTGTAAAGTTGCATGTGGGTGGGCAGTTTTTTATTTCACTTTTTATTTTTGTAATCATTTCTTTGCCATCAAAAGTTCATGTTCCTGATTTGTTTTATGTTTTAGGCCTCACAATCTACAGAATAGCATGGGTGGTGGTCTATTTCGTCCCTTGAGTGCAAGAAGGCTTTGCAGTGCTAAAGCATTGCAAAGCCTTATTTCACTCAAGGGACAACTTTATTAATTTTATATAACTTGGGTAAAATATCAGACATAAACCATTTAATTTTTATTTTTTTAAAGTTTGCGTTGGTTATCAAAAGAGAGCTTGCGACAGCCAAAAGGACCTTGTGGGAGGGCCTGAGAAACAGATTTTTTACTTTTTTAGTCCTAAATAAATATTATATCCCCTGTGATTCCAGACTTTGTAGCATCAGATTTGATGACAAATGCATTAAAATTTGGCACAAATCATTGGTTAAAATGTTTATAGAACATACAAGGGAAAATAGGGTTAAATATCCTTAAATTTGGCTTGTTTTAATGGCAAGAGATTTGCTGTTCTGGGCAGGAATATCCATCAGCTCACTGAAAACTTGTCTGTTCTTTTTGTGCTTTTCACAGAATTTGAGACTTATTTCACTCTTGGAACTCTCCCTCCAACACACACACCCTAAGTAATAAAAATGAATGCATCTGATGCAAGTCACATTACATAAAGAAGGTATTCTGCTAGGGTGGTCCACAACACCCTTAACAGCTCCATTGCCCTTGTCAACTTTGCCTCAACTGAGATGTGGCCGATAGTAACATCAATATAACACGATTATTACATAGGTTTTCCAAATCTCCATCCACTTACATACACTGTTTATTGTCCCCCGAAAATTGTTTCGGGGGACTATAGGAATCAGCGGTGTCCGTTCGTGCATGTGTCCGTCCATCCCACTTGGTGTCCCCATGATAACTCCAGTTTGGATCATTTGATTGGAACCAATTTTGGTATGTGACCTTCTTGGCCCAAACCACAGGTCAAGTTCGAATATTGGTTCGGCCAGATTATTTTTATTAGGGTTATACCCCTTTTTACGACTTAGAAATTTCAAGATTTGCGGTGTCCGGATGATAACTTCAGTTATTATTCGAGAATTTAACTCTTTGCCTAAGGAATCTGCCACATCCACCCATGTAATAAACAATGTAAGCTGTTGAAAATTTTTTTTTTTTTCAAATTTCAGCAAAACTATATCATGTGACACCTCCTTGGAATGAGCTTGATGAGTCATTCCAATAAGGGGTCACATGATATGAGTTGTTGAAATTTTTGGGAAAATGTGACAAAATAGTATTTAACCCTTTACCCAATGTAACAGCCAAAACCGGCCAGCACTATTCACAAAAATCGCCAGTTAATTTTCATTATTTTTTAATTTTTTGTCTCAAAAATATAGGTTATGGCCCCTCTTTGGAACGAGCACGTCGAGCTCGTTCCAATGAGGGGTCATAACCTATGTTTTTGAGTAAAAAAAGGAAAAAAATTAGTTATTCACGAATTCTGTTTGCAAGTGTCGTCTGCTTTTCATGTTGTGTAAAGGGTTAAAATAACAAATATTGATACTGCCTGTATTGGGTAAAGGGTTAAAAGAGGTGGATGGTGTAAAAGAAGGCTGCTTGACAAAAAGATATCAGCAATTACCAAAAAATAAAGATTCTGTGGTCTGTTTTGCGGGATTGATAAAACTGAAATCTTCTTTATACAAGATTTTTGGTTTTATCAAAATCAAAAACTTCCCCATGGACTAGCCTTAACATTTTTTCCTACTGGAAACTATCAATGGTGCCAGAAGCATCTGAAGACAAAGGGGGTAGTGGTTAAAAAAAAAGGGCACTCGACTCTGGGTATGAGTTAAGCCTGGGAGTTTACAATGTATTTTTAGTTGTAATGTGACATTCAGTAATATTTATTTATTTATTGGGGTTTAATGACACTTGCTACAGCCAGGGTCACCTCATGTCGGACAGTTTCACGAGTGGAGGAAGCCGGAGTATCTGGAGAGAATCACCGAGCAATGGCGAGCAACTGTCAGACTCCCCAACATACTAATTCCACATGAGCAGGGTTAGCATTGGTTGAAGACGAGGGCACCGTCGATGTGCAGTATGCCATTTTACACAATGCCACCCTGCCCCCACATGGGCAATCAGGATTAAGTGTCTTGCCCAAGGACACAAGGTTGTTGCCACAGGTGGGATTCAAACCGAGGACCTCTCGGCTTTCAGCCAGCATCTCTACCTACTGAGCCACTGTGCTCCCACTCAGTAGTATTGACAATTTGACATTATATATATAGAGCATCCCTCAAGTACAACAAGGAGCCATCTCCATTGCTTTTGCATTGTAGATGGCACATTGTTGCACTCAATTGGGGATATACAGCTTTAGAACTCACCGATTTTATAGCTTCTTTGATGATTATTGACCAGCATCCATCATTATACCGCATATCCCTACCAAGCCCCCCCCCCCCCCCCCCCCCCCTCTCCATTGCCATTGCCACACATTAAAAATATGTTAGAAGTGATAACTCAAACGTTTCTCAGTAACATTTCCTGGAAACTAATGTCTTTAAACAAGTGCACCTCTGGTGAAAAGGGGATGTGCTGCCACCTGCCTCAGGTCTGGCATTCTCAAGATGGGCTGGAGAGCTGCCCATCTAGAGCACTCGCAAATTTTTTTTTTTGGAGGGCCATTTTAAGCCCTCCGGCATCCAGCCAATTAAACACATCACAAATTGTTTTGCAGTATTACTTCTATTTTATGTGCACAATTTCTATGGCTCACTTTATCCATATGACAAAAAAGAATATATAATTTGCTCAAAAATAAAACTCAACTGCACCACTGGGCTTCATGTTCAAAAATTGTGTCACATTCATGACACTGGTGGTAAGTGACTCTCTGCTAATACCACCAGTTAGATGTAGAATAATATTTGATCATTTTTGGGGAAAGCACAATTCTACCTTAAGATGCTGTTCAGATCTCCCTAGAAATACTGCAAGGGATAGATGTGGTCAGTCTTGTTATTCTTACACTTACTGTATGAAGCAAGAAGATTTCCTTAAACATGTTGTCACCTGAGTTCCATTTTGTTCATTCTCCCTACTGGGAGGATTTAGTAGGGCAATTTTTAGCCCTCCTGTATTTTTCATAATGCCAGGCCTGCTGAATCACGGCAAGGTGGCAGCAGCCCCCTGCTTCTGATGCCCTTGGAAACTGTGCATAAAAAGTTAAGTCCAGGCTTAAGCTTTTAGAAATGTTATTTCCTCAGCTGCTGAGATGACAGCAAATCAAACTGTAAGCATTTTTCACAAATCTAACAGTGCACTTTTATTTTTTATATATTTTCAGGAAATTGATGGTAAATCACTGTTGCTAATGAAAAGAAGTGATGTTCTCACTGGATTAGCATTGAAATTAGGTCCAGCTTTGAAGATTTACAAACACATACAAAAGCTACAGACTGCCTGGAATGACTGGGGTCATAATATTTATTGAGTGAATACAGTGTTCATAAGGCAGCAATCTGAAATATTTGGGGGGGGGGGGGGGGGGGGCATAATATTTATTGCAGAGAAACAGTGTTGTTAGAGAAACTGTCAGAAATGACTTGGGACATTATATTTATTGAGAGAAGACAGTGTTCTTGAGGCAACAAACAGTCAGACATGACTCGGGACATAATATCTAAGTAATAGTATTTTTGAAGCAACAGACAGTTTGAAATTATACAATATTTATATTTCATGCTCAATTCAGCTAAAACAAAAGTCTAGAATCACAGGGGACATAATATTTATTTATCAAGCTAAGTCAAGTTGGAGCAACAACAGTCAGGAATGACACAGGGCATAATATTCAATGGTTGTCAGCTTAATTCAGCTGATACAGCAGACAGCCTGGATTCTCTATGGAGATACTATTCATCAAGCTGATGCAAAAGTCATAACTCTTTACAGTACAGCCACCGTGGACAGGTCATTTTCCACGGGTGGGCAATATTTCCACGGCCGCAATAATATTAGACTTCAAACACTTATCAAAATAATAATCAAAAATTTAATTAACCCTTTATCTAGCATAGCGGCCAGAAACGGGCAGAAAATTAACCCAAATAAGCCTACAACAGCTTAAAATACCTCTGAAATTTATCAATAAAACCACGCAAATATGGATATCGTTAGAACCAGCTCGATGAGCTGGTTCTAATGATATCCATATTTGTATGGTTTTCTTGAAAAATTGTGAAATTTGTTTTTGAAAAACGTGAAGTTGAATTTATTTTTTAAAAATACTGCTTTGGGTGAAGGGTTAATGAAGCACTGGGTACAACCTGGTGCTTTACTAATTAAGGTTTTGCTGATGATGACTCTTTATTACCTGGTAAATGCATGCGTGGACACCACTGCCAACATGTGAATTACGACCAATCCACGGCGACTGTACTGTAGTAGGGTCCAGCAAACTTTTGAAATTAAATTCGGTTTTGAATCCATTCACCAATTCGATTCGATTTGAAACCATCTTGATTATTGCAAAAAATTCAAAAACCAAAGATTTTGAGATTTCAGACATTTCTTTATTGTCAAGTTTTGGAAGATGACAACTAATACTGCAATTTTCTGATGATTGAGATTGACCATATTCAGCCTAACTAGATAACACAAATTTAGTCGGAAAAGTCCTAAAATGTCATTTGAAGTGATAGCGATGACAGTATTACATCTGGATCACCCCTTGAGTGGAACAAGGAGCCATCTGCAAAGCTAAAGCATTGCAGATGACACCTTGTTCCACTCAAGGGATGATGTATGACTTTTTCTTTCTTTACTATGGTAATGCCTGGTCAATTCTCATTTGAATCTAGTCCTGTTACTGAGGTAACTATGGGTGAGTTGTCACTGCAAGAATATTAAGACCAATAAATGTCCAAACTCTTTTTGGAGATGATCTATTCCAAATGATAGCTGCAAGTAATTTGAATGTGAATGCATTAGAACCATGTCTTATATGGTTCTAATTACTGAAAGTACATTGCACATTGGGTCTATGCACTAGTCCATGCTGCAGTGGCGTAGGAACCGGGGGTGGGGGGCTGGGTGGGGTTAAAGGTGGTTACTTACCCCCCCCCAAAAAAAAAAAAAAAAAAAAAAATTCCAAAACATTGTAAATCGTATCTAGTATCTACACGAAAATAACCACATACATCTGCATATTCTACCTCATACAGGCGCACATAAAAACTATATGATCTACACCATTTGCAGTGCATAGAAAAGTTGCTAGCCAATGTCACGGACTGATTTGATGCTCAACAGGTTAACATCTTCCTCTCTGACATACATCCTCCTTTAACCCTTTACCCAACGTAACAGCCAAAACCGGCCAGTGCTATTCTAAAAAATTGCCAATTAACTTTCAGGATTTTTTCATTTTTTGTCTCAAAAACATAGATTATGACCCCTCATTGGAACGAGCTCATTCCAATGAGGGGTCATAACCTATGTTTTGGAGACAAAAAATTAGTTATTAGAATTTTTTTTGCAAATGTTGTCTACTTTCATATTAGGTAAGGGGATAAACACCAAAAATTAACAGCTATGATACCTTGATTTTTTCACTTGAGAAGCGAGGAAATGAGCTCTCAGTAGTTCAGATTTCACAAATTTTCCTGGTATCCTCCTCCCGCACTATCCCCTGGGTTCGGCTATGCAGAGCGGGCTGCCAAAGGCAGCCGTGCTGTCCCCTACAAGCTCCCGTTTACAATACCCTCCCAATATTATAAGCTTCCTATGCCCCTGCCATGCTGAAATGTCTATACGGAATACCTTTAGCTGCAATATGATTAAATTGCTCAACCTAGAAGAAACAAGTGATACAGTACAGTCGCCGTGGGCAGTGATGTCCACGCATGCATTTATCAGATAATAAAAATCATCATCAGCAAAATTTTAATTAATGAAGCACCGGGTTGTACCCAGTGCTTCATTAATTAAATTTTTGATGATATTCCTATAATTAGTGTTTGGAATCTATTATTATTGTGGCTGTGGAAACATTGCACACCCGTGAAAAGTGACCAATCCACGGCGGCCATACTGTCGGACCATCTACTTGAACTTGCAGACAGATGGTGTGAAATAGTCTAACCAGTATGTATATTGATAATGGGTACACATGGGTGATAGACAGCACTAGCAAGACAGCCATACTATCATAACAATTGGGAAGTGGATTTGATTTCAGATTAAATTTGTTTTTCGAAGTCATTTTGCCTGATTTGACTCAAAACATGCTATTACAGTGGAGTCCACTTAATTGGATATCTCTTAATTGTATATCCCTGTTAATTGAATATAATTTTCAAACACAAAACCATTTACCATACCTTCAGTACAAATTTGATCTGTTAATTGCATATGGGTTGTAGAGTAAACTCCTGTTAATTGTGTATAAATTTTTGTAATATGTCGAAAAAATTGCTGTGATACACACCAAATTCCCCTTATTTATCAACCTTTTTGGCCTCATACATCCAATACAGATATTTATTCTATTATATCTTGTTTGACAGAGCTCTAGGAGCTCTGTCAAACAAGATATAATAGAATAAATGCTCAGTTTACCTCCAGAACACAGAAAACTGACCAAATCCCTGTTAATTGTATATTCCTGTTAATTGAATAATTTTCACTGGCAAAATGGATATTTAATTAAGAGGATTCTACTGTAATTGAAAATAGAATACGTTTTTCATTTTTGGAATTCACTTTAAAATTTTTTCAACAATCCTGTATAGTTATTTCCATTAGTTCCTTCAATCCTGCACCCTATGTAACAACATGTAACCATCTAACCCCTGTGCATTTTTACACCCTTAGTCAGTGCATATTTTCATGTTGTGCATGATATGGCAGTTAGTCACACTCTATGGTTATAAAAAAAAAAAATTCATTTTTAACTGAATAACTAACCCTGTGCACTCACTGTACAGCCTAAGTGTCTCATCTGAATGAACTCTTTACCCAATGTAATGGTGAAAACCAGCCAGTACTTTTCAAACTCGGCTTAACCCTTTACCTAACATGAAAAGCAGACGACACTTGCAAAAAAAATTCTTGAATAACTATTTTTTTTCATTTTTTGTCTCAAAAACATAGGTTATGACCCCTCATTGGAACGAGCTCGACGAGCTCGTTCCAATGAGGGGTCATAACCTATGTTTTTGAGACAAAAAATGAAAAAATAATTAAAATTAATAGGCGATTTTTGAGAATAGCGCTGGCCGGTTTTGGCCGTTACGTTGGGTAAAGGGTTAAGACACCCCCTCCCCTCCGATGTTTTTTTTTAGTGAATTCTAAAAATGAAAATATATTCTATTTTCAATTAATAGCTTGGTTCAAACGAAAAATCATGATTCACTGGGCCCTTTTCTTTTTCTGATATCATATTCATCTAGTACATCTTAGTATATATAAAATATGATTTTCTTTCCCAAAATGTGCAATTATCAAGCTCGATAGATATGACTTCAAACACCGCTGATATGATGCCGATCTTGACCGATGCAAACCAAGCTGGAGTTTCCCACTTGATGCTTTACTGGACACAACCAATTTGTTGATATCAAACTCATTCATTATTTGTCGAATGCAATCAGGAAAATTGGTGTTATCAGGCATAATGGAGTAGATTGAAGCTGAATTTTTGTATATTGAGGAATGAATGATCGCAGTAAGTAAGGATAAGGTGTACGATGAGAAGAAAGAAGAGAGTTGTACAGGAAATTTGACACAAACTAAGATTCAGTGTTGGAAGTGGAGATTTGTCTAAGTGAGAGAAGAGGTAGCTAACGGCCACAGCTTCCCTGTCGGGAAGCCGAGACGTTCGGATAGCTGAACTAAGACGAGAAAAACTGAGACTTTGTGAAAAGAATTAGAAACAATAACACACAGAAAATTGTAATAGATTTGAGAACATTTTGTAATTATTTGTTTTGGTTTAATACATAAAGAGGTTATTACTCGGTTAGTTTCATATTGGCTGAGATATCAGTCTTTGGTAACTTCACATCAACCTTCGACCTTTGGTCTCAGGCTGATATGAAGTTACCTCAGGTTGATATCTCGGCCGATATCAAACTAACCAATTAATAACCTCAAATTATTTTTTTAATTTTTGCCTCCAAATCATAGCTCATGACCCTTCATTGGAACCAATAATAAAAAGGATGCCTTAGTCCAATTTACTGAGGCCGAGTGGTTCCAGTGTTTGCAGTGTGTAAACCCAGTGTCTTTCAAGTCTGTCACATTTTCTGCATCTGATGCTTGTGCTGTATAGTTCAGGATATATTTATTTATTTATTGGTGTTAAACCCTTTACCCACGCAGACGATATCAAAATTTATTATTTTAAATAACATTTTTCCAAAAATTTCAACAAAACTATATCATGTGACCCCTCATTGGAATGAGCTAAAGGAGCTTGTTCCAAAGAGGGGTCACATGATATGGTTTTGTTGAAATTTTTGAAAAAATAGTATGTTTTCAGCTGCTGAATTTGCATATTACGCATATTACGCAGGCAGATGTGGCTGATTCGTTGGGTAAAGGGTTAAGGTCACATATTTTTGCACAATGGTTAATCATGACCACAACATGAGTATCAACTCAAGACCAGGGGTGAGCGTTAATAAGCCTTGTTGCCCATTTTAGAGAGGGTTTGCACCTCCCAAGCATTGGTGACTGGGTCCTATTTTACCACTAAAACAGAGCCTGTTTACCGCAGTGAACAGGCACCGCTTCACTTCCCAGGGTTCCCGTGGGGAATATAGTTCAGGATCCCCTCAGAAGACTTCTATGACCTGGTATATGTCATACAGATTATGATTTGTCAAGTTGAAATGTTTAGTGACTGGTTTATCCAAATTCTTTCTAAAAAGACCCCTGAGAAGACTGAAAGGGTTGAAACTGGTCTGGATAAATGTTTAGATTACTTTTGTGAATCACTCTCTAGCAAGCCAGAAAAAAAGCAGACTGTCATCTGCAAAATGAGGTCCCCGGGGGGTGAATTTAGTGATGCTACCCTGCACAGCAGGGTAGCATCACTAAATTTACCCTCTGTGAACGTCCGTCTGAATCAGGCCCTAAAAACTAAACAGAAAGAGGTACCCAGAGGATAAATTGGCCCAGCATCATCAAATTCACCCTCTGGGGACCTCATTCTGCAAATGTCAGACTGCTTATTTTCAGGCCTGCTCTCTAGGCTTACTTGTACCTTCATTGCAACTAGTTCCTCAATCTCATTCCAGTGATGGAACCTAAGATATATTTCATAGGCAAAAATGAATTTTGTTGTAGTTATTATTCAAGAACTTTTTGTTACAAGAGCTGTCTGCTAGTCGTATCTGGTGAAGAATTAAATCAACATTCAAGCTGAGATGATTGAGAACACATAATCTATTCAGACAAGTTGGCATCAACTATTGTGGAGCCTTAATCATCCTAGAACAGTGACAACATCTTCATGTGTTTATTGAGACAGATCAGCAGCATTATCTTAGAGTGTCAGGACTGTTCTAAAATCGGAATAACATATCTATTAAGGCTAGTCAGCATCCTATTTTATGTGTCATGATAATACTAGAATGGGGATAACATCTTTGCTGATGACATGCTGCTGTGTGATGCACTGTTGGAAAGGGCTCTTGGAGTCCTCTCCAACAGTGTGCTACACAGCACATCAGCTTAGAACCTATATAGTGGCCGTTTTTTCCAAACAAGGAACATGATATGTCATAATTTCATTAAATAGGGTGGATGCTAAACGTATGTGTGTGGTAGACTATTCAATATTTTCAATGTGCAGCCTTGGGGCTGCAAGTTGAAAATATTAATTGGTCTATCCCTAAATAATGAACATGGACTCTTCCAGTTGCTGTCATTGAACTAATATGGAAGATACCACCACTGTTCAAAGGGTTAATAAAAAGAAAACCCATAATAAATATAATGTAACAAGAGGCCCCAGGGGGCCTGAGGGCGCTCACCTGACACGGTAGTCTAAATATCAAACCAGGGACTTGACTTGAATAAGCTGCATACGCCCCCTCCCAAGAAAAGCAGGGTGAAAAAAAAAAAAATTTTTTTGTCTTAAAATTGACCAAAACACAGAAAAAAAAAAAAAAATTTTTTCGGATTTTGGTCCAAAATTTTCTAAGTCCCACCCGCACCCCAAATTTTCAGGGGTAAAAAAAAAGAAAAAAAAAAATTTTTGTCTTAAAATTGACAGAAAGGCATAAAAAACAAAAAAAAATTTTTTTCGGATTTTGGTCCAAAATTTTCTAAGTCCCACCCGCACCCCAAATTATCAGGGGGAAAAAAAATAAATTTTTTTTTGTCTTAAAATTGACAGAAATGCATAAAAAACAAAAAAATTTTTTTTTCGGATTTTGGTCCAAAATTTTCTAAGTCCCACCCGGACCCCAAATTTTCAGGGAAAAAAAAAAAAAATTTTTTTTTTGTCTTAAAACTGACAGAAATGCATAAAAAACAAAAAAAAATTTTTTTCGGATTTTGGTCCAAAATTTTCTAAGTCCCACCCGCACCCCAAATTTTCAAGGGGAAAAAAAAAAAAAAAAAAAAATTTTTGTCTTAAAATTGACAGAAATGCATAAAAAACAAAAAAAAAAATTTTTCGGATTTTGGTCCAAAATTTTCTAAGTCCCACCTGGACCCCAAATTTTCAGGGGAAAAAAAAAATTTTTTTTTTTTTTTGTCTTAAAATTGACAGAAATGCATAAAAAACCAAAAAAAAAATTTTTTCGGATTTTGGTCCAAAATTTTCTAAGTCCCACCCGGACCCCAAATTTTCAGGGGAAAAAAACATTTTTTTTGGATTTTGGTCCAAAATTTTCTAAGTCCCACCCGGACCCCAAATTTTCAGGGGAAAAAAAAATTTTTTTTTTTTTTTGTCTTAAAATTGACAGAAATGCATAAAAAACAAAAAAAAATTTTTTTTCGGATTTTGGTCCAAAATTTTCTAAGTCCCACCCGGACCCCAAATTTTCAGGGGAAAAAAAAAAATTTTTTTTTTTTTTTGTCTTAAAATTGACAGAAATGCATAAAAAACAAAAAAATTTTTTTTTTCGGATTTTGGTCCAAAATTTTCTAAGTCCCACCCGGACCCCAAATTTTCAGGGAAAAAAAAAAATTTTTTTGGATTTTGGTCCAAAATTTTCTAAGTCCCACCCGGACCCCAAATTTTCAGGGGAAAAAAAAAATTTTTTTTTTTTTGTCTTAAAATTGACAGAAATGCATAAAAAACAAAAACATTTTTTTTTCGGATTTTGGTCCAAAATTTTCTAAGTCCCACCCGCACCCCAAATTTTCAGGGGGAAAAAAAAAAAAAAAATTTTTTTGTCTTAAAATTGACAGAAATGCATAAAAAACAAAAAAAATTTTTTTTCGGATTTTGGTCCAAAATTTTCTAAGTCCCACCCGCACCCCAAATTTTCAGGGGAAAAAAAATTTTTTTTTTTTTTTGTCTTAAAACTGACAGAAATGCATAAAAAACAAAAAAAATTTTTTTTCGGATTTTGGTCCAAAATTTTCCAAGTCCCACCCGCACCCCAAATTTTCAGGGGGAAAAAAAAAAAAAAAAAATTTTTTTGTCTTAAAATTGACAGGAATGCATAAAAAACCAAAAAAAAAATTTTTTCGGATTTTGGTCCAAAATTTTCTAAGTCCCACCCAGACCCCAAATTTTCAGGGAAAAAAAAAAAAAATTTTTTTTTTGTCTTAAAACTGACAGAAATGCATAAAAAACAAAAAAAATTTTTTTTCGGATTTTGGTCCAAAATTTTCCCAAATTTTCAGGGGAAAAATTTTTTTTTTTTTTTTTTTGTCTTAAAATTGACAGAAATGCATAAAAAACAAAAAAAAAATTTTTTCGGATTTTTGGTCCAAAATTTTCTAAGTCCCACCCGGACCCCAAATTTTCAGGGGAAAAAAAAAGTTTGTTTTTTTTTTTGTCTTAAAATTGACAGAAATGCATAAAAAACAAAAAAAATTTTTTTTCGGATTTTGGTCCTAAATTTTCTAAGTCCCACCCGCACCCCAAATTTTCAGGGGAAAAATTTTTTTTTTTTTTTTTTGTCTTAAAATTGACAGAAATGCATAAAAAACAAAAAAAAAAATTTTTTTCGGATTTTGGTCCAAAATTTTCTAAGTCCCACCCGGACCCCAAATTTTCAGGGCAAAAAAAAAAATTTTTTTTTTGTCTTAAAACTGACAGAAATGCATAAAAAACAAACAAACATTTTTTTCGGATTTTGGTCCAAAATTTCGAAGTCCACAACGGGACCCCAAATTTTCAGCCTAAATATGAACCCAGGGATTTGGCTTCAACAAACTTGAATCTTACCCCCCTGAGGATGCTGCATACCAAATATCAAAACATTCTTATTGCTAGATCTGAAGAAGAAGATTTTTCAAAAATACTCCTCATACTGCACTAATTTAAACATTTGGGCTCCCATAGAGAGCCCAAATATCCACCCAGGCAATTCATTTCAATAAACATGTGAAACAATCTTCCAAAGATGTTATATGTGAAATTTTAAAGCTTTTGGAGCAGTGCTTTCGGAGAAAAGTAGTCTTACGTTTTTCCCATTTACCCACAGTGTTAAAAAATGCTGACTCAGCACTTTTTCAAACTCCCCAAAAAGTACCCCATGATAAAACCGATGGCAATTTTTTTGGATCATTCCATTCTGTTGGTCCTAAGGAAGCTTCACAACATATAAGAATTCTCAGTGCCGTGTAGTTTTGGAGATATGAGCGTTTTCATTTTTTTCTATTTTTAGCTCCTGTGGTTCCCAGGGGGCTATGGGGAAAAAAAATTCGGCATAAATTAGGTACTTATGACCCAATAAGCACTCATGTAAAATTTGGTTCAAATCGGCCTCGCGGTTTGGAAAATAGAAATTTGGGGCGGGGCCAAAATTTTTGCCCCTCCTTTAACATTGTCAAATATAGCCCCTCCAACTTCTCTTGAACAAACTTGAGTCTACACCTCAAAAGGAAGCTGCATACCAAATATCAAGTCTCTGCTATTGCTGGTTCTTGAGAAGAAGATTTTTTAAGAATTGCAGCATTTTTGCCCCATCCCTCTGCTCAATGTGAGCCGAAACCTAATTTGACAAAAAATAGGTGTCCGCAGACACAACCCCTTCTCACATGAAATTTAATATGCGGCCAGTGGTTTGGGAGAAAAAGCCCAAACACCACCTTCACGACGGACGCCGGACGAAAAGTGATCAGAATAGCTCACCCTGACTTTCAGTCAGGTGAGCTAAAAATGTTGATAATTTGAGCTGATAAGATTAACCTTAGCTTGGTGCCGAAACAACTGTTAAAACAACAAAAGGCTGGGGACATTATAATTTTTTGTAGGGGGAGGGGGGTTATGACACTTTCAATGGAGGAAGCTGGAGTACCTGGAGAGAACCATCAGGCAGCGGCCAGCAACTGTCCGACTCCCCAATGTACCAACTCCACACAAACAGGGCTAGCATTGGTTGAAGAGAAGTGCACCCTCAACATACAGTACACCTTAGTACACAGCATCACCATGCCCCCCACTGAGGTAATCAGGATTAAGTGCCTTACCAAAGGGCACAATGTAGTTACCCTTGGTGGTGATCAAACCTTTCAGTTTGAAGGCCAATGCCATAACCACTGAGACACCACACTTCCAAACATTATTTGAGTAAAAAATTAATTTATTTATTGGTGTTAAAGGTCACTTTTAGCATCTGGCTGTATCATGACCACAACACAGATATAAAGCCAAGTATTGCCAGTTGTTTCTACATATGCTGCCCACTTTAGACATTGGTGAGCGAGTCTTATTTAAGAGTAAAACTTACAAAAGTAAACACTGCTCCACTTCCTGGGATTCCCCTGGGGAATTGTGTCCAAAAAACTGACTCCTCCAGTACTAAATGTCCAGAGAGGAATCGGCCCGAAAGAGCAGATTTTGTCTTGATGCATCCTTCAATCAATGTTGACATTCCAGTGTTGGTTACTGTGGGTTTAAGTTCACTTTCAGCATCTATGGCTTTTTCATGACCACAACCCAATATATAGTTTTGTTGAAATCTTGAAAAAAATTGTTTTTCGACTGCTCAATTTGAAAATGACATGCATGGATGTGCCTGATTCATTAAATAATGGGTTAAAAAAAGTTTGCTTCTACAATTTAGCCTTTTCCAATTAGAAGAAACAAGATATGTTTTGAAAGAGAAAATTAAAAGTTTTAATATATCTAGGTAAACTCTGCAAGCATCATCTTCAGGAGATGTTTGGTAAAGGGTTAGTTCTTGTTTATTGGTGTTTTAGGTCAACTTCATTATCCGTAACTATATTATTGCTGAAACACAAGTATAAAGTAAAATTTAGCAATCCGCAGCTGCCCACTTTTGAGGAAACCCCTCCACCCAAGCATCAGTTGTTAGATCATAAAAGAACTTGATTGTTACAATAAGCAGGTATGGTTTCACTCCTGGGGTTCCCATGGGGATGAGAAGAATTAAATGATGTTATCGTTTTGAGTTAATACATTGGACCTATTAATGATTTAGCAGTCAGCCTGGAATAATTAAGGACATAATTTTTATTGGAGAAGCTTTGTGTAAAGGAGTATTCTGACCATCCAACTGACAGGGACCTATTCATTGAGCAACAAAATTATTCTTTGAGCACAGACACAATATTTATTAAGTACAGTGATTATGAGACTACAGACTGGACTGCATAGTGTGACCAGTGATAAAATCTTTTGACTAAGCAAAGTAGCAACAAATGACACGGAATAATTCAAGACATATTTTTGTCTCATTCAGCACAACACTAGAGAAGTTAACTCAACAACCAATGCTGAAATGAGCATTCTACAATATCAGGACTTAACTCTCAGCACCCTTATGTCGAGATCTCAATATTTCAAGCTACAAATTTTTTCCATAATACAACTTGGTTTGGCATGTAGACAATTCAATCATGTTCCAAATCACAGTGTGACCTGTACAAACTCGACACATTTTGATAACAAGGCTCAAATTACAAACATCATACTGTATCAGGCATGGTCAGAGATTAAAATGACTTATCACTTTACTTGAAAATGACAGATCATAGTATTTCAAGCCAGTATCTATGAAAAAATAATGTGCTTGCATCAAATTTCATGGGATATGGAATGCGATTCCTCTGTATAATATCCTAAAATATAGTAGCTTTGTGATGGAAGGCTTAATGGACAGTGATTCTCCTTCTGTTCACAATTCCCAAGTGTGTCTTATTGTACTTTGGAAATCATATCTGCATAAATGAGTATTCTAACCATTTAACTGATAGGAGCATATTTACTGAGCAAAAAAATTATTCTTGAAGTACAGACACCTTGGAATGACGGGAACACAATATTAATTCAGGATAGTTTATGAGACTGCATACTGCCTGGTGTGACAGGTGACAAAGTTTATTGACTAAGCTGAGTATTCTCAAAGCAGTTCAGGACATTTTTTTTGTTTTCAGCACAGCATCAGGGGAGTTAACTCAATGACAAAAGCTGAAATGATCAGCCCAGAATACCTGTATCTCAATTTCAAGCAGCAAAGTTTTCCCTAATGCAACTTGGCATGTATCCAATTCAGTCTTGTTTGTCAAACAACGCTGAATTTATTCACAAAGATCAACATTCAAGTTCATTATTTTTACAGTGTTTGCCTCAAAAAATTGCTGATGACGCCGCATTGGTATGGGTGTGTTGAGCTCATTCTGATAAGGGGGGTCATAAGCTTTGTTTTAAATCAAAATTTGAACATTTTTATTTGTTGAAGAAACATTTTTGCAAATGTCATCAACTAGTCATGCTAAATAAAGTATTAATGATGCTGCTGATAGTCTGAAACAATGTGGAGCATAACATATTGTATCACATTTCACAGACATATTTCTTTGATCAGAATACCATTATTTCTTCACCTAATAAATTGATCAAATATGCCTGACGGTATATACAGAGAAGTGGATTTTCATATTTTTTCTTTCTAAACCCAACCTGACAACTCCCTTGAAAAGATCTCACCAAACATGTAAAATGTCATAGGATAATGTTAGGACAGACTTATTTTCATGAAAAACATTTCTTTTGAAAACAGAAACTTGGTTGAAGGCTGTCACACACTTGACAATGCAACATGAGCAATATGTTAACTGGTTCAGTGTTATATGCAACTCAGGCAATATGTTAAATGGTTGAGTGCTATATGTAACCTGGGCAATATGCTAACTGGCTGGGTACTATATGCAACCTGGGCGATACATTCATTAGTTCAGTGCTATGTGCAACCAAAGAAATGTGTTAACTGGTTGAGTGCTATATGCAACCTGAGCAATGTGTTAACTGGTTGAGTGTTGTACACCACGAAACAAAATGTTAACTGGTTGAGTGTTATATGAAACCCAAGCAATATGTTAACTAACTGAGTGTTATATGCAACCTGAGCAATGTTAACTGGTTGAGTGCTACTTGCAACCCAAGCAATATGTTAACTGGTTGAGTGCTATATGCAATCCAAGCAATGTGTTTACTGGTTGAATGCTATATGCAACCTGAATGATAGGTTAACTGGTTGAGTGCTATATGCAACCTGAGTGATAGGTTAACTGGTTGAGTGTTGTATGCAACCTGAGTGATATGTTAACTGGTTGAGTGAAATATACAACCAAAGTGATATATTAACTGGTTGAGTGCTTTATGCAACCCAAGTGATATGTTAACTGGTTGAGTGCTACATGCAGTCCAAGCAATATGGTTGGGTGCTATATGCAACCCAAGTGATATGTTAATTGGTTGGGTGCTATATGCAGCCTAAGGAACATGTTAACTGGTTGAATGCTAAATGCGACCTGAGTGATATGTTGATTGGTTGAATGCTATATGGAACCCAGGTGATATGTTAACTGGTTGAGTGCTATATGCAACCTGAGTGATAAACTTCAAGCTGGCCCCCTAAAGAAGCAGTTTACCAAACATCAAGAGATTTTGAATGGTTGATCTGAAGAAGATGATTTTTAAATACATTTCCTCATATTGCATAGGGAGCCCAAATATGAACCCAGCAACTTGTATCAAACAAACCTGAATATGACCCCTCTAAGGATGTTGTATATCAAGTATTAAAAGATTTCGATTCGTTGTTCTGGAGAAGATTTTTTAATTTTTAAAAAAAATTCTGTGAGGTGCTAACAGACTTATGCCCCTTTTGGTACCCTTGGTGGGTGTGGCAACTTCATTTGAACAAACTGGAATTGACATATGATTAGGGACATGCATATCAAAATTTGGTTCAATTTGACCCAGTGATTTATGAGAAGCTGATAATTTGAAGTTCAGACTGAGCAGATGGATGACAGATAGACAATGGACAGAAAGAGACAATGGACAGAAAGTGATCACTTAAACTCCCTCAAAGCTTCGTTCAGGTGAGCTAATAATAAATTATGATATCCTGTGCATTGGCTAAAGGATTAATGAAACTGAATAGCTAGAAACAACCAAAGGCAAAATAACTGTACCATGTTTTGTCACAAAAAGTAAAAATACACCATGATTCTCCATACTGAACCTCAAAGGCCTGGACATTTTCTGGCCCAGTCTGTTATTCCAATGGCATAGCTGTGACTTTTTATACAAACAGCACACGTTTTCTAAAAACCACTGCCATGGTAGTTTAACTACAGAAGACTGAGAATGTGGGGGCATGGTCAAGCCTGAATATAAGCAACCTGTCATTTGCAAAATGAGGTTCCCCGAGGGTGAATTTGCTGATGCTATCCCCTACAGTGGGCCAATTTATCCTCTAGGTACATCTTTCTGTTTTAGCTTGAGACTTTGATTCAGACTGAGGTTCACAGAGGGTAAATTTTGTGATGCTACCCTGCTGTGCAGGGTAGCATCACAAAATCTCCCTCTGGGGAATCTCATTTTACAGATGACAGTCTGCTTATATTCAGGCTTGGGCATGGTGGCACTGTGTACTAAGGCATACTGTGAGCCGATGGTGCACTGTCTTCAACATATGCTAACCCTACATGGGTGGAGTTAGTTAGTTGGGAGTCTGATAGTTGCTCGATGGTTCTCTCCAAGTACTCTGACTTCCTCCACCCATAAAACTGTCCAACATGAGGTGTCCCTAACTGTCAAAAGTGTTACTAAACCCCAGTTAAAAAAAAACAGAGGAAATTTCCTCAAAAATGAACTGTGTTCCCCGGACAAGAATCTAGGCAAGTTGTAGTTGACAAAATAAAGACTGCCCATTTAATACTATACATTAATGTCAGAGATGAATAATATTTAGATGGATTACTTTAAAGTCTAAAGATTTTTGGGCACTGGACATTAACACAGCTAACTGTCTCAAGGATGAGGTTAATTCAATGATCTATTCAAGATATTTTCAAGTTCCTTTTAACTGGATGAGTACTAAAAGCCACTATAGTGGCTTTACACTGTATGCATTAGCTTGATGTTCACTTAGCAGCAGCAGAAAAATTTGTTTTATAATATTGTTTAGTTGCAATTTATTGGAAAGAGTACTATTGGCACCCTCTAATAAAATGTAACCAAACAATTATTTATGAACAAAGTTTTGCTAAACCAAGGTAACTTTTGCTGGCAACAATTGGTATCTTTGAAAAAAAGTATACCCATGTTTCAAATAACCTTTAAAAAATAATTTAGAACTCAACCAGTTAAATAATCTTTTGGACTATTCTATGCAATTTTCATCTAGTGTTGAGTGTATATATATGATCATGATATCAGTGAAACTAGAGGCTCAAGTGAGCCTAAATCGCTCACTGGGATCAAGTAGTTGACAAGGAATAAAAATATTGCTGTTGAGGGATCAAAAAGATGGAGGCAAAAAAAAGTTGTCTTTGTACATTTGTGCATACTGCAATGACTGTCCCCCAAACAGGCTCTTATTTTTCAACCCCCTACTCCAAGCACACACTCTACATTAGAATTGAGATCATGTTGAAAAATGGGGGGGGTCTTCCTTCTGAAACCCACCTAGGTTGGTTAAACTTCGTCAAAATATTCAGTGCTTCCAGAAAAAATAAGTTGGCTGAAGAAATGGAGTTAAATAGCAGTCAACAAGGACATGATGGAGAAATGAAATTTTTTGTTGTTGATAAATTGGGACTTTCTGGTTTTGTGTCCATACACACTCATGGTTAGCTGGGTTTGGACCCAGTCACCAATGCTTGAGGTGGAAGACCTCTAAAATGGGCAACATGGGAATAAACAATTGACAAAATTTGACTTTATCTCCATGGTGCGGTCATGATTAGCCATTGTGCAGAAATATGTGACCTTAAACACCAATAAATAAATAAATATATACAAAGTTGATGGATGCCGGACACCAAATGATGGCAATAGCTCACACGGACTTTCAGTCAGGTGAGCTAAAAAGGAGGGAGCATGGCAAGCCTGGAAATAAGCAATCTGTCATTTACAGAGTAAGGTCCCCTGAGGGTAAATTTGCTGATGCTATCTCATACAATGGGCCAATTTATCCTCTGGGTACCTCTTTCTCTTTAGGACTGGGACCTATGTTCAAATTGAGGTTCACAGAGGGTAAATGTAGTGATGCTACCCTGCTGTGCAGGGTATCATCATCAAATTCACCCTCTGGGGACCTCATTCTGCAGATGACAGTCTGCTTATTTCCAGGCTTGGAGCATGGTGGCTCAGTGGTTATGGCATTGAACTTCAAACTAGACCAACAGATCGATCCTCACCAGCAGTAATTGCAGTGTGTCCTTGGGCAAGACACTTAATCCTGATTGCCCATGTAGGGGAATGCTGGCATTGTGTACTAAAGTGTATTGCGTATCGATGGTGCACTTATCTTCAACCTATTAATTATTATTACTTATTGGCATTTAACTGATAGAGTGCTAGAAGTCACTACCAGGGCTTTGATCTGAAGAGCAGGCAGCCCAGCCTAATATTGTCATATTCTGTTATTATCTTCATATTATCTTAGACACATGAACAAATTTTGATGACTAAAAATAACTTGGCACTCTACCAGTTAAGGTCACATATCTCTGCACAATAGCTGAGCGTGACTGCAACATAGAGATAAAGTCTGGTCAATAGTTTATACCCATGTTGCCCATTTTAAAGGACTCCCACCCCAGACATTAGTTACCAGGTCCTATTTTACCAGTAAAACAGAGCTTTTTTGCCACAGTAAACAAATACAGCTCACATCTGCTTATCTTCAACCACTGCTAATACTGCTTGTGCAGAGTTATTTTGTTTGAGAGTTTGACAGTGGCTCGCAGCTGTTCGTTGGTGTTCTCTGGGTACCCCAGCTTCCTCCACCTGTAAATCTTTCCGACATGATGCAACCCTGGTTGTTAGCTCATCTTGACAAAGTCAAGCTGAGCTAATCTTATCGCTCTCCGTCCGTCAACACCATGTTTTGGTCTTCTCCTCCAAAGCCACTGGGCCAATTCAAGTGAAAGTTTGTGTGAGTGATGGTTCCAAAGGGGCATTTCATTTTTGTTCAACTCAGCATGCCCAGCCCCATAGGGAGGGAGTGGGGGAAAATGCTCCAAAATATTTTAAAAATCTTCTCAGGAACCAGTGTGTACAATGACTTGATATTTGCTATGGAGCCTCCATATGAGGTGTAGAATCAGGTTTGTTCAAACGAAGTTCGTGAAGTAATATTTGGCTTTGTAATTGGAGGGGTAAGACTTTTGGCCCCGCCCAAAATTTCTATTTTCTGAACCGATGGTCCGGTATGAACCAAATTTGGTGTGTGGTAGTATTGGGTCACAAGTACTTGACCCATGCAAAAAAAAAAAAATTCCCACATCCCCATGGGAACCCTGGGAGCTAAAAATAGAAATATTTTCAAACGCCCATATTTCCCAAACCCCACGGAACAGAGAGCTTTTATTTGGTATGAAGTATCCTTATGACAAGTAGAATTGAAGGTAAAAAAAAATTGCCATCAGTTATGTTAGGGTGTTCTGTAATGGGCATCGAAAAAATGCTGAGTCAGCATATTTGCAAAAATTTTAAAAAATCTTTTCTCCAGAACCAATCATCAGAATCTTTTGATATTTGGTATACAGCATTAATAGGGGGGTGGGGGGGGGGGGGGGGGGGGGGGGGGGCAGATAAAAGTTTGTTGAAATATAGCTAGCTCATTGGTTCATATTTGGGCTCTCTACAGGAGCCCGAAGTTTTAACATAGGGTAATATGGGGAATATTCTTTAAAAAAAAAATCTTCTTCTTCAGAACCACCAGTCAGAATCTTTTAATATTTGGTATACATCATTGCTATGAGAGTCAGATTCTAGATTGTTCAAACCTAGTCCCTAGGTTAATATTTGGGCTTCCTACGGAAGCCCAAATTTTATCTTTGTTCAATATGGAGGGTAATTTAAAAAAATCTTCTTCTTCAGATCCATCAGTCAGAATGCTTTGATATTTGGTATGCAACATCTCTATGGGGGTCAGATTCAAGTTTGTTCAAATCAGATCCCTAGGTGTATATTTGGGCTCACTATGATATCCCAAATTTTTACTTAGTGCAATATGAGGAAATTTCTTTAAAAATCTTCTTCTTCAGATCCACCAGTCGGAATGCTTTTATATTTGGTATACAACATCTCTAGGGTGTTCAGATTCCAGGTTGTTCAATTCGAGTGCCTAGGTTAATATTTGGGCGCCATATGGGAACACAAAATTTAACTTGGTACAATATGAGGGAATTTCTTCAAAAATCTTCTTCAGATTCACTTGTCAGAATGCTTTCACATTTGGTATACAACTTCTTTAGGGGGGTCAGCTTCAAATTTGTTCAAATCGGATCCATAGGTTAATATTTGGGCTCGCTATGGTAGCCCAAATTTGAACTTAGTGCAATTCAAAGAAATTTCTTTACAATTTCTCTTCTTCAGATCCAACAGTCAGAATGCTTTCATATTCGGTACACAACATCTCTAGGGAAGTCAGATTTAACTGTGTTCAAATCAAGAGCCTGGGTTAATATTTGGGCTCTCTATGGGAGCCGGAATTGGCCATTTTGCTGAAGAATTAAAAATTTTGTATTCAGTACCCTCTAGAGGTACTAAGATTAATCCACATAGGTTGTATCAAGGGGCTCCATAGGGGAGCTCTACATTTTACTTATGATCAACTGAAGAAAAGGCATGATGCCCAGATTATTTTTGTCACTCCTGAGGGACTCAAGGATTGACAGTGTAGCCTATGCAGATGGCTTGCTTAATGTAGACTCATTCTTGGACTCTGTTTAAATTGTGTTCTGTACAAGATGAGTGCTTCAGGCCCCGTGGGGCCTCTTGTTGAAAATGTTGTTAAACCCCAACAAATCAAAACAAACCAATAAGTTAAAAATCAATAAATCCAAAATCGACATATTTAACAGTCATCTAAAATAACTGATAGAACAATGAAGCTGATTATACTTCACAATGTCTTTAATTTTTAAGAAGGCTTAACTTTTGATTTCTGTTACACAGAATAGAATACTATTCAACATTAATTACAGTTAGAAGCATAAGTTCAATGCACAGGGTTAGTCACACTTTCTGGTTATAAAAAAATCAGTAACCTGCCATATCACACACTTCATGAAAATATACTCACAAAGGCTGTGCAATGCACAGAGTTAGTCACAAAATAGAGATTATCTTATTTATTACTTGAAAGAAAAGACTAACTAATCCTGTGCATTGCACATGGTTAGATAAAATATACACCGATTAAGGCTGTAAAAATGCACAGGGTTTGTTGGTTACAAGTTACACACGGTGCAGGATTCAAGGATTCAAGGAACTCATAAATTGTAGAAATAGTTTTCAAGTGAATTCCAAAAAATGAAAACATATTCTATTTTCAATTAATAGCTTGTTTTAACTGGATATCTCAATTATAAAACCCTGTTAACTGAATATAATTTTCAATTGCCAAGCCATTTACCATACCTTCAATACCAATTTGACCTGTTAATTACATATAGGTTATAGAGTAAACTCCAGTTAAATGAATAAAAAAATTTGTAATCTATCAAAGAATTATTCAGACAACAACAGAATTCTATTTTTTTTATAGACCTATCTGGTCAAAGTAGATCAACTATAAGCATTTTATCCACTCTGTTGAACAAGTCCTTGCTTTCATTATCAGCAGAATTCAGAAAAAATAACCAAATTCCTATAAAATGAATACTCCTGTTAAGCCCTTACCGAACACACAGGATTTCAAAATTTATTATTTTAATTATTGTTTTTTCAATTTTTCCAAAAATTTAAATAAAACCGAAGGTTGTCACTCAGCATTCACTCTATATTTAAGGCTTTCAGAACACATTTTTCAATTCAAGAACTTTCAAGGTTTCCATGGACCACGATGAACCCTGACATAGAGTTACATACATTGGGAATTTGATAGTTGGTTCAGTGAAGGACAGCAGCTGAGTAGCTCAATAGCCTAAATTGTAAATCTCCCCAAACCAAATGGTTAGGGAAATGGAACAACAGTACTGTGATTATGAAAGTGGTCTCCTTGACTTAATCACAATCTGGTTACCAAACACATACTCCAGTGGGTCGAGCTTTCAGGATCGAATCGTGACAAAAACAAAAGAAAATATCATCGGAGATTCAGTGCTCTCGCATTTCTTTTTAACCCTTTGAACTCTAGTGGTATCTTCCATGCCAGTTCAATGGCAGCAATTAGAAGAGACCATATTAATTATTTGGGGTAGACTAATCAATATTTTCAATATGCAGACTTGGGGATGCACGTTGAAAATATTGATTGTTCTACCCCACACATTTATTGAACAGCCATCCTATTTAATGATTTTACGACGTACCATGTTCCTGGCCAGAAAAGTCATAACTAGAAAATACAACTCTAGAAAATACAATTATAAAAGTTTTACAGCATTGGCCCCTGGATTGTGAACCAGTCTGTCTACATTTGTAAAACAGTACAGCTTTTGGGCAACAATGGATTACACATGCCAGTAGAAACAGTAAGTGGGTTTACCATTAGCACACAAATGGATTTAATATTGACAAGATGATGAAAAGGAGCCTTTCATTTCTCCTCGTTATCTACGATCAACCACAGAAAATGAGAAAATGAGACAAGCATGTCATCGACTTTTCAAGTTTTGAGACAGACTTGCAAAAGTCAAAAAGCATCTGCTATGAGATGGCAAAATCACCTGCCCCCTCAAAGAAAGAAGAGAAATTAGTGAGTGAATGCAAAACTTATTATACATGTAGGCATACATTTTGAGACGATCTTGTTTTTGTTTCATAATGAAACAAAAACAAGATCGTCTCACAATGTATGCCTATAATAAGTTTTGTGAAAATCCCGATTCCATTTGCTGAAGTTATTGCATTCATAAAGTCATTATCAGACGTCATATTTCTAGCAAAAGGAGCATAAATCCCAGGAAATGAATATCAAACGACTGAGATCTCACAATGGATATGTATAGCAAGTTTTGTGAAAATCAGATAAGATTTGCTCAAGTTATCGCATTCGCAGTCATTATCAAATACCTAATTTTCTATAAAAAGAGCATAACCCCACAAAATTTGGTGAATATGGAACTTCGACAGGATCTTCTCACAGTGTATGCTATAGCAAGTTTTGTGAAAACGATTACATTTGTTCAAGTTTGTTTGTTCGTTTATGGGGGGTATAATGACACATTCAACATATTTGTTAAAGTTATCACATTCATAAAGTCGTTCTCGGACAAACTCTGAATTTCCACCAAAAAGGGGCAAAACTCCTTCAAAAATTTACTGAATTTGCTGAATATCAAATGTGACATTGATCGTCGCACAATGTATGTTTGTACAAAGTTTCATGAAAATCTGATTGCATTTGTTCAAGTTATCACATTCACAAATTCATCATCTGACGTACACTGAATTTCCATCAAAAAGGGGCAGAACTCCTACAATAGCCGAGGAAATTTGGTGAACATCGACTTAACTGAGATCTCACAATGTATGCCAATAGAAAATTTCATAAACATCCAATTATATTTGTTAAAGTTATCGCATTCACAACATCATTATCAGACAAATACAAATTTTCAACAAAATGGGGCAACTAGACCGAAATCTTCTCATAATGAAAGTTTCCTGGAAATACAAGTACAAGTTATTGCATTCACAAAATGTGTGGATGGACACACAGAAAAGACGGGCACATGCATAGCATCACCTCTAACATCCTTTGCTGTAAATACATGATCTTTCATTTGAATCTTCCTCAGAACCAAATGAGACTGGTCTATTATTTTTTTCATTAGGATTTTCTTTGCTTTGAAAAAAATGTTTTCAATGCAGCTTGCAGCTCTTCTATCCTAGTTTCTTAATTCAGAATTAACAATTTCAGCATATAAAACCCTCATTTACCTTTGTTCATTCGACGGCCATTTGTTACCACAAAATATTCCTGGGAATGCTCAATCTTCTGCCCCAGGTTCTATTAAAACACTAACTGGAGATCCTCCTTCACCTGGAGCAAAATGGTATAATTGATCTCTTTCACCTGGCTCAAAAAAAATCTTGAGCAGTCAAAATTGTGTCAGCTTCACCTGATATCGGCTCATCTTCATCACTGTCACTCAAATTATCATAATGCGCATGAGGTGGTGTTGTGGTACCTGGTTGACGAGAGTCAGATGGGATGATATCCTTTGAATCTTTATTCATTTGACTATCAACAGTTGTTTGTTTTTCCTGCACAATACATTGAGATGTTGAGGTACCTGGTTGAGGAGAGTCAGGAAGAAGAATATCCTCTGAATCTGAATTCATTTGACTATCAACACTTGTTTCTTTTTCCTGCACAGTACTTTGAGATGTTGAGAGGTACCTGGTTGAGGAGAGTCAGGTTGGCAGATATCATCTGAATCTGAATTCATTTGATTATCAATAGTTGATTCTTCTTCACCGTTTGGAACATACCAATTTTCATTAACCCTTTACCCAAGGTAACGGCCAAAACCGGCCAGCGTTATTCACAAAAACACCAATTAATTTTCATTATTTATTTCATTTTTTGTTTCAAAAGCATAGGTTATGACCCCTCTTTGGAACGAGCTCCCCGAGCTCGTTCCAAAGAGGGTCATAACCTATGTGTTTGAGACAAAAAATGAAAAAAATTAGTTATTCAAGAATTTTGTTTGCACGTGTCGTCTGCTTTTCATGTTGGTAAAGGGTTAAAGGTAACATGTTGTCGATACAATGGAGGCTGGGACAGAACACATGCTGCTGATCTAATTCTGGGCGAATACTGAGGCAATACACATGATGTTTATATCTGAGCCTACATTTAAGTGATGCTTTAATGGTTGAAGTGTCTAATGTTAACCTAGGCAACTGAGTTATAGTTGACTGAACTTCAGCTGGTATAAGGACAATATTTCCATGTATAAATTTCTGTTTTCCTCTAGGTGCTTGGTGTATTTTCATGAAGGGTAATCTTACAGCAAGAACAGTAAGTTCAAGAGGATTTAAATCTTTAAGAAAACCCCCTGATTTGGGAAAGTCATTTTATTCATGACTGAGACTGGTGGTATCTTTCCCTTAGTGAGATATAATTTACATGTGTTGCATATCCACTTTTTACCATCCACACTATGAGTAAAAGGACATTGTTTAAGAATGTCTTCTGTTATTTTCGTTTTTAAACTGTCAAACAACTTCACACTATGTTTGTACCACAGTTGATTGCAACTGATACACACAATCACTGGTCCGCCTGCTACAGTGGCTTGGAACTGTTGTGAAAGAACTGTTATAGATGAAGATTTTGAATGTTTAACAATTCTTCTATGATTAGTTTCACGACACATTTCTGCAAGTTTGTACTGCAGATCTGTCCCTCTACACTTCCTCCTGCTTGTATCAACAGACTGTTCTTTTTCTCTATATTGTAAATCAGTCCTTCTACACTTCCTCTTGTTGTATTTCATTTGATACAGAAGTTGTTCCAAGAGATGATGAATCTTGGTGGTCTTGTGTAGCATCAGGAAGGAAAGTCTGGAAAAAAAATATAGAAATTTTAAATAGGTTCCTCATATCTGTTTATTATTTTCTGATGCATTTGAGGGAAAATGAAAAATGTTGATATATTTAACTCAATGATATACATGTATGTTTGTGTTTTGTCTACTGTGCAATTGATGCATGATGATGACAATTTCATATAAATGAAGTGTAAACAGAAATTCAGAATCAGTGGAATGTAAATTTTTAAAACTGAAATGGGTAGACCACTTATATTTTACAGACTTTTTGCCAATTCCCAATATTGAAGAATATATTATTTTTGGTCTACTTTACTAGTTATTGGGCAAAATAGGTTTGTTGCTAGCTCTTAAGGAAAGCGCACATAATGTATCAGAATCGAATTATTTACACATACTTGTTGACTCATGAAATGTGAAGACAATTAATGTAGACAGGGCAAAATAGAGTTTGACCAAGTGGAAAATATAGAAAAAGTTAGTGGTTATAATTTCTTTTCTATCACAAAGTTAAGGAAGAAGGGAAATGCATATTGCAAATTTAATTATTTCCAAATGAAACAAAATACTGCATTTTGATTGGCTGAGAGGTACGGTGTAACTTGCAATCCACAGTGGCTTTTTCTACACCGTGTTTCACCATGGTGTAAAAACAAGAATATACAAGAGAAGTTATTTGGCTAAAAAAGTACCCATTTTTAATTATTAATTCATACCTTCTGCTTGGTTATGTTAGAAGAAAAATAAAAATACAGGAAATTTTATATTTATGTGCAAACAATATTACAGATATAGATGTCATTGGAACTGGCTGATTGAGCCACTTCCAATGACATCCATATTTGTCTGGTTTTGTTTAAGAAACTTGCAAAGTACAAATTTTCTGTCAGTTTTTGCCCACAATGTAGGTTAAAGTATTAAGTACACCAAAATTCCTGGAAATAAATCAGGGTGTATGAGTTCTCAAACCGGTGTAAATTCCCATACACCCTGGAGAACACAAGGATAACTAATAATATTAGCCAGTTTAATTTTGTTTGCATGCTTACACCACTTTTCTTACCTGAGTTGCTATAGGTCCACTTGATATACACTTTAATTTTGGTATAGTATATCCATGCAGGACTTGAAAGGAAGATATTGTCTGCAAATAAAAAATAAAGAGAAATTGTTAAATAATTTTTAAACAAGATAAGTGATGTTGTATGAGGAATATGGTTTTCACAGACAAATAACAGGAATAGGATGACAGCATATATGCATGTGGTATTTTTAAGAGCTAAGGTTGATGGGTAATGAGTTTATCTATCCTTAATTTTTGAATGTTTTATTGCCTTGTGTGTATAAACTATGAATGGGAAATTTGCAAGTGGATGTGGGCACTTTTAATATTTTATAAAAAAAGCAGCATATTCTGGAAAAAGATAAGAAAATGTAGATCTTAATGTGGTAATATTTACCTGTCCAACATTCTCTAAATTTGATGATCCAGCAGATGACCAGACCATTGTAGACTTTGATGATCCAAAAGATAGTGCGACTGTTGTAGACTTTGATGATCCAACAGTTGATGAGAGTGTTGTACGTTTTGATGATCCAACAGATGGAGAGACTGTTGTATGCTTTGATGATTTAACTGGTAGAGTGCTGAATTATTTTTGGTCATCAAAATTTGTTCACATATGTTTGCCTTGTTACAATTTATGGGAGAGTGCCTATTGGCACTCTCCCATAAATTGAAACAAGGCAAATCCTAACAGACTAAATAATTTCACTTCAAAGGTGGTATGAACAACATCCACAAAATATGAAGCCTTTAAGTGCTGGTACTGACACTTCAGAGTAAAGCCCAAATATGGGCTTCCAGCATTCTACCAGTTAACAGATGATAAGACTGATGTACGGTTTGATGATCCAATAGATGATGAGAGTGTTGTACATTTTGATGATCCAACAGCTGGAGAGGCTGTTGTATGCTTTGATGATTCAATAGATGATGAGACTATTGTACACTTTGATGATCCAACAGATGATGGTACTGTTGTATGTTTTGATGATCCAACACTTGTGCGCTTTGATGATGAGATTGTTGCTTGCATTAATGACCTGGCAGATGATGAGTATTGTACACTTTGTGGATCCAATAGATGATGAGATTGTTGTCCGGTTTGATGATCCAACTGATGATGAGATTGTTGTACATTTTGATTTATCCAAGAGATGAGATTGTTGTACACTTTCATGATCCAAGAGATGATGAGATTGTTGTACAGTTTGTTGATCCAACAGATGATGAGATTGTTATACACTTTGTTGATTCAACAGATGCTGAGACTGTTGTAAGCTTTGATGATGAGATTGTTGTTAGGTTTGATGATCCAACAGATGAGATTGTTGTACACTTTGTTGATCCAACAGTTAGCAAGACTGTTGTAAGCTTCGATGATGAGATTGTTGTACAGTTTAATGATCAGACAGATGATGCGACTGTTGTACACTTTCTTGATCCAACAGATGATGAGATTGTTGTACAGTTTGATGATCCAACAGATGATGAGATTGTTGTAGTACACTTTGTTGATCCAACAGATGATGAGATTGTTGTACACCTTGTTGATCCAACAGATGCCGAGACTGTTGTAAGCTTTGATGATGAGATTGTTGTTCAGTTTGATGATCCCACAGATGAGACTGTTGGACACTTTGTTGATCCAACAATTGGCAAGACTGTTGTAAGCTTTGATGATGAGATTGTTGTACAGTTTAATTATCTGACAGATGATGCTACTGTTGTACACTTTCTTGATTCAACAGATGATGAGATTGTTGTACAGTTTGATGATCCAACAGATGATGAGATTGTTGTACACCATGTTGATTCAACAGATGCCGAGACTGTTGTAAGCTTTGATGATGAGATTGTAGTTCAGTTTGATAATCCAACAGATGAGATTGTTGTACACTTTGTTGATCCAACAATTGACAAGACTGTTGGAAGCTTTGATGATAAGATTGTTGTACAGTTTAATGATCAGACAGACGATGCTACTGTTGTACACTTTGTTGATCCAACAGATGATGAGATTGTTGTACGGTTTGAAGATCCAACAGAAAATGAGATTGTTGTACACCTTGTTGATTCAACAGATGGTGAAACTGTTGTAAGCTTTGATGATCCAACAGATGACAAGAATCTTGTACACTTTGTTGATCCAACAGATAATGAGATTATTGTACACTTTGATGATCCAACAGATGTGGAGACAGGTATAGACTTTGATGAACCGTCAGACAAATTTTTGGTAGGCGTTGCTCTGTAACATAAAAAAGGAAAAAGGAATTAATAAAACGGTGGTTATGTTGCCATTACCTTGATGAACCAGTAGTAAAATTTGTGGTAGATAATGGGAAAGAAGACAGTCGTTCTGGTGCCATTAGATATCATTTCAAAATATAAAATACAGTATTAATTAAGGGTTCAGTTCTTAAGAGACAATACAGGTTCTAGTAATATTATTTTTGTAGTAATATTTCATTGTACATTATGCTGATGAAGGTGCATATTTAAAGGTGTGTTGTGTATTGCCTGGCATGTCTCATTCTCTCTCTCTTTTTCTTTAACTGTTCTCTGGAATTTGTTTTTGACTTCTTGTGTGGCATCATGAACGTCACATGCAGACATCATTCACCTAGAACAAATTATTTTTATTAGTAACAAATACATGAAAGGAGCAGAGTCTCATTACTCTGTTCCTGAGGACATTTCAAGAGTTCGATTGTTATGTAGATTTTGTTCTGAGCAAACTTAATCTGTAATATTGTTTTTAAATTTAGATGAATACAATTTGAAGAATTATCCCATTTAGCATATAATATAAACATTCAGGGATCATTTTGGGGCAAAATTTTGATAGATTTGCTATTTTTTGGCATGGAAGCTATGGGAAAAGGACTCAATGAGAAATCAGTTCTTTACAAAAATGTTAGAAAATTAATAGATTTTAGCTGAAATTTCTCAAAAGTTTGAGAAAATCTGTCATATATGTTTAGACCGAGTGAGACTTTTTTTCCAAAACAGATTAATCCCTGAACATCTGTCAATTGGGATGTGAATTTCCAGTCAATAAGGAACTCTTGAGATGCCCAATGAATACCAGATTTGCAGGAGAAACGAAATGACAATCAGTCCATTTTAACAAAGAACCAAAAACTGAAAAGAAACAAGCTATGAAGAAATAAATTTGATTACTATTATTATAAGTACCGGTATGGAAATTAATGTTTCAAAATTGTGAAAGTTACAGCCTCAACATTGATTTTTTTCTTTAGACGGAACTTTAATGATTTGAAATGTAGGAGATTTTAAAATCAGTTTTGAGTTTTTAAGGCCAGAAAGTTATGAAACTGCAACAATAAAAGTAGTGTTTAAAAAAGAGAAGAAGTGAATAACAGAAGTTGATCATTTAGCCATCGTGCAATCACACCACAAAAGCTACAACTAGAAAATATAATTTTCACTACAATATGACAAATATTAGAATAAGTACTAAAAGTAAGTTATAAGCATGCATACACAATTTAAAAATGAGTGTTGATTTATATAAAAGCAAACAATAAGCAAGCTTATACAATTTAGAGAGGAGTGTTCATTTATATGATATATGATATGTCTTTTATGTAAAATCATGAAGCAAATGTAGTTGTTTACACAATGTTACCGGGCACCACCACATGGAGGCAGATCAACTATTAGAGTTAACATTATTTTTAATTGCAGGTGAAAAGTTTTGACAAAATTACACAAAATCACCAAATTCTTGGGTGAATTATTTTTCTGTTGTAATAAACCAAAATTTGGGGGAACTTATCTAATAATGCCGAGTCAAAAAAAATAATAAAAAAAAGGCACTTTTCAGAGTCAGCATTGCTGACTCTGAAAAGTGCCCTTTTTTATTATTTTTTTTTTAATCATTATATTTTAATATGCTCACTGCATGTTGAAATAAATCAAAATTTTTGAAGAACTTATCTAATAATAGAAATCTGCTCTGCTGATTTTAATTTGAATGTTACTCAGCATTTGTTGTTTTTTAATCGTTATAATTTTTGATATGCTCACTGCATACAAATCTGCTTTGCAGGTTTAAATTTGAATTGAAATGTTACTCAGTTTTTTGTTTCTTGTGTGGTGGTGTCATACTTTGTGTCGAGAATAAGTCTTTCTCTGACAACTGACCAGACACATGCACCTCTGATGACTGAGTTGAAATGGACGCCTCTATGGATTCTTCAGGACTGGTATTCTTTAGGAGTGCAGGAGTGCTGCATGCCTACTTCACGCCTAGAAAAAAATTGAGGAGGGCAATTTTTTGCACCCCTTGATTTTCTGGAATGCCAGACCTGTTTGGTCTGCCTTTAAAATCTATTATCATTTCATCCCCTGAGTTCCAATGTGTTCTCTGTGCCTACTGGCACAGAGAACACATTGGAACTCAGGGGACAATTTGTCAATGTTGCATTGATTCGCATTAATTCATGACCCATTCTGTGTTGCTTTTCGATAGATTTTGAGTGTAGAAGACAGTCACATAAGAATTGAATGCAACATTTTGAATAATGAGAAGTGTGTGCCAATTTTTCCACTGTGTTGCTGAATGTAATACAATTTTCCAGCCACAATAGTAATACCTTGGAAGTGAATATAACCAAAATAGCATACAAGTTTTGGGATTGAAAATTTCAGGTACAGTTGCACTCCCAAGCAATCTGAGGAGGGCAACTGTTTTGCACTCCTTGATTTTCTAGATTGCCAGGCCTGATTCTTCCTGACTCAATGAAATGGAAGTTTGTGATAACAGTTCCTCATCGAAACTGAGATCAGCAACTGTCTTCCGTAGGGAGGCATTTTCCTCTTTTCCTCGACACATTTCCTTTTTTGCTGAAGATAGTGAAGTAGAGAGTTTACTATTATAATTTAACAGTTCCTTTATTTTTGTATCATTTTCGTTGTTTCCTCCATTATTTCCTTTATTTTTGACTCCATAGGTCAGTATCTAGATGAATTTGCCGTGACAAATTCATTACTTGCACTGTCAAGTCAGATTTGGAGATGGCATTTTTTTCAAACTTGGTGTGTAAACCAATTAATGCATCACTCACAAGACAGATGTTTCTGAATGGATCCATGGTGTATCTGAAAATAAGTGAAATGTTGTAATTGATGCAAAAAACACACTGTGTGATTCTTTTGCCATCAAATAAGTAGAAAACCATGCACTCTCATCTAGGATGACTGAAAAGCCAAAACTATATGAAGTATTAAAAGATTTTAATAATAATACTAATAAACACACAGAAAGCCATCTAGTAGTTAAGCTTGTAATGCATGCTATATAAGCAATAAAATGACTAGGGGGGCGTGGTGGCTCAGTTGGTAGAGGTGCAGGCTGCAAGCCGAGAGGTCCTTGGTTCGAATCCCACCTGCGGCAACCGCGTTGTGTCCTTGGGCAAGACACTTCACCCCGATTGCTTACATGGGGGCACGATGACGCTGTGTACTGAGGCGTACTGCACGTCGATGGTGCACATGTCTTCAACCAATCTAACCCTGCCTGTGCTTCGGTGCAGAGTTCAGAGTTAACGATGTTGGGGAGCTGACAGCTGCTCGTCATTGCTTGGTGGTTCTCTCCGGGTACTCCGGCTTCCTCCACCCGTAAAACTGTCACGGTCACGATTAGTCATTGTGCATAAGTATGTGACCTTAAACACCAATAAATAAATAATAATAAATAAATAAAATGACTGTAGCTATATGATAATGGTGAAGTACATAATGATCACAGTTATATGATGTTACCGGCACCACCAAGAGGAGGTGGATCACTATGTGAAAGCTTGCTTTGCCTTGTGATGCAATACGATTGCTGTTTTTTGTTTTCACTTTTTTATATATTGGAAGTGAATGAAATAAATCAAAGGCAAACTTCCACTGGTTTACATTTGCAAAATGATGAAGCTGATAAATGAGATGAAGTGCATAATGATAAAATTCATATGTTATCAGGACCAACCAAGGCTGAAAATAAGCAGACTGTCATCTACAAAATGAGGTCCCCAGAAGGTGAATTTAGTGATGCTACCATGCACAGCAGGGTAGCATCACTAAATTTACCCTGTGTGAACCTCAATCTGAATCAGGGTCTCAAAACTAAACAGAAAGAGGTATCCAGAGGATAAATTGCCCACTGTATGGGATTGCATTGTCAAATTCACCCTCTGGGGACCTCATTCTGCAATTGTCAGACTGCTTATTTTCAGGCCTGGTACCACTAGACACAAAGCACATGTCCATGTGAAAGTTTGCTCTGTAGTGCATTGAAGTAATCATGACTCTGTTATGGTATATCATTGAATAATATACAGGCAAACTTTCACTGGTGCCATTCACGACAGCAGGATGAAAATAAGAAGGGAATGTTTTACAATGATAAGTATCTTAATTTTCAACATACCAGATTAAGATTTTTCATTTTCAATTCCATCATCCAACTGAAATGTAGTGTCAAATGCGCAGCCAAGCTGTCACACAAATCAAAATTCTTTTCTTTTCAGTGTACATTTACCGTAGAAATCGAGGGCAAGCTACCAACAAGGCAACAGCAGGACCGGTAAGAAAAACAACTAACATATTTTCAGAGGAGTGTACAGGTTGCATTCCAAAATAACGATAAAATGTGGATGAAAGTCAGTTGAATCATAATTGTAGTAATATTGTATTGTTAAAATAAACATTTTCAACATTTTTAACAACTCTTACAAAAACAATAGACAGTTCAACACAAAAGGTCTACCCTGTTTATACATAAAAATGGCACTGCGTATATCCATTACCTATTACACATGCGCTCGGCTATTCTATTTACTATAAAAATAGGAGTACAAGACAGTTAATGAGAGCATACAAACTACATTTTCGATATTTGCATGTGAAGAGTTCCTCATTTATTTACATATATTAACACATGGCAACCACATTTTTTTAACTTGATAATTCACCAGTTTTCACATTTTCATATTAAGTGATATGAGGTCTTCACAAAATAAATGAAAGTGTCAATGACACTGTAGCTCAACTAGTCAAGACAAAGACATGCACATGTATAGTATGTGACACAGCAATGACAAACATCTAGGTAATGACCTGATAACAAAGGTACATATAAAGTATTGTAATGGTCTGTACATAAATACTGACCGTTGCCTGTAACAAATGTATAGGTAAAGTATTGTAAAGGTGGGTGACAGTCAGATGCTAAACTAGAAAAGAAAACTTTGAGTCCCAGAGTGGGTCTGACTGAACCCCAAAATATTTGTTCTCATAGCACAGTGATAACAAAGGCACCCCAAAACACACTCGTTCCTGTCCCAAGATGAAAACAAAGGTACCCAAGAAGTTTTGTGAAGATCAATTCATAAATACGAGCTGTATAGAACTTGTGACAAAAAACTGATTGGACCTAATTTTGGTACAAAATGGCCACTGGCAGCCATCTTGAATTTTGGACCGTACCCAGAAACACTCATTCTCATCCCAAGGTGATAACCAAGGTACCCAAGAAGTTTTGTGAAGATCGGTTCATAAATACAGCCTCTAGCCCAAGCGGTATTGACATGTGTGCTCACAATGTGCAAGTAGCACTGAATAAGTCAAAGTTCATCTAATTTGCATAATTTCTGCACGAAAAAAACCCCCTTAGAATATGTGATGTATTCCATGTTACTAAACATTCATACAAAAATTTATTCAAATCAGAACTTTCATACAAAAGTTCTGTACAAAAGACTGATTGCACTAATTTTGGTACAAAATGGCTGCTGGTGGCCATCTTGAATTTTGGACCACACCCAAAAACACTCCCTCTCATCCCACGGTGATAACAAAGGTACCCAACAAGGTTCGTAAAGATTGGTTCATAAATATGGCCTCTAGTCTGAGCTGTATAGAAGTTGTGTACAAAAAACTGATTAGACCTAATTTCGGTACAAAATGGCCACTGGCAGCCATCTTGAATTTTAGACCGCACCCAGAAACACTCGTTCTCGTCCCAAGGTGATAACAAAGGTACCCAAGACATTTCGTGAAGATCAGTTCATAAATACAGACTCAAGTCTGAGCCGTATTGACATATGTACTTAATGTGTGTAAGTCGCACTGAAGTATCAAAGTTCATCTAATTTGCATAATTTCTGCACGAGAAAAAAACCTGTATTATATGTGATGTACCCCATGGTACTAAACATTCACACAAAAAATTATTCAAATCAGCGCTTTCATATGGAAGTTCTGTGCAAAAATCTGATTGCACCTAATTTTGTACAAAATGGCTGCCATCGGCCATCTTGAATTTCGGACCGGACCCCAAAACACTCGTTCTCGTCCCACGGTGATACCAAAGGTACCCAAGAAGTTTCGTAAAGATCGGTTCATAAATACGGCCTCTAGCCCGAGCCGTATTGGCATTTGCACTTACAGTGAAATTAACACCAAAAAACATCAAAATTAGTCTAATTTGCACAATTTACACACGAGAAAAAAACCCGTATTATATGTGATGTATCCCATGGTACTAAACATTCATACAAATGAAAGTGTCAATGACACTGTAGCTCAACTTGTCAAGACAAAGACATGTACATGTATAGTATGTGACACAGCAATGACAAACATCTAGGTAATGACCTGATAACAAAGGTACATATAAAGTATTGTAACGGTCTGTACATAAATACTGACCGTTGCCTGTAACAAATGTATAGGTAAAGTATTGTAAAGGTGGGCGACAGTCAGATGCTGAACTAGGAAAAATCTTTGAGTCCCAGAGTGGGTCTGACTGAACCCCAAAATATTTGTTCTCATAGCACAGTGATAACAAAGGCACCCCAAAACACACTCGTTCCTGTCCCAAGGTGAAAACAAAAGTACTCAAGAAGTTTTGTGAAGATCAGTTCATAAATACGAGCTGTATAGAACTTGTGACAAAAAACTGATTGGACCTAATTTCGGTACAAAATGGCCACTGGCAGCCATCTTGAATTTTGGACCGTACCCAGAAACACTCATTCTCATCCCAAAGAGATAACAAAGGTACCCAAGAAGTTTTGTGAAGATCGGTTCATAAATACAGCCTCTACCCTGAGCCGTATTGACATGTGTGCTTACATTGTGTAAGTTGCACTGAATAAATCAAAGTTCATCTAATTTGCATAATTTCTGCACGAAAAAAAAACCCCTTACAATATGTGATGTATTCCATGTTACTAAACATTCATACAAAAATTTATTAAAATCAGAACTTTCATACAGAAGTTCTATACAAAAGACTGATTGCACTAATTTTGGTACAAAATGGCTGCTGGTGGCCATCTTGAATTTCGGACCACACCCAAAAACACTCGCTCTCATCCCACGGTGATAACAAAGGTACCCAAGAAGTTTCGTAAAGATTGGTTCATAAATATGGCCTCTAGTCTGAGCTGTATAGAAGTTGTGTACAAAAAACTGATTAGACCTAATTTCGGTACAAAATGGCCACTGGCAGCCATCTTGAATTTTAGACCGCACCCAGAAACACTCGTTCTCGTCCCAAGGTGATAACAAAGGTACCCAAGACATTTCGTGAAGATCAGTTCATAAATACAGACTCTAGTCTGAGCCGTATTGACATGTGTACTTACTGTGTGTAAGTCGCACTGAAAAAATCAAAGTTCATCTAATTTGCATAATTTCTGCACGAGAAAAAAACCCGTATTATATGTGATGCATCCCATGGTACTAAACATTCACACAAAAAAATTATTCAAATCAGGGCTTTCATATGGAAGTTCTGTGCAAAAATCTGATTGCACCTAATTTTGTACAAAATGGCTGCCATCGGCCATCTTGAATTTTGGACCGGACCCAAAAACACTCGTTCTCGTCCCACGGTGATACCAAAGGTACCCAAGAAGTTTCGTAAAGATCGGTTCATAAATACGGCCTCTAGCCCGACCGTATTGGCATTTGCACTTACAGTGCTGAAAGTAACCCAAAAAAACATCAAAATTAGTCTAATTTGCACAATTTACGTACGAGAAAAAAACCCGTATTATATGTGATGTATCCCATGGTACTAAACATTCATACAAAAAATTATTCAAATCAGAGCTTTCATATGGAAGTTCTGTACAAAAAACAGATTTCTGCATCGTCGGTACAAAATGGCAACTGGCAGCCATCTTGAATTTCGGACCGCACCCAAAAACACTCGTTCTCGTCCCAGGGTCATAACAAAGGTACCCAATAAGTTTCGTAAAGATCGGTTCATAAATACGGCCTCTAGCCCGAGCCATAGCAGCTTGGCACTTACAGCTCTGAAAGTAACACTAAATAAATCAAAGTCAGTCTAATTTGCATAATTTACGCACAAGAAAAAAACCCGTATTATATGTGATGTATCCCATGGTACTAAACATTTATACAAAACTTTATTCAAATCAGAACTTTCATACAGAAGTTCTGTACAAAAAACTGATTTTTGCATCATCGGTACAAAATGGCCACTGGCAGCCATCTTGAATTTCGGACCACACCTAAAAACACTCGTTCCCGTCCCAGGGTCATAACAAAGGTACACAAGAAGTTTCGTAAAGATCGGTTCATAATTACAACCTCTAGCCCGAGCCATAGCCAATTGTTGACGTACGGACAGATGGACAGACGGACAGACGGACGGACAGACGGACGACGGGCCATGACAATAGCTCAAATTTGACTTCGTCAAAGTTGAGCTAAAAATTATTCAAATCAGAGCTTTCATATGGAAGTTCTGTACAAAAAACAGGTTTCTGCATCATCGGTACAAAATGGCGGCTGGCAGCCATCTTGAATTTCGGACCGCACCCAAAAACACTCGTTCTCGTCCCACGGTCATAGCAAAGGTACCCAAGAAGTTTCGTAAAGATCGGTTCATAAATACGACCTCTAGCCCGAGCCATAGCCAATTGTTGACGTACGGACAGACGGACATACGGACGGATGGACAGACAGACGGACGACGGGCCATGACAATAGCTCAAATTTGACTTCGTCGAAGTTGAGCTAAAAAAAAATGGTAGCATCCATTTTATTCATAAGATAACTTCTAAAGAGCTGTAAGGCCACCGTTTACAATGGTAGCTTCCATTCATTGACAGGTAAACTTCATTGATAACGATTGACGATAGGTGGCGCAAGGAAAAGGACATTTTGAGGATCATAACAGCTATAAATGGCGAGGAATGGAGTTATCTGCTCCTGTCACATGCACAACAGCAATTGATGATCAACATGGGTGCAAAGTTTGAACAATAAAGCAAGTCAAATGTTGAAGGAGTAGGTGACACAATAGTGAAATGTTTCAAGTACTAAAAGGGGGCATAACTCTGGAAATACAAAACAGAGTTACCTGCTCTTGTCACTTGCACAACGGCAATTGGTGATCAACATGTGTGCAAAGTTTCAGCAATATAGCATGTAACTAAAATGTTGAAGAAGTAGGCGACACAATACCGTAATGTTTTAAGTACTAAACGGTGGGACATAACTCTGGAAATACAAAACAGATTTTTCTGCTCTTGTTACATTCACAACGGCAATTGGTGATCAACATGTGTGCAAAGTTTGAACAATATAGTAAGTAAAATGTTGAAGGACTAGGCAACACAATACTGTAATGTTTTAAGTACTAAAAGGAAGCATAAATGTGGAAATACTAAACAGAGTTACCTGCTCTTGTCACATGCACAACGGCAATTACTTATCAACATGTTTGTAAAGTCTGAACAATATAGCATGTAAACCTTTGGAGTAGGTGACACAAAAATTGTTTATGGACAAACAGACAGACAGACAATGCCATAACATAATATATCCATCAAAAAATCGTGACATCGATGCTGTAGCTGCGACGGGTGGTGCAATCTCACAAAATTCTAAGTTCATCAAGGGCCATAACTCCAAGAAAAATATTTGGAACAACACATGCATTGACCAGTGGCTAGACATCAATAAGATACACTTACATGCCAAATATAAAGTCATTCCATCAAGTATTTCAAAAGTTATTGAGTTTTGAAACTCATTGGTCACAGACAGACCGACCGACAGTCAGACTGACAGACAGACCGACATTGCCACTTATAGAGATGCTAGTCACAGCTAAAAATGATGGGCATATAAAAAATGAACAATTAATATAAAACTTGAGAGTTTTGACCAGAAGTTTGTTTTCAGTTTTCCCCTCTAATGTCCAGTGATAAAATAATGGAACTGGTTCAGTTGCTTGATTTCAACAAACTTGTCACTTGACTGTTAGTACTCTGCCCCCCATTTGTACACAGTTGAGGACAAAGTGGGTACAGGGGTGTAGCCAAGGTTTTTCAGGGTGGTAATAATTTGGGTTTATAGTCTCGCAATGACCAAAGGTCACCCATGAGTGTCTCGTGCAAAAAACTGAGAGCTTGATAGAAATATCTCCTCTCGACGGTTGGGGTCTGTGAGACCTCCCCCAGGAAATGTTTAGAAATTTCATGCCCATGATAGAAAATATATGGCCTCAATGATCTTCTTAGGGAAGTTAAATGAGTCAGTTTTGTTAATTGAAATAAAATCCAGCATTTTACACTATTACACGAGGATCTTAATCCACGTTTATCTAGTTCAACATGTTTACCCCGTCCAAACTTGGACCCAAAGGCCGTAATATATTTGTTGGTGTAGTACATTCTGTGGATGTATCACACCAAAACAAAAAACTGTGTCACAGCCTTTAGGTCCAAGTTTGGACTATTGTTTATCCAGAGTGGACTTTTTTACATTTTCTGGGGGGTTTTTGGAGGGGGGGGGGGGGGGGGGGGCTAAAATCTGGTGGTGATCTGACAGACGGTGTAGAAGTTTGAAAACAAGCAATATAGGTGTTTTTTCCTATTCCACCTGTCTGAAATGGTCGAATTCTTGGTTGCATTATGGGAAAACTTTGTTGCTTGAAATGTTGTATTTTTAACATCAGTGTTGGAGGGTTAACTTTGTGTATTTGCTTTGATAAGAACAGAACTAAGCAATTTAAAAAGTTTTTATTTGAAACAACTTCTCATTATTTGAATAATTGGCACATACAACAGATATTCACATAACAATGAACAAAACATCATTTCACTGCATTAAGCCTTTTCTAAGTGAATCAACCAAATATTTATTGGTGATTAAATCCTTTGGCCAACACTCAGGATATCAAAATTTATTATTTTAATTATTTTTTACAAATTTTTAAAAAAAATGTAAACAAAACTGTATCATGTGACCCCTCACTGGAATGAGCTCAACAGGCTCATCCCATTGAAGAGCCACATGGTGTAGTTTTGTTGAAATTCTTTGAAAAATTTTTTTTTTCAACTGCTTATTTTGAATATTACATGGGTGGATGCAGGCAATTCATTAGGTAAAGAGTAAACTCTTTACCCAACACACACAATCTCAAAATTTCTTACTTTAATTTCTTTTTTTTTCCAAACATTTCAACAAACTATATCATGTGACTCATTGGAACAATCTACTCATTCCAATGCAGGTTCACAAGATATAGTTTGTTGAATTTTTTTTTTACAATCATTTTAACAGCTCAATTTGTCAATTACGCAGGCAGATAAGACTTATTTCTTACGTAAAGGGTTAACTCTTAACCCGCAGAGTATTTTCAAGATATTTTTTCATCAAATCTAGTGTTGGCTGCTGAAAAGCAGCCATGACTAGAGTTGATGAAAAATTAATCTAAATATAACAAGAAATTACTGGTGAAAACATCCATTCAATTTACAGGGGAAAATATGCTTAAATATGCCCAAATTATACTTATATCAGTAACAAGAAAAACCCTGTGCTGGGCAGGAAAATCCACCAGCAGCATGCAAAGAGCTAACCCTTTACCTAAAATGACAAGTAGCTGACACTAAACAAAATTATTGAATAACTAATTTTTTTCATTTTTGCATCAAAAATATAGCTTATTACCCCTCATTGGAATGAGCTCAACAAGCTTGTTCCAATGAGTGGTGGTCATAAGCTATGATTTTGAGGCAAAAAATGAAATGAAAGTGTAGCTCAACTTGTCAAGACATGTACATGTATAGTATGTGACACAGCAATGACAAAGATCTAGGTAATGACCTGATAACAAAGGTACATATAAAGTATTGTAATGGTCTGTACATAAATACTGACCGTAGCCTGTAACAAATGTATAGGTAAAGTATTGTAAAGGTGGGTGACAGTCAGATGCTAAACTAGAAAAGAAATCTTTGAGTCCCAGAGTGGGTCTGACTGAACCCCCAAAATATTTGTTCTCATAGCACAGTGATAACAAAGGCACCCCAAAACACACTCATTCCTGTCCCAAGGTGAAAACAAAGGTACCCAAGAAGTTTCATGAAGATCAGTTCATAAATACGAGCTGGATAGAAGTTGTGACAAAAAACTGATTGGAGCTAATTTCAGTACAAAATGGCCACTGGCAGCCATCTTGAATTTTGGACCGCACTCAGAAACACTCGTTCTCGTCCCAAGGTGATAACAAAGGTACCCAAGAAGTTTCGTGAAAATCGGTTGATAAATACAGCCTCTAGCCCGAGCCGTATTGACATGTGCACTTACAGTGTATAAGTAGCACTAAATAAATCAAAATTCATCTAATTTGCATAATTTCTGCATGAGAAAAAAACCCGTACTGTATGTGATGTATTCCATTTTACTAAACATTCATACAAAAATTTATTCAAATCAGAACTTTCATACAGAAGTTCTGTACAAAAGACTGACTGCACTAATTTTGGTACAAAATGGCTGTGGTGGCCATCTTGAATTTCGGACCACACCCAAAAACACTCGTTCTCATCCCACGGTGATAACAAAGGTACCCAAGAAGTTTCATAAAGATCGGTTCATAAATACGGCCTCTAGCCTGAGCCGTATAGAAGTTGTGTACAAAAAACTGATTAGACCGTATTTTGGTACAAAATGGCTACTGGCAGCCATCTTGAATTTTGGACCGCACTCAGAAACACTCATTCTCGTCCCAAGGTGATAACAGAGGTACCCAAGAAGTTTCGTGAAGATCGGTTGATAAATACAGCCTCTAGCCCGAGCCGTATTGACATGTGTACTTACTGTGTGTAAGTAGCACTGAAAAAATCAAAGTTCATCTAATTTGCATAATTTCTGCACGAGAAAAAAACCTGTATTGTATGTGATGTATCCCATGGTACTAAACATTCACACAAAAATTTTTTCAAATCAGCGCTTTCATATGGAAGTTCTGTGCAAAAATCTGATTGCACCTAATTTTGAACAAAATGGCTGCCATCGGCCATCTTGAATTTTCGGACCGCACCCAAATACACTCGTTCTCATCCCACGGTGATACCAAAGGTACCCAAAAAGTTTCGTAAAGATCGGTTTATAAATACGGCCTCTAGCCCGAGCCGTATTGGCATTTGCACTTACAGTGCTGAAATTAACATGAAATACATCAAAGTTAGTCTAATTTGCATAATTTACGTACGAGAAAAAAACCCGTATTATATGTGATGTATCCCATGGTACTAAACATTCATACAAAAAATTATTCAAATCAGCGCTTTCATATGGAAGTTCTGCGCAAAAATCTGATTTCACCTAAGTCTGTACAAAATGGCCACCAAGGGCCAACTTGAATGTCGGATCGGACCCAAAAACACTCGTTCTCGTCCCACGGTCATAACAAAGGTACCCAAGAAGTTTTCGGTTCATAAATACGGCCTCTAGCCCGAGCCGTATTGAATTGTTGACGGACAGATGGACGGATGGACAGACAGTCAGACGGACGATGGATGACTGGGCATGGCAAAAGCTCAAATTTGGCTTCGCCAAAGTTGAGCTAAAAAATAATGAAAATTTAAGGGTGATTTTTGGAAATAACACTGGCTGGTTTTGACCTTTATGTTGGGTAAAGGTTAACACGTTGCATGCATTTAGCAGATAATGCAGCCCAAGATAGCAAATATCTATTTGTCACTGGATCTGGTAGGATTTGAATCGACTGTTGTGCACCCAAAACCAGAATTTCCAGATCCAATTTTACCAGTGAAACAAAACTTGTATATCACAGTAAACAAACACTGTTCACTTCTCAGGTTCTCCATAGGAAGATGAGTCAAATGCTGCATGGGAAAATAAACTAGAGGTGTAAGTGAGCCTAAAATGCTCACCTCGCTCAAGTTATAAAAAGAAATGGGTGTATCAGTAAGTGATGGACAGCAAGAGAAATTTTTTGAACTGCCATGACACAATCAAAGGCAATTTTTTTGGCCATTCGTTCAAGCCTGAAAATAAACAAACTGTCATCTGAAAAATGAGGTCCCCAGAGGGTGAATTTGGTGATGCTACCCTGCACAGCAGGGTAGCATCACAAAATGTACTCTCTGTGAACCTCAGACTGAATCAGGTCTCAAGCCAAAACAGAAAGATGTACCTAGAGGATAAATTGGCACAGCATCAGCAAATTCACCCTCTGGGGACTTCATTTTTCAAATGACAGGTTTGCATTAGTTTTTGATGGAAAGCTTCTCAGGCAAAACCAGAGCTCTGTGTTCTGAAGTCTCAAAAAAATGTCTGTACAAATTTTTGCTTTGTTTTTAACTTCTATAGTTCTCTCTACCGCACCCCACAAAATTTTTTGAGGCATAAATCATGTACTTATGACCCAGTTATAGTACATGACAAATCTGGTTCAAATCAGACCATTGGTTCTGGAAACAGAGATTTTGAGTGAAATGCAACATGGACATCCAACTGGGATCCCAAATTCTGACCTACTGAGTTCCTTTTAAAAACCTGAATCTGCATCACAAAAGTAAGTTCCATACCAGAAATCTGAGCATTATTTCGAGTGGCTTTTGAGAAAGATTCTCAAAGCATTTTAAGCTTATGGGGGATCAACCCCACCCCAAAGGGCATAGTAACTTTTGGGGAAAACAAGAAGATTGTTACTAAGGTAACACATGCCCCCCCCCCCCCCCCCCCCCCTGTGACCTTCACCTTGCAAATGCGGCAGAAACTATTATACGCGACACACCTTCTGACTGTCCTTAACATTTGTAAAAAGTTTAACAATTGTACTATGATTCGTTTCTGAGTTATGGCTGAGACATGAATATTGACCAATTTTTAGTGTAACCTTGATCTTGAAGGTACAAACCTGGCTATGGTGTGTGACACATCCTCTGATAGTTCTTTATAATTGTGTGAAGTTTGATGACTGTAGCCCTAATAGTTTTGGAGTTATGCTTGAGACACGATTTGTGACCCTGAACATGTGAAGGTCAATTGTTACCTTCACCTTGCAGATGCGGCATTAACTATTATACGCGACACACCTTCTGACTGTCCTTAACATTTGTAAAAAGTTTAACAATTGTACTATGATTCGTTTCTGAGTTATGGCTGAGACACGAATATTGACCAATTTTTAGTGTGACCTTGAAATGTGACCTTGACCTTGAAGGTACGAACCCGGCTGTGGTGTGTGACACATCCTCCCATGGTCCTTTATAATTGTGTGAAGTTTGATGACTGTGGCCCTAACAGTTTTCGAGTTATTGGCTCGGACACAAACACACACAGACGCACACACGGACGGACACACGCACACTTCAATCACTATATGCCACTGACTTAAGTCAGGAGGGCATAAAAATCAGAAGTGAAAACTCCACAAAGATGCTTTGTAACAAATAAGATTAGATTTGGCCCAAAGGTTTTGAAGAAGAATATTTAGTTGATGGAGCACAAGAAAGATGATTTGGCATTTTCCCAATGGCCGCCGTGTTAAAATGGGCTTACCCATATTGCACCCCATGACAAAAACGATTGCAATTTTTCTGTTCCATCTGATTCCACTGGTCCTGAGGAAGCTTCATACCAAAAAAACAAAATTCTGGTCTATGCAGTTTTTGAAATAAGGGTGTTTGAATTTTTTTTTATTTCCTGAGGTTCTCATGGGGCAGTGAAAGAAATTTGGGGGCATAAATCAAGTAGTCATGACACAATTATACTACATGCCTAATTTGGTTCAAGTCAGCCCATCGGTTCATGAAATAGAAATTTTGGGTGGCACCCAAAATGGGTATGCTAAAAGAGAACCCAAATATTGACCAACCACCTTGCCATGAACAAATTTCAATCTCCAACACCAAAGGAAGTTCCATACCAAATATCAAAGCATTCTCTGTGGTAGTTTATGAAAAGAAGACTTTTAAAGATTATTACGCTTTTGGGGCATTAACCCCTGCCCCAAAGGGGAGTAGAAACTTTTGAGGGAAAAAAACTCCATCAAGATGCTTTGTACCAAATTAGTTTAGATTTGGCCTAAAGGTTCTGAAGAAGAATACTTAGTTCATGGAGCACAAGAAAGATGATAATTCAGCATTTTCCCATTGCCAACAGCATTAAAATGGGCATCCCCATAGCAAAACTGATATATGCTATGTTTTCAATAAAAATAATTTGAGGTGTGGACTGTACTAAAGAAGTGTGGGGTGGGTTAATGTGGCCCTCACAGTTAATGTATTTCAACCAAAATTACCAATTTACAGTGAAATTATTTCCAAAACGAGTCATCCTATCAAGTTACAATGAAATCCCTTCATAAATACAGCCTGTAGACTGTGCTCAAGGTTTTTGGGCTTCGGGCATGTGTCGCCATCATGGTTGTCCGATCGCAACCAAAAGGGGACATCCTCATCTGGACATTATACTGAGTCATCCTACCAAGTTGTAATGCAATCCCTTCATAAATACAACCCGTCGTCTGTGCTAAAGGTTTTGGGTTTTTGGGCTCAGGCAGCTGTCACGGCAGAATGATGGTGACCAAAAGGGGACATTCTCATCTAGATGTTATCTGGAGTCATCATACCAAGTTACAATGAAATTCCTTCATTAATATGACCTGTAGACTGTGCTGAAGGTTTTTGGGCTTCAGGCCCCTGTAGCCGTGACAGTTGACCAATCACGACCAAAAGGGGACGTTCTCATCTAGACATTATATGGAGTCATCCTACCATGGTACAATGAAATCGCTCCATAAATACACCTGTAGACTGTGCTAAAGGTTTTCAGGTTCTGTGCTAAAGGTTTTCAGGTTTTGGGCTCGGGCAGCCATCATGCCTGAATGATCATGATCAAAAGGGGACGTTTTCATCTAGACATTATATGGAGTCAACATACCAAGTTACAAATGAAATCCCTGAATAAATACGACATGAAGACTGTGTTAAAGGTTTTCAATTTTGGGCTCGGGCAGTCGTCACTGTTGATAGATCGCGATCAAATGGGGAAGTTCTCATCTAAACATCATACGGGGTCATCCTACCAAGTTACAACGAAATCCCTCCATATTAAATATGACCTGTAGACTGTGCTAAAAGTTTTTGGGTTTCGGGCTTGGGCAGCCATCACGTTTGACAAATCATGACCAAAAGGGAACGTTCTCATCTAGATATTATACAGAGACATCCTATCAAGTTACAATGAAATCCCTTCATAAATACTACCTGTAGACTGTGCTAAAGGTTTTTTGGGTTTTGGGCTCGGGCAGCCATCACGGTTGACTGATCGTGACCAAAAGGGGACGTTCTCATCCAGACATGATCTCAAACCTGCAGATGAAATTTTTTGATGATCGGATAGGAACTGCAGGCTGCAGCCTGTGCTAAAGGAAAATGTGAACAGACTCACAGACTTCCGCACGCGTGATGGCAATAGCTTATCTTCACTCTGTCAAGTTAAGCTAAAAATGATATTCAGGTCTGTGCAGTTTTTGAAAAACAATTTGAATTTTTTTCTATTTTTTTTCAAGTATCAATTAAACTACATGCAAAATTTGTTTCAAATCAGCCCATCGGTTCTTGAAATACAAATTTTGGAAGGGGCCCAAAATGGGCATGCTCCAACAGAGAGCCCAAATATTGCCTTATCAACTTGCCTTGAACAAATTTTAATCTCCACCACCAAAGGAAGTTCCACACCAAATATCAAAGCATTCTCTGTAGTAATTCGTGAGAAGAAAATTTTTAAAGATTTTTAGGCTTTTTGTGCATTAACCCCAGCCCAAAGATGACAGAAGCTTCATTTGAACAAAGTTGAAAGGATATACCCCAAAGATCAACTGTGTCATATCTGTAGGAATTTGAACCAGTGGTTTTAAAGAAGACACGTTTCAAATTAGTTGATGGAGTACAAGAAAGATGACGACTCAGCATTTTCCAATTGCCAACAGAGTTAAAATGGGCATCCCCATACAGCACCTCAAGCCAAAATCAAAAGCAATTGTTTTGGTCCATCTGATTCTGTTGGTCCTAAGGAAGCTGCATACCAAAAAACAATATTCTGGTTCTTGCAGTTTTTGAAATATGGGCATTTGAATTTTTTCTATTTTTACAACCTGGAGTTCCCATGGGGCTGTGAAAAATTTGTTGGGAACATCAATCAAGTACTTATGACCCAATTATACTACATGCCAAATTTGATTCAAATCAGCCCATCGATTCTTTTAATACAAATTTTGGGTGGAGCCCAAAATGGGCATGCTCCCACAGAGAGCCCAAATATTGACTTACAAACTTCCCTTTAACAAACTTTAATCTTCACCACCAAAGGAAGTTCTATACCAAATATCAATCTCTCTGGTGGTTCATGAGAAGAAGATTTTTTAAAGATTTTTAGGCTTTTTGGGCATTAACAACAGCCCGAAGATGGCAACAGCTTCATTTGAATAAAGTAGAAAGGGTATACTTCAAAGATGGCCTGTGCCATATATGTTTCAATTTAACACAGTGGATTTAAAGAAAACAAGTTTCAAAAGTTAACAGATGATGCCAAGTGACGGCAATAGCTCCTACTGACTTTGTCAAGTGAGCTAAAAACACTATTTAGATTTTTATTTTCCATTTCTTTTCTTGCAAATTATGGCTGATGAAATTTATTTTAAGAAAGCTAAGATTTTCTGAAGGAGATCATGTTTTTAACCCTAAGCATTCTGATCTCAAAACACCAAAATTTCAAACATCAATTTTTTTTCCATAACAAATTCAATCTTGTTTGACAGAGCTCACTGAGACTGAATTGGTTAAACTTGTAGTTGCATTTAGAGATTGGCGGTTAACCAAAAATTTGGTTCGGTTTTAGTTTTGTTATCAAAACCGAAACAATTATAGAAAACCTGTCATTGCAGTTTTCATCTTCAGTGTTGAAAAACTCTAATCAGGTCTTCACTTCTCAGAATAACGAAAAAAAACCCCTAAATTTAACCTTGTCTTCAAACTTCAGAGTCGCGATACCCCTTTTTCAGAACAGGTGCACTAATTGGTATTGTATTCCGAGCGTGGCATTTACTGCGAAAATAGGTGACTAAATTACTTCTTACGCATCGTGTTTTAAATGTTCATTTGTTTATCAAATGCGATTTCCTTTGCAGAACTGGAACTTGTCACTTGTTCTACATTTATAATGACAAATATATTTATTTCTACACATAATTTTGAAAGCTTGAACCAGAAAGCCAGCGTGAAAATCAGTTGAAGTTGGATGGAAATTTAGGGTTACAATGACCTATAAGAACGACTTTTACTTGATGAAACTTTTATGGGTGGCAACATTTTTTAGGGTGTATTGGGTTACCCTAAACAGAGGTATTGGGTGGGGGACTAATTTTTCAACAGACTCAAGGCAAAAATCATTTTTCTCAAACTTGAAATTCTTGAGATAATTTATGCAAAACACTGCGCTCAGGAAATCAGAGTACTGGCATAGGCTATTACACAGGTGAATTGCCCTGGAAAGGGAGTCTCTGTGACACAGACTGGCACTAAATACATCTTCTTATATGCAAATGTAATGTACTGTTATTTTTGTACAATGAAAACTGAAACCAAAACCGAAAACCCGACTCTTTGAATGAAACCGAAACCGGAAACTGTGCCCAGGTTACAATCGTTTCCAGTTGTGCTTCATGTGTGTAAATAAATAAATCGTCAACTTGACGAAATACAACAAACCAGATCACTTTACTGTCATAATAATCTCTATATATGCAGTGGAACCCTGTTAATTGAATAGCCACTTTGCCAATAAAAATTATTCAATTAACAGGAGTGGTCAATTAACAGGGATTGTGTCACTTTCCCGTATTATAGAGATAAACTTAGCATTTATTCTATTATATCTTGTTTGACAGAGCTCCATGAGCTCTGTCAAACAAGATATAATAGATTAAATGCCTACACTGGTGTATTGAGGCCAAATACATCTAAATACAAAGGAAAACTGGGGAGAGTCAGAATAATTTCTCGACAAGTTACAAAATTTTTTATTCAATTAACAGGAATTTACTCTATAACCGATATTCAATTAACAGGCCAAATTTGTACTGGAGGTATGGCAAATGGTTTCGCGTTGGGAAATTATATTCAATTAACAAGGTTATTTATTTAAGAGATATCCAATTAAGTGGGTTCCACTGTACTGGATATACCAAGGTCATATTTATTTATTGGTGCTTAAGATCACTTTCAGCATTAACAGCTATATGAGGCTACAACACAAGTATAAGGTAAAGTTTAGTCAATAGTTTACACGTTACCCACTTTTGAGAACTTCCACCACAGGTTTTGGTAAGTAGGACCTATTTTATAGAGGTCAAATAGGTATACTTTACTTTATGACCAATTGGCAGATCAAATTTTAACTTGAGGTATGCACAGGGTTTGTGATTTGTGAGAATGTTTGGACAACTGGCTTCTATCACTTATGAGTATAACTTTAAGACATGCACGGAGTGCTCATACAGTGGAACCATGTTAATTGAATAGCCACTTTGCCAATGAAAATTATTCAGTTAACAGGAGTATTCAATTAACAGGGATTGTGTCACTTTCCTGTATTCTAGAGATAAACTTAGCATTTACTCTATTATATCTTGTTTGACAGAGCTCCATGAGCTCTGTCAAACACGATATAATTGATTAAATGCCTGTATTGGATGTACTAAGGCTAAATAGGTCTATAAACAAAGAAAAACTGGGGAGAGTCATGGTAATTATTCGACAGTTTAGAAGATTTTTCATTCAATTAACAGGAGTTTACTCTATAGCCTATATTCAATTAACAGGTCAAATTTGTACTGGAGGTATGGTAAATGGTTTTGTGTTGGGAAATTATATTCAATTAACAGGGTTATTCAGTTAAGAGATATCCAATTAAGTGGGCTCCACTGTATTATAAGCCATGATACAGTCAGTTTAAACATGTTTAACTGCACAAGCAAATTAAGACACACAATGTATCATATATGCTGATGATTTGCCACACAATGTTTCTCCATAAGAGTTGGACAGATAGACGGATAGAGCTCTTGACTATATCCCTTCCTTGCAGGGATTTTTTATGTATCTATCATTGATACGGACATGATTTCAGTTCTTAAATCTCTCCTACAGTATCAGATGTAGTGTGATACTCCTGAAACTGGCAAAATGAATGTGGTGTGATACTGCAAAACCTAAAACTAGATGTGGCCTGTCCCAACTTGGGATCAAGAATACTCCCCGTGACACACTCTCTGATAGTGGGCTACATTAATACCAAGTATAATTAATATCCTTCAAGGCCATCAAAAGTTTTAAGCTGGACACGCCTTGTTATAGTTGGATTTGGATGTGAGGGTATGCGAACTTGAACCAAGTCTGTGACCTTGACCTTGTAGACAGGCATTCCAACCTTATTCGCGAAACCCCCTCTGGGGGTGGGCAACATTAATACCAAGTATCATTAATACCCTTCAAGGCCATCAAAAGTTCTGAGCCGGACACAAATTGTTATAGTTGGATTTGGATGTGGGGGGTATGTGAACTTGAACTGACTCTGGACCCTTGACCTTGTAGACAGGCATTCCAACCTTATTCATGACACCCCCTCTGGTGGTAGGCAACGTTAAAACCAAGTATATCATTAATCTTCTTCAAGGTCATCAAGAGTTCTGAGCCAGACATGACATGTCCAGACAGATGGACAGACAGACAGAGGGAAAGACTGATGGATGGACAAATGGATGGTCAAAGTGCTTCCCATATATCCTCCTGAACTTCATTTGTGGGAGGGAGGGGGGGTGGAGGGGGTGTATAATAAGACTTAGGTGAGATTTGTGCCCTCTTCATGCATCTCATGTTATAAAATGTGCCCTAAATCCACGAACCATCAATTAAGATTTTTTACATCTTCGTCATCGTGCAAATGCATCAGTTTGACAGATTCCAAATTGAGTAGCTATTTGATTACCCGAGGGCAGGTATATAATAATATATAAGATAATCAGTACAATTAAGTTTTCTGGTGTGCTGTATCACATATCACTGAAAACCTTCACCAAGCAGTATCGCATTTGTCAGCTTGTGTGATACTGCTTGGCTGAAGGTCGTCATGTTGATGCTACACTGCACACCTGAGAACTTTACTGTTCTGATCTGTAGTACACCAGGTTAAACCACTGTCAAGATAAATGCATCCTACAAGTATTGGTGACCTGGTTCTATTTTACCAGTAAAGCAGAACCTGTGTACAACAGTAAACAAGCACTGCTCCACTAACCAGAGTTCCCATGGGGGAAAACCACCTACCATCTAACGTTACTAGTTGGAAGATACTTGCAGACATGTTTCTTGAATACCTGAAACTCTTAACAACACTTTCAACAGTCACAGTCACCAAGTGTCAGACAGTATTTGGGATGGAGGAAGCTGGAGTACCCAGTGAAAATCACCGAGTGGCTGCGAATAACTGTCATGACTCCCCTACAGTTAAAACTAGAAGTCCTGTCATGAAATGCGCACAAATAGCACATTGATATGCACGTTAATATACGCGTTATGGCCCATGTAAAGCTATTAAATTCTGTACATATGGCCTGTACACAAGCAATGTTTCAGCCATTGGACCTACAGGTAACCCGGAGGTCCATTGGCAGAAACATTGCATGTGTTTGCTATGAGTAACCAGGAGAACCTGGATGCCATTCGATATGGCAATTGCGCACAATTCCAACGCGCAATTAAGCCTAGATAAGCGCACTATTCGTGACAGGACTTCTAGTTTTAACTGCACATTCCAACTCCGCCAAAGTAGGGTTAGCAACAGTTGAAGACAAGTACACCATTGACGTGCAGTATGCCTTAGTACACAGTTCCACCTTGCCCCCACAACATTTTTTGCCTTCAAAACATAGCTTATGACCACTCATTGGATTGAGCTTGATGAGCTGATTCCAATGAGGAACCATAAGCTATGTTTTTCAGGCAATTTGAAAAATATTAGCATTATTTATTTACTGGTATTTAAGGTCACATACTTCTGCACAATGGCTAATCGTGATCACTAAATGGAAATAAAGTCATGTTTAGTCAATTGTTTATACCCATGTTGCCAATTTTAAAGGACTTCCACCCAAGCACTGGTGACAGGGTCCTATTTTACAAGTAAAACAGCTGAATTACCACAGTGAACAAGCAGTGCTTCATTTCATTGGGTTTCACACAGGGGAATAATAGCATTGGAATGGCAGTTTTGGTGAATAACACTGGCTGAATATTACTTTGGGTAATGAGTAAATTGAAAATAAAAAATTTGAACTGAGAAAACTGTCATAAAAAACCTTCATTACAAGCAAAACCCTGAACATTTACATCCCCGATTTTCTGATGTACAAGACATGGATATTTTCATTCAGAACTGTGAAAAATGGTAAATATTCTACATTGGGAATTCAGACAGAATTACAGTCCCTGAATTGGGTGAAAAAATAACACTTAAAACAGTTCAATACTTTTGTTTAAATGACTTTAGTCAATTCATCATTCTGTTTATTAAATTTAAAAATCTGGAATCTTTTTGTCATCATACTGTTTCCGAGACACATGTGTGGAAATAATATCCCTCCTTGAGGTGATATGTCACTTCACTCCTGGTTGTGTTCCCAGCTAATAACACAGTGATTGTAAAAGTTTTCTTGATCAAATCACAATACTGAATGTTAACTTACATTTACATAAGAAAACGGTAATATCTGAGATATTGCAAATTCAAGACTGAACTAGAGAAACAGAATTTACTGCATCCAGTAAATTCATTCTGTGTGAAAGGGGTTAACTCTTTGCATGCTGCTGGCAGATATTCCTGCCCAGCACAGGGTTTCTCTTGTCTCAGAAATAAGTATAATTTGTGCATATTTAATCACATTGTCTCTGTGTAAATGGCATGGATTTTTTAATAAATGGTTTCTGTTGTTACATTTAGATTAATTTTTCATCAAATCTAGTCATGGCTACTTCAAAGCAGCCATGACTAGATTTGATGAAAAATATCTAGAAAATACTCAGCGTGTTAAGAGTTAAAGCATCAGAAATAAACAAAATAGAAAGAGAATTTATGGAGGTTTATTTTTGGGGGTGAACGATTTTTAAAGAAATCAGAAATAAGTTTTCGTTAATAGTATTTAAAGATATTCATACAGGAATCAGGTAAATTTTTCAAAAAAACACCAGAAAAAGCATATATGTGCACAGCATTCCAAGGGTTCAATCAATGAATCTGAAATGGACATTTTTTGCTCTGCCACTTATATGAATGATGTTTTGAGCTGTAATATGAGTATGGAAAGGATTATCATTATCGCATTGCATGAAATAATACATTTGAAGTCTTGAGAGGGTTAAAAGCATTGAACTGAAAAATTTAAACTTTATTTTCTGCCAAAGCAAAGGGTTTCTCTCAATTTGGTTTGGGGAGCTGACATCTGATTAAAATAGCAAAATATCATTTAATGTTTGACAGCTTACTACACTTCTGTAATCAGATTGTGTTTATATTGTCTCTAAAACTATAAAGCATCCTTGAATATTAAGAACTTTCAAGGTTAATGCACAAATTTCAAGTAAATTCAAGGACTTTTAGGGACCACAAGGAACCCTGAATGAGAAACCAGAGGCTCTAAAGAGCCTGTAATCGCTCACCTGCTAGTACTACATATCCCTCAATTATTCTAATCAGAATCAAAGAACGCTCTGGCTGCCATCCTCTTTTATCTTATCGAAACAAAATAAGGATTGTTTTCAGAGGACTTTCCATACATTATTTTGCTATGTTTGGTTCACAGAGACCAAATCAGCGTTAAATTAGGATCACTGGTCGAGGGATTCCCAGTCATCAATCCTGTAAAGTTTCAAAACATTTGGCCTTGTAGCTGTAGAGGAGAAGATTTTTGAATATCAACATATCAGAATCAAAGAATGTCTCTGTTGGCAATGTTTTTCATCAGGCGGGAACAAAATGATCGTTTGTAGAGGACCTCCCATAGACCATTCCTTCCATGTTTGGTTCACATCCGCTCAGTAGCTCCGGAGAAGAAGGTAAGAAGATGAAAACGTGAAAAGTTTATGGATGACGATGGATGCCAAGTGATGTAATAGTTAACTTAACGTAGCCCTTTGGGCCATGTGAGCTAAAAACAAACAAGAGTTTCAAAGATGTAATATTTTCACATTTCCTTTTTGACAGACAAGATTGCAGATACAATGTTGAGGACAAAGTTTTGACCAGGAGTCAATACTATAAAACTTTTACAGTTGTATTTTCTAGAATTGTATTTTCTAGTTAGGACTTTAAATGGGTTGAAATGAACCATTAGCATTTTCAAAGACGTGCCATTTGACAAATTGCCATATTTTTTAAAATGCTAATCATTCATTTTACTCAGTTATAGTAATAGGTAGAAAATACAATTCTAAAAATACAATTCTAAACGTTTCCGAGTATTGGCACCTGGCCTAAAAGTAATGTGAGAATCAGAATCAACAGTTGCAACAAAAATGAGAATCAACTTTGATTCTTGCAAAATGTTCATTTCAAGCCTGAAAATAAGCAATCTGTCATTTGCAGAATGAGGTCCCCAGCGGGTGAATTAGCTGATGCTATCCCATACAGTGGGCCAATTTATCCTCTGGGTACCTCTTTCTGTTTAGGTTGAGATCTTGATTCAGACTGAGGTTCACAGAGGGTAATTTCTAAATTCGTCCCCTGGGACCTCATTTTGCAGATGACAGTTTGCTTCTTATTTTCTGGCTTGGTTCATTTGATTCTTGTCATAGATTCTGAAAGAGTTCTTGAAAGGCCTTGATAATTCTATTCATTTTTGGATCCTTCATAACGAGGTAACACTTTTGTATATAGTGAAGTCTTGGCTGTCTGTAAGACAACAAAGACTTCATAAGAAACCACTGCCAAGGTAGAGTAACTTCCATCAGCAAGATCACCAAAACAGTACATTGGAACCACCTACATTGGAACGTATGTTGTACAACTAAGAAAAGAAACTCATCAAACTTAGAACAAGGCCTTCAATGGTTAACTCTAGTAAATAAATAAATATCATGTTTGAGTTTTGATAAGGAATATGTACTGGTTGCACTCACAGGGGTACAAGGGTACTCACAAAATCTAAACTTAATTATGAACTATAACTGATTCTTAGATGAGTTTGCGAAAATCAAAAATGATTCAGGCCAAATTTTAAGGTCTGGTGACTGTCAAAATGTATACAAATATATATATATATAGGTGTTTGAGATCACATATTTCTGCACCGTGGCTAATTGTGAATGCAACATGGAGATAAATTCAAGTGAAGTGAATCGTTTATACCCATGTTGCCCATTTTTGAAGACTTCAGATTTTCTGTAAAACTGCATGTGGGTGGGCGGGCGGTTTTTTATTTTATTTTTTATTTTTGTGATAATTTCTTTGATATCAAAAGTTCCTGCTCTTGGTTTCTTAGTGTTTTAGGCCTCATAATATACAGAATAGCATGGGTGGTAGTGTATTTTGTCCCTCGAGTGCATGAAGGCTTTGCAATGCTAAAGCACTGCAAAGTCTTATTGCTCTTAAGGGACAAATTTATCAATTTTATTAACTTGGGTAATTATATCAGACAAACTATTTAAGTTTTATTTTTTAAGTTTGCACTGGTTGTAAAAATAGAGAATGTGGCAGCCAAAAGGACCATGCAGGAGGGCCTGAGAAAGAGATTTTTAACTTCTTTTGCCTAATCAAAGCTTATGACTAGGGCATAGATAACAATGATACAATGACATCTTTCAAATGACCTGGTCCTGTTATAGACCAAAGTAGGATAGTAAGACCAGAGTTAAATGTCTGGTGTGGTGTATCGTAAAAGACATACCACTCCAAAATTAACTTAGATCCTTGAAATCAAAGTTTGAACTGCTGCACTTGAAGCTTCCTTTCGCTTGCATTTTAAATTTATTTTAGACGGATGATTCTTAAAACTTGCGATTTCGCACCTATGTTGCGCTGGATGGTAAAAATGAAACAATTTCCAAGTTCATAAAGGGCAATAACTATGACAAAAATACTCTGAATAACACTAGCATTGAACAAAAGTCTCGATATCAATAAGATACATTTGCATACAAAATGTGATGTAATTCCACGAGGCCTGAAAATAAGCGGTCGGACATTTGCAGAATGAGGATCCCAGAGGGTGAATTTGATGATGCTCTCCCATACAGTGGGCCAATTTATCCTCTGGGTTCCTCCTTCTGTTTAGTTTTGAGACCCTGATTCAGATTGAGGTTCACAGATGGTAAATGTATTGATGCTACCTTGCTGTGCAGGGTAGCATCACTAAATTCACCCTCTGGGGACCTCATTTTGCAGATGTCAGTCTGCTTATTTTCTGGCTTGAATTCCACCAAGTATTTTAAGTTACTGAGTTTAAATCTCATTGGTCACAAGCTGACAGATATACCGACCGGTCAAACGACATTGCCACATTTTGCTAAAAATGACTGAACTATTCTTTTGTAATTTTTAAGAACAAAAAGTTGTAAGGCCCCACAAAGTAGATCTGTTTCTTGAACAATTTCTTGTAAAATTGCACATGAGTGGGTTGGCCTTTTTTTTATTTCTTTCATGTTCTCAGTTTGTTTTATGTTTTAGGCCTCATAAGCTACACAATAGCATGGGTGGTGGTGTATTTCGTCCCTTGAGTGCAAGAAGGCTTTGCAAGGCTAAAGCCTTGTTGCACTCAAGGGACGAATTTATCAATTTTATTTACTTGGGTAAAATATCAGACATAAAACATTCAATTATTATTTTTTTAAGTTTGCATCGGTTATAAAAAGAGAGCATGCGGCAGTCAAAAGGACCATGTGGGAGGGTCTGAGAAACAGATTTTAACTTCTTTAGGCCTAACTTACACTTTCTAGATGAGTGGCTTTAGAATTTGAATGAGTAGATGTACTTTTAACCCTTAGCTGGTTTGAGTGCTAGAAACCACTATCAGGGCTCTACGTGAAAGTGCTGTTTGTTGGTGGTTAACGTCACATATTTATGCACCATGGCTAATCGTGACACAAAATGGAGATGAAGTCAAGTTTAGTCAATCGTTGATCTACATATTGCCCATTTTAGAGGACTTTCACCCCAAGCATTGGTGACTGGGTCCTATTTTACTAGTAAAGCGGAACTGGTTTACCACAGTAAACAAGTGCTGCTTACTTCCCGGGGTTCCCACGGGGAACGTGAAAGTGCTATCAGGGCTCTACGTGAAAGCCAAATACTACATAGTAACAAAATTATTTGTGAACAAAATGTTGCTAAACTAAGGTTCTCTTTGCTGTTAGCATTTAATCTTTGAAAAAATTGTTCATGATACAAATCAACTTTGATAAATAATTTAGCTCTCTGTCATTTAACTCTTTACCCAACGAATCGCCCGCATCCACCCGTGTAATATACAAATTCAGCAGCTGAAAAAATATTATTTTTTCGAAAAATTTCAACAAAACCATATCATGTGACCCCTCTTTGGAACGAGCTTGTCGAGCAAGTTCCAAAGAGGGGTCACGTGATATGGTTTTGTTGAAATTATTTTCAAAAATTTTAAAAAATGATATTTAAAACAATAAATTTTGAAATCGTCTGCATTAGGTAAAGCTTCCTTGCATGCATCTGGCAGATATTCCTGCCAAGGCATGAAATTTCTTGTAACTGAAATAAGTATAATTTGGAAATATTTAACCAAATTTTTCCCCCCATAAAATGAATGGGCTTTTTGATCAATGATTTCTTGAGTTAAATTTAAAGGAATTTTTCATCCAATCCAAATACTTACTTTTTAAAATACTCTGCTGGTTAAGAGTCAATTCAAACCTTTTAGTGTAACAAGACAGGCACCCCAACCTGTATTCTGAGTAAACCTTTTAGTTGCATTTCAAATATTTTGGCTGTTTTGTCTAAGCTTGCCAAGAAACAACTACAAAGCCATAGGGTGTATACAGACTGTCAAAAAGGTAGCATTAATGTTTTAAAATCTCTGGGCCTTCAATCATTTACCTAACGAATTGGCCACATCCACTCACGAAACTTTACCAAAAGAGCTCAATGAGCTCATTCCAATGAGGGAGTCATACAGGGATTCTTCTGCCCACTTTGGGATAGGACCCAGGGCCTCTGCCATTGGCAATATTTGCATCAGGGGAGCTCTAATTGGGAATTTTGTTTTATAAGGGTAAACATACCAAGATTGAGAAATTTTACATTTGTTTTGAGCAGATTACGATACATACCTAAGTAACTACACGTACACTACATGTTAGTTTTATAACAAACCGTCACATGGAATCATGTTCATGCAGTTAAACTGTTCTTATACTATTAAAGAACTTGTCATTTGCCAGGGGACGCGGTGGCTCAGTTGGTAGAGGGTGCAGGCTGCAAGCCGAGAGGTCCTCGGCTTAAATCCCACCTGCAGCAACTGCATTGTGTCCATGGGCAAGACACTTCACCCCCCACTGCCGACCTGGGGGCACGGTGACGCTGTTTACTAAGGCGTACTGCACGTCAATGGTGCACCTGTCTTCAATCAATGCTAACCCTACTTGTGTGGAGTTAGTATGTTGGGGAGCTGACATTGCTCGGTGGTTCTCTCCGGGTACTCCGGTTTCCTCCACCCGTAAAACTGTCGTGGTCATGATTAGCCATTGTGCAGAAATATGTGACCTTAAAAACACCAATAAATAAATGTCATTTGCCTTTGAATTAAGAGACTTCCTCAGGCATGCAATTTAATGTACATTTGGTGTCCTGAACTGGATGGTCATAAGGCCTCAGAAAACCATTGGGTTTTCTTAGGCCTTATGACTACTCAGTTCAGGGCGTCAGTTGTGCATTAAATATTTGAGTGGGAACTGTGATTGGGAAATTTGGGTAAAGAATTGTGGAAAATCTTGCCCAAATGTCATTGGGAAATGGTCCCATAAACAGCCCCTCCAGATACCCAAAACAAGAGGCCTGCATCACCAAGTGCTGCTAGAGCATAGGTGGCATTTTTTATCCCACATAAAATCACTCTAAATCCGGCCAAACCCATACTGAAGCAATAACTCTTGTCAACTTTCATTGGATAATGGTGGTCATCAAACTTGAGTTAGACATTGTTCCCAATGAGTTATAGACCAAAAAATTGATATTTGGTTACTAATGTTATTCCATAAATAAGCAGAACACGATGTTTTTAATAAAGGGCAAGAACTCTCATAATTTTCATTGCTAGTCATTGAACTTGACATAGACCTTGTTGATATAGAGACATATACCTAAAACAAATGAATTCCGGTTTCATTGTTAAAGTTATGCCATAAACAAGCATTACACAATATTTTTGATTAAACAAAGGACATTACCTCCCATAATTTTCAAGAGATATCGGTGGACATCAAACTTGACGTAGACCTTGTTGCTATAGACATATACCAAAATGAATTGAAATCAGTTAACTATTGTACAAGTTATGCCATAAACAAAGTTCCGACAGACTAACAGACGGATGGACGGACGGACAGAGCTCTATGCTATATCAATCCCTTGCAGGGGGGGGGGGGGGGGGATAATAATTTGTCATATGATATGGTTTTGTTGAAAAAATTTTAAAATTTGAAAAACAATAAAAGTTAGTGATGAACCAATAATCGGCAATCGGAACCGGCCGGTTATGGGGCACTGGCCGATTATGACAAACGGCAGTTTCCGGTTATTCTATATTTAACACTGACTATTGAAACTCCCTTTGATAACTGGCCATTTCAATAAAGTTTTCCCATTAAAAATGCGTGTAGCGCATAGCAGAAAATTTAGGGATTTGCAGAGCAGAGATATTACGGAATTTACCAACTGCAATCGGTACAAGATTGCTACCATTTCCCGAAGATTGTAGAGTTCATGTAAACATTACAGAAACACATTAAGGGAGGTAACACAATGAAAAAAGAATATTGAATAATACATTCTGACAAACGTTAAAACCATGCATCATACGACTTCACAACACACATTAATATCAAAATTATTATTCATTTAAGACACAAATTATGTGTGCTCAGAATATTCCTGGTTAATACTGCCAAGGGTATTGTATCCTTACCCAAAACCGAATTAACACTATTTACCAGAATAAAACACAATATTCACGAGAACAATATTGTGTGATTGTATCGTTAATAGCGAACTTTTCCCCCACACTCCACCAAAAATGCAAATATTATTTTGGCTAATATTGTCCAGCACTAAGTATACATACTCTGAGAACTGATATGGTATTAAGCTTTCGTAATTGATGATTTATCAACAAAATTCAGTAGTATAACAGGCGCCAACAGATTTTCTTCCATGTCCCATCAGAATCGGCTTCGGAATTGGCATAATCGGCAGAGAAATAACAGGTAATCGGTTGATAGCAAGTTTTGATAATCGGTTCATCACTAATAAAAGTAATATACTTGGATATCCTATGCCTTGAGTAAAAGGATTAACTGGTAGAGTCCTAAGTTATTTTTGGTCATCAAAACTTCTCATGTGTCTTTGCCTTGTTAGTATTTATGAAAGAGTACACTGGCACTCTCCCATAAATTATAACAAGTCAAATCCATACAAATGAAATAATTTCACATCCAAGATAAGTTGAAGCACATCCACAGAATTCGAGGGCTTCAAATTGTAGTGACCCAGCACTCCAAAATAAAGCCGAAATATGTGCTCCCAGCACTCTATCAGTAAGGGTTAATCACATACTTGTATGCTGGTCAAATGATTTTGAAAGGGGTTTTTTCAACCCTGTGAGCCCTCATGGAAAGCAACACAGTTCATCCTTTACCTAATGAATTTTCCAAATCACCTGGCACAACACCCAGAAATCACCATTCAAATTTTACTTCTTTTCTATCCTTCCCTGCAGATCAACTTAACCCTTAATGGGCCTAATTCTGACTTTGATAACTTTTTAATATAAGGAACAGGTGCCCCAACATGCACTGTTTGGGTAAACTCAAACTTGTTTTCTCAGTACCTTGTCATTTGTTTCTAGGCAAGTCTTGGCTGCCTCTGTTGGCAGCCAAGACCTGACTAGAAACAACTATAAAGCCACAGGAGGTAGACTTTCAAAGTATAGCAAAAATATATAAAAATATCTTAACCTTAAAGGTTAACCAGCTTATGCAGAGGCCATTCTTGCATTCATTGTGTTCATACCACAACTTACAGCCCTTCTCTGGTGGCAAAATAGATTACTCTTTACATAATAAATTAAACAAATTCACACAGCAAACATGAAAGGTTATCCAAATTTTATGTTTTCATTTTTTCAATTTATATTTATCTCCCCTACTTCACTTAAGTTGACAGAAAAAGATAACACAGTCGTGTAAGGGGAATGTTGACATCAAGCATCCAGCCAATAAGATTTTAGTATTAGCCTACAGTAAAACAATTCACAAGCAAAATTATCAGTTATAAGTAACTGATTAATATCTATAGATCACAACTGAATACAAGCAAAATTAATCCCAACAAGCTGTTTGTAATTTTTGTACATGTTCATACATTTTCAGTGCTGGACCTAGCTTTATTGAAAGTCCTGTAAGAACATCGTTTCTCTTCATCAGCAGTAATGATTTTCCGTCTATTTCCTGAAAAATAAATAACAAAGGTACATAAGGCCCCACAAAGTACATCTTCTGCTTCTCAGACCATTTTTTGTAAAATTGCATGTTGCAGGCATTTTTTTTATTTTATTTTTGTAATTATTTCTTTGCCATCAAAAGTTCATGTTCTTGGTTCGTTTTCTGTTTTAGGCCACGTAATCTACAGAATAGCATCAGTGGTGGTGTATTTCATCCCTTGAGTGCAAGAAGGATTTGCAATGCTAGAGCCTTGTTGCACTCAAGGGACAAATTTATCAATTTTATTAATTTGGGTAAAATATCAGACATAAACCATTTAATTTTTATTGTTTTAAGTTTGCATTTGTTATAAAACGAGAGCATGCGGCAGCCAAAAGGAACATGCAGGAGGGCCTGAGAAACAGATTTTTAACTTCTTTATGCCTTAGAACCAATGCAAATTGAGGAAACCATTCAGTAAACACACTAATCTCTAAAGAACTGATTGTTTTAAAATAGAGCTGGGAGGTTTTGATTTTGGGTTTTCGGTTTGGCTCCAGGAAAAAAATCTTGGTTTTGGTTCAGTTTTTCTATGTGTTAAGAATAGGGCAGCATGGTATTCAATACTGAATACTAGGATAGATATTAAAACAAGAGGCACCAAAGAGCCTTAATCGCTCACCGGCCAAAGTGGTTCAAAGAAGTATTTGGGGTCACATTCAGTTAGACATGATTCATCAACACTACAAAGGAATGAAATCATGAGAGACAAATTTTATGGAACTAGGGACATGGCTTGAACAAACTTGAATCTTACCCCCCTAGGGATACTGCATACCAAATATCAAAAACATTCATCTGCTGGATCTGAAGAAGATTTTTAAAGGAAATTCCTCATTCTGAACTAAGTTATCATTCGGGCTTCCACAGTGAGCCCAAATCTGAACCCAGGGACTTGGCTTGAACAAACTTGAATCTCACCCCCTAAGGATGCTGCATGCCAAATATCAAAACATTTCGACTGCTAAATCTGAAGAAGATTTTTAAAGAAAAATACCTCAAATTGTCTAAGTTATAATTCGGGCTCCCACAGGGAGCCCAAATATGGACTCAGGGACTTGGCTTTAACAAATTTGAATCTCACCCCCCTAAGGATGCTACACACCACATATCAAAACATTCCGACTGCTGGATCTGAAGAAGAAGATTTTTTAAGAAAATTCCTCATTTCGAACTAAGTTACAATTCAAGCTCCCACAGTGAGCCCAAATACGGACCTAGGGACATGGCTTGAACAAACTTGAATCTCACTCCCCTAAGGATGCGGCATACCAAATATTAAAACATACTGACTGCTAGATCTGAAGAAAAAGATTTTTAAAAGAAAATTCCTCATTTTGAACTAAGTTATCATTCGGGCTCCCATAGTGAGCCCAAATAAGGACCTAGGGGCATGGCTAGAACAAACTTGAATCTCACCCCTCTAAGGATGCTGCATACCAAATATCAAAACATTCCAACTGCTGGATCTGAAGAAGAAGATTTTCAAGAAAATTCCTCATTTTGAACTAAGTTATAATTTGGGCTACCGCAGTAAGCCCAAATATGAACCCAGGGACTTGGCTTGAACAAACTTGAATCTCACCCCCCTAAGCATGCTGCATACCCAATATCAAAAGATTCTGCCTGCTGGATCTTGAGAAGAAGATTTTTAAAGAAATTTGCCTGAAATGCACTAAGTTCAAATTTGGGCTCCTATACTGAGCCCAAATATGAACCCAGCGGGCCGATTTGAACAAACTTGAATCCGATATACCGCACAATGTTGCATACCAAATATCAAAAGATTCTGCTTGCTGGATCTGGAGAAGAAGATTTTTTAAGAAATTTACCTGAAATGCACTAAGTTCGAATTCGAGCTTCTGTAGTGAGCCCAAATATGAATCCAGGGGGCCGATTTGAACAAACTTGAATCAGATCCACCCCACAATGTTGCATACCAAATATCAAAAGATTCTGCCTGCTGGATCTGTAGAAGAAGATTTTTTAAGAAATTTGCCTGAAATGCACTAAGTTCAAATTCGGGCTTCTATACTGAGCCCAAATGTGAATCCAGGGGGCCGATTTGTACAAACTTGAATCAGATCCACCCCACAATGTTGCATACCAAATATCAAAAGATTCTGCCTGCTGGATCTGGAGAAGAAGATTTTTTAAGAAATTTGCCTGATATGCACCTAGTTCAAATTCGGGCTTCTATAGTGAGCCCAAATATGAATCCAGGGGGCCAATTTGAACAAACTTGAATCTGCGTCGAGCTCGTTCCAACGAGGGGTCATAACCTATGTTTTTGAGACAAAAAATGAAAAAAATTAGTTATTCAAAAATTATTTTTGCAAGTGTCGTCTGCTTTTCATGTTAGGTAAAGGGTTAAGAATATAAAGTAAACAGCATTTTATAGACTTCTTTACTTTGAAAAAATTCACAATAGTTTGTACAGCATTGCTCATCACAAAAAAGCCCTGTTTGTATTACGATTGGGTTCAGCCTAACTTCCCTTTGGTCAATGTTAGGGGTGCAAGGAGATCAGCTGCTAAGCCTATTCAGTCAGAAAAAAACAAATTTGCATTACAAACAAAATAAGAGGCCCCTGGGGGCCTGAGGCACTCACCTGACAAAGTTGTTTAAAAAGGATTTAATTAGCATCTACGGCAAGTAAACACTACAGAGGAATAAGTCATGTAACTATTCAAGACTGTTGTTCAGTAAGATGATTTTTTCTTGTATTGAAATGCTACCACATAATAATGTCCAGATTTCTAGTAATGGAAAGTTAAAAAATTTATAGTAATTTATATATTTTTTATACTTACCAATGACCCAGACATAGCTGGTGCTAACTCTTAAAATATAGGGCCAAACACAAATTTTGCCCCCCAATCCCCAAAATTTGCATCTAAAACTAAAGAAAACATGTCCTGAAAGGCCCTCCACACCTCGCCCCCACTGCGCATGCGCAGTGTCCAGGACGTTCCGAAATTGGCGCCATTTATCATTCTAATAACCAGTGCCTGGTAAGCGCTATGTACTCAGCGGGGAGGCAAGAGTTCCCAACTCCTGGGAGGGCCATCCCCGTCTGGGTCATTGGTAAGTATAAAAAATATATAAATTACTATAAATTTTTTAACATTTTTATACTGTACCAATGACCCAGACATAGCTGAATAGTAAAAAGGCTGGAGGGCCAAGGACATAGAGCAAAATGGAATACGCTCAATAAAATAAAATAGAGTCATCCCCTGTAGGGAAAAGAAGTAATAGGCCTTACATGTATCTTTCTTATTTATGATAAATTAGAAAGATACAACACCTTCCAAAAATTGAGCTTCATACATCCATGTACTCTATTAATATCCAATAATCCTTATACTAATAATTTTTAAAGTAAGCCAATAATAAAGTAAGTCTAGAGAATAGAGACTCTTATACTCCTAAAAGTGTGTGAGAATTGCATAATCATGTCCGTTGACATATGCAATATTCAAAAGCTATACTTTAAAAACTAAGACTTGAATGAATTTTATAAACTTAAACTTCTCACTAAACAACCATCCCAATAACAGCTCAGAATTACTAACTCCGGAGGAGGTATCCCCTTGTTTTCATAGTAAAAACAGGTGACCCAAGGGAACACCCTCCCCCCCCCCTTTTTCTTGCCCTGGGTCAAATAGCCCAGAGCGAAGAGGGCAGCCGAACGGAGACACTGCCGAAACAGACAGCCTACCTAGCTATAGTAGCAACTGTTAAGTGAATGACATTCTGAGCAGTAGATAATAGACCTAACAATAGAGGCCTCCAGAAATGGACTCGATATTTCTGAGATAAAATTCATGAATGGATGGCTGAGCGCAATGAGCAGCCTTCAAAAATCTATAATAGCAACACTATTAATGTAAGCCCAAGAAGTAGAAGAACTCTTACTTCAAGAGCCGAAATCTTAAGCACAACTGCTAAGCCAATGATATACCATAAGCAGTACGCTAGTTAATAGAATCGATTAACAATAAAATGGAGCGTAACGTCCTTCTACTAGACATCAAAGACAGAAGAAGCTTACGCCCTTGTAATAAACAGATATCTGTTTATAAATACATAAACTGTACCCGGAAAGAGTAAAGGCCTATGCCCATACGAAGACGGAAGGACCTTAAAATAATAGGTTCCGGATAATAGGAGCCTAACTCTTATGCAACAATCCAACCTAAATAGTAACGGAAGTATTGATTCCGAAACTATGAAAGTGAAAATCATCCATCGATAGTGCATGAAACTCACTGACTCTACAGTAAAAGAGAAACCAACAGAATTACTGTCTAAAAGGTCAGAATTTGAAAACTACTGTTTCCAGAGGCTCAAATGATTACTTAGCTAAATAAGAACCGAAGTTAAAATCCGTATAGGAATTTAATCTAAAGATTCTAAGTCTATTTATCAAAAAGTTACTAACTGACTTAGATAAAGAGACAAAAGACTCAATTGTAAACTATCGTAGAGTGCATAGGTATGAGGTAACATAAACCTATAACCTAAATAACAACAGGCTGCAGTAGATCTTGTGAAACAAGTATACTAAAAACTAGCAATGCGTAGTATGGAGGGATCAACCATATGAACATAATGATCCCTACACCACGACGGAAGAGCCTCCACTTTAGTCGCATAGAATAGCGAAGAAGAGGATCTCCTATAGTAAGAAATCGCGTCCAAAGCTCGTCCAGTACAGTGCTTACAATGCAATACGGACCACACAACGGAATACATGAAGGTTGCGACCTTGCTGGTTGTGATAAAGATGACACGATTTACCCAGTGAAAAAAGATCCTCACATAGAGGAAGATTTCACGTTAAGATCCACAGTAGACAAGAGAGTAAATTACTCATGATCTCTGTGAAGATAGAGATGCTATCAACAGAAATGTATTGTGGTTGTTTATCTTAGCAATACCTGCTAAAACAACAGCGCCGGAGGATACGCGTATCCTATCATTGCGTCCTATAGATCAATAGAGCGTTAACAGTATTAGCTCAGAGATCTGGACAAGCCAACACATACGTCTGCAATTGATTAGCAAGCTGTGTCATAATAAAACATCATTGGGCGCTCCCATAGATAGCAAATCTGATTAAATACTTGTTTGTTGAGAGTCCATTCTGACAGCAACAAGCGACCCGTAAGAGAACGGGAGTGCGATAAAACAATCAGACGACCCCGAATATGACGGACCAAAACTGAACTTGGTGTACTATAACCAACAGACGGATTCTTTCCATTAAATTGAATAACGGAAACGAAAGAGTGCCTCCCTGGTTCCGGAGATACGCCACTACTGTCGAATTAAAGGACAGGAATTTGGGCATGCATTTCTGAATAATGTTCATGCAATGACATAAAGCAAGCCTAAAAAACATTATTCCGCGGAAGTTAAACTGATAGCTAAAAGACTGCGGAACCCAAAGACCCTGGCACTTCGAATCCGTAGGGATCAGTATATATCCCAATCTGTTTGACTGGCAACCGTCATAACAGCCACACTAGGGTCCGGCAACTGCGGCGGCACTTTCTGAGTCAACCACCGAATGTTTGCCCCAGTCTGAATCTCTTGTAACAGTAGATAGACAAGAGAATGTATAAACCAAGCAATTCATGGATTGCCGGAAAGTTGCCGTCGAAGAGAAGCTCCTCCGAGAACGAAGCGACTCTGAGAGAGTTCTTAACCTACTATCCACGCGTGGATGTAGCTAGGGCTGCATCACGTCTAAACACTCCAATCAGCCACTGAAGGGCGGAGTTATACGTGAACAAAATACTGCCCTCAAAAGAAATTACATTGAGAATAATATCCCGTAAATCTTTTCTTGAAGACGTAATGATAACGCCTCAGTAAGGCGGATTACGTATAATAAAGCGTCTAAGTTAAGTCTACTATACATAATGTCGTTCCCAATATTGAAATTGGAAAAGACATAAACGGCGAAAAAGAATATATGCAGTCTTTAATCACACCGTCTAGACGCATATGAACTCTCGGTTTGCCCTGCTCTGCCAAAATAAACTATATGTAAAAAAGATAAAATGGCAGAAATGAGCCACGCGGACAAGAAACTAAACTATCATGCTTAGTAGCAGGCTTGTATATATATATATAATATATAGCGTCGAAAAATAAAACACATGTTGTAATGACAATATTGGACTGCGTCGGTAAGTCAGGGACAAAGTCCCTGTACCGATCGAAAAATCCGAGTCCAATGACGCTATAAGTCTCTTATCCAAGATCGCAGCAATGAAGTCCGAAAAATAATCACTGGAAGAAATGCCAGAAGATATGAAAGGCATCTTCCGATACTACTAAAGGGAAAACTCGAAATCTTTCGAATCCCTTTCGCCATCCTGTCGGACCCTATAAAGCGTTCGGTCGTCCGTAGCTTGATGCAACCGCGGACCGCACCGACCCAGCGCCGTCGGATAATTCCTGATTCGACCGAGAAACCGTCAATTGCTGGGATGCTGCGAAACAACTGTGCTAACTCGGATAGCACGTCCGTCACCGAGGCCTGAGGAGCAGCGGTCTTACGATGCATTGCCGCAGGAAGCTCCGAGATCGTTACCCCGTGCATACTTCCAATATGCGAGCGAACGGAGTGTATAGGCCTCGTGTCCCTTGGCTACCGGATGGCGCGACCTATTCGCTGTGGAATCACTGAATGCCGAAACTGATCGGATACTCGAGGTCACTTAGCCAATGTGCGGTCGTGTGCCCTGCTGTGAGGATGAGGAAGCATTAAAGACAGTCTCTCGGACTGTCAATATAACGGAGCGTCCCGAGCAACGGACATATGCTCCGAATGTAAAATATCTGAACCACAACATGCGGTCCCCTATGTTGTTGGCTTCCTCCGATCTGCCCTCAATCTGCCGTCACTGGGTGAGTACTAAAGTAATTAAAGTGCTCGCATCACCCAAATCTCCTTCCTAGACCGCAACGGACGAACCCGGCAGCCGAACCATTCGATGAATGTATGCTACACCGGGTGAGCTAGCGAATGTCATTCCGTAAGCGATAGACATATTCCATGAGCACTTATTGCCGCTAACTCTTCATTAACTATGACGACAGAGGCACACTTTTGAAAGACATCTCCATAACTCTTCGAACAAGAAACCAGAAATGCTTGGATAGCAAGCATAAAATAATAATATATATAGCGTCGTTCAATAATTCGAAAGTTTGTGTGACATTATTGGATTATGTCGGAACTGAGGGACGATGTCCCTGAACCGAACCAAAAATTTCTAAGTCCACCGACGCTATCAGTTTCTTATCCGGCATCGCAGCATATGTTGTTCCGAAAGGGAAAGCTTGAAATCCACCGAATCCCTTTCGGTATCCCGTCGGACCGGATGAAACTTTCGGACGTCCGTACCCGCTTCCGCGGAGCGTCCCGACCCAGCATCGTCGGATAAAATATATGCGACAGATTCAGTTGATGCTGGGATGCTGCGATAAACTGTGCTATTAAGGAAAGCACGTCCGTTCCCGAGGCCTGTGCCGTAGCGGACTTACGATGCATTGCCGCTGGAAGCTCCGTGTACGTTGACTCCCGCACACTTCCTATGCGAACGTCCGGAGTCTGCAGGCCTCGAGTCCCCGGCTACCGACCCAGCGCTGACGGATAATTCTCGATCCGACACCGTTTCTGTCGGCTGCTGGGATGCTGCGATAAGCTGTGCTATGTGCACAAGAATGTCCGGCGTCGAGACCTGTGGAGGCGCAGTCTATCGGTGCTTCGCCGAGGGCAGCTCCGCATCAGATGGCTCCCGCATACTTTCTATGCGAACGTCCGGAGTCCATCGGTCTCGAATCCCTGGCTGCCGGATGGTGTGACCTGGTCGCCGAAGAATCCTTGATCGGCGAAGCTGGTAATATATCGGCGGTCACGCAGCCAAGGTGCGGTCGTGTGCGCTGATGAGAAGAGGAAGCCTTAGCAGTCTCAGCGGACTGCCTATACAACGGAGCGTCCCGAGCGACGGACGTATGCTCCGCTAACAACACATTTGTACCACAACATCTGGGGCCAGATGTTGTTGAACGAGAGAGGGGCCTCTCTCGCTTGCCGTCCGGATGGACCGGAACGAGCTATGAACCGGACTAAAAGGCTTCCTCCGTTCTCCCTCCGATCCGCCGTCACTGGGTGTGCATTAAGTTAATTTTATAGTGCTCGCATCACCCCAAAATTCCTTCTAGACCGCAACGGACGAACCCGGCTGCCGAACCATTCGGTGAATGGACGCTACACCGGGCGAGCTAGCGGACGTCAAAGGCCGTCGAACCTACTAGGGTCCTCTTAGGCAATTGGCGTATTACATGAGCACTTTTCCGCTAGCCCTTCATTAATTGTGACGACGGAGGCACACTGTTGGAAGACATCACAGATACATCACCCTAATCTTGATCGTCTGAAATAGAAATTGATAAAGTAGAGTGACCCTGCGGGGAAAGGACCGGAGTGTCCAAATCCCCAACAACATACCGTGACATACGCTTCCCATATTGTCATCGAAATCATACGATACAGAACAGGAGTTAATGCGAGTACACTGACCACATATAGAATGATAATAAGGTCAGAGGAAGACTTCCTCCTAAAACAATTGATCAATATCCTTTCAATGAGAAAAGAAAACAAGTCCTGGTACTCGCACTAACCCCTGGCAATCAAATACATAATAATAATATGATCCATTAATATAGAAAAAATAATTGAAATCAAAATATTTTGAAAAAATATTTTTTCAGAACAGCCCAAGTTTCTGAAAAGTAACGTTGAGCCCCAATGGATCCCAAGCCTAAGTGTGGACAAAAATTTTAAAAATATTTTAAACAATTTATTCAACACTTACGAACAATAATAATGTATCTAGTTATGATTAAAATAACATAAAGATATTATTATTTAGAAATCCCCCCCTCACACAGAGGGCTGTTGTAAATGTAAACAATGAGTGTAAAAACACTAAAATAAGACTCCAGGCACCCAGGCCCGAAATCAGTTACCAAAAATACACCATCTGATGCAAAACAGAGACTTCCAGGGAAGAAACTGCAGAACATCAGATGGTAGATGCAGAACACAACGCCTAACCACCCGTAGGTGAAGACGTAAACATGGGGAAAGAACAGAATTCATTCTGTTATTAAGCTAAAACTCCCAAGAAATTTTAGTAATAATAATTACAGAAACTATGCCAAAAGCATGGGAGAATAGCAAGGGGGAACTTAAAGGACAGGGAGAGAGGAAAAACACTTGAAAAAACAGTGTAACTAAATAATCAGAATGACAACAAAATGGCTGCTGCCTTGAAAATAGGTAACTTAACATAATTTCATTAAAAAATTTTAAGTTACAGCCCTGATAATATTCTGTCACACATTCTTTTCCTCTCCTCCTTTTCTATCCTCCTTAGAATCACCATTTCACTAATATTTATGTGTCTGGCATCATTTAAACTGAGATTTAAAAGCACAAAGATCAGTCAGATGTTAACTGATGAAGGGCCAAACTTAGAATGATAAATGGCGCCAATTTCGGAACGTCCTGGACACTGCGCATGCGCAGTGGGGGCGAGGTGTGGAGGGCCTTTCAGGACATGTTTTCTTTAGTTTTAGATGCAAATTTTGGGGATTGGGGGGCAAAATTTGTGTTTGGCCCTATATTTTAAGAGTTAGCACCAGCTATGTCTGGGTCATTGGTACAGTATAAAAATATAGGGAGCCCAAATATCAACCTAGGGTCATAACTTGAACAAATCTGAACTGACCAAGCACCCACCCCCACCCCTCCCCCATCAAGACTCTTTACCATTTGTCTAAAGAAGCAGATTTTCAAAGATTATTCCTCATATTGAAATAAGTTCAAGAACCCACATATTAACTTAGATTTTTATTAAAACTTGTATCTGACTCCCATCAGAAGTATACCATATATCCAAAGATTCTGACTGGAGGGGGGGGGGAAGATTTTTAAAGAATATTCCTCGTATTGAACCAGGTTAAAACTTGGGCTCAGTAGGGAGACCAAATACCAATCAAGTGACATGGATTGAACAAACTTTGATCTGACCTTCCTAAGAATGCTGTACACCAAACATATAAAGCTTCTAACTGACAGATCTGAAGGAGATTTTTTAAAGATTCTTCTCTATATTGCACAGAGTGCCCAATTATTAACTGATGGGCTTGATACAAACAAATCTGAATCAGATTCAGCAGGGATTCTGTATACCATATATCAAAAGCTTCTAACCGGAGGTTCTGAAGAAAAAGTGTTTTAAAGATTATTCCTCATACTGGATTACGTTAAAATTCAGCCTCTAATAGAGCGCCCAAATAACAACACTGGGACTTGGTTTGAACAAACTTCACATCTGACCTTCCTAGGGTTGCCGAATAACAAACATCAAAAGATTCTGACTGGTGGATCTGAAGAAGATTTTTAAATATTATTCCCCATATTGCAATAAGCTAAAATTCAGGCTCAAAGAGAGCCAAATTATAAACCAGTGGGCTTGATTTGAACAAACTTGAATCCAGTCCCTGTAAGGATTCTGTATATCATATTGCAAAATGATTCTGACTGGTGGTTCTGGAGACAAAAGACTTTTAAAAAATTATTCCTCATATTGGACTAAGTTAAACTTCAGGCTCCACTAGGAAGCCCAAATATTAACGGAGGGACTTTGTTTGAACAAATGTAGATCTGACCTCCTTAAGGATGCTGAGTACCAAATACCAAAAGATTCTGACAGTGGATCTGGAGAAGAAGATTATTAAAGACTATTCTTCATATTGCACTAAGTTAAAATTCTGACCACCATAGGGAGCACAAATATTAACTGGGGGACTTGATTTGAACAAATGTGTATCTGACCCCTGTAAAAATGTTGCACATCAGATATTAACAGATTCTGACTAGCGGTTCCATGAAGGGAAAATTCTTTAAAAGAGTATGACATCTTATACTGCACCAACTTAAAATTGTGGTTACTGTATTAAACCCAAATGTAAACTGAGAGGCTTAATTTTTGCAAACATGCTGACTCAGCATTTTTTCGATTCTTTCTACAGTGTACAGAACCGATGGCATTTTTTTTTATCATTCTATTCCACTGGCCCAAAGGATGCTTCATACCAAAGAACAGATCTCTGGTGTGTGTGGTTTGGGAAATATCGGCATTTGAAAATATTTCTATTTTTAGCTCCTGTGGTTTCCACAGGAATATGAGAGATTTTTTTTGCATGGATCAAGTACTTGGTGACTCAATAATACCACATACCAAAATTGGTTCAAATCAGCTCATTGCTTCAGAAAATCTTGCCCCTCCCATCACAGAGGCAAATATTGTTCCATGAACTTTGTTTGAACAAACTTGATTCTACACTTCAAAGCAAGCTCAGTACCCACTGGTTCATGAGAAGTTTTTTTTAAAAACATTTGGAGCATTTTCCCCCACCCCCTCCCTATGAGGTGTGGCAACTTTATTTGAACGAACTTGATTTGGCATATGAGAAGGACCATGCATATCAAATTTTGTTCAGTTGGGCCCAATGGTTTAGGAGAAGTCAATAATGTAAAGTTCATGCCGGATGGACAGAGGAGGGACAGAGAGCAGACAGAAAGTGATCACTTAAGCTCCAACCTGACTTTCAGTCAGGTGAGCTAAAAATAAAACAAGGATTACACATCACCGATGTGGGGTTTTTTCGCACTTGTAAGGTGTCATAAGAAAATCAAATCCATTCATATATTTGTTCAAGTTATCGTGCCAACGAGGTGAAAACAGTCAATACTAACTTAATTAAGGGACATAACTCTGTATGGCCGATCCGCTGCGGTTTTCAAACTCAAGCAAGATATTGTAAAGAAAGTCTCACATAGAAAGTCTTGAATGAATCCATTGATATTTGTTCAAGTTATCGCACTAATGAGCTGAAAACATGCAAAAATAACTTGACCCTTTACCCAACGCAAACGATATCAAAATTTATTATTTTAAATAATCATTTTTTTAAATTTTTCACAAAAATTTCAACAAAACCATATCATGTGACCCCTCATTGGAACGAGCTCGTTCCAAAAAGGGGTCACATGATATGGTTTTGTTGAACTTTTTTGAAAAATAGTACTTTGACAGCTGCTCAGTTTGGGCAAAACTATACCAGTTTTCGAACTCATTCAAGACATTAAGAAAGTCTCACATACCAAATATTGACCAAAATCTATTGATATTTGTTCAAGGTATCGTGCTAACGAGAAAGGTTTCAACAGCTTGTCCACCCACCCACCCATCTGCCCATCTGCATGCCCATGCACTGACTTCATCAAAATCTAGGTCAAGTTTTTTTCAAAAACTCTACCAATAAATTAAAAGCCCCCCACCTCTCATTGATTTGAAAAACTAATTGCTCGAGAACCAAATGTATTTTTTTATTTACTTTTTATCTACTTATTTATTTTTTAGATATACTATTTGGCAGAAAAAAATCCATTCAAGCAATATTTCATTAATTTTTAGAATGTGCTGAGGCAGGATGAATATTGCAGAAATGAATGTCCACTCATCACCAGATAATAATTTTTCAAAAATCTTCAATGAAGGATAAAACAATTCAAGAATTTCCCAGGTCCAAGGCAAGGGATTTCTAAATTTCAGCATTTTCAAGGGATTTCTAAATTTCAGGATTTTCAAGTAATTCAAGGAACTGAGGGAATCCAAGAATAGATACAATACCTGGTCAGAGAATGCTGTACTTTGCTGTTCAAATCCTTTTTCCTTGAAAAAATTAACAACTTCATTTATAGTCCATTGGGAAGCATCAGGATATTTTTCTTCATCTTCTTCTGTCTTTGATTTCCGAGGCAACCTAGGATAACCATCAAATGGGTATCTTCTTAAAGCTAACCTATTCAGTAAGTGTTGGTGAAAACCTCTGAAATTTAAAATCAAATATATTTCCAAATTTCAAATCCCCCCCTGCAAAATGTTATTGTCATAAAATAAACGATTTACGAGAGAACAACTCAGCTTGCCCTTCTCTTTCTCGAACACACAAATCAATAAAATTACCTTCAATTAACATACTGCAGGTATATTTTCCAACTAGAAGAAAAAACTACATTATCCGGTAGCAGAGACCAGCTGACCAGGTGACTGGGGCGAAAAAGTTGCCTTGGACTGCATAACTTCGCTCTGACTTCACGAAAAAAGCGAAATCGTGTCGCCCTGTAATTTGTAAATTCCCAATTGACCTACCTTGAAATTAGGTGAATTCACATAGAATTTACATCTGAAAAGAGTATTATTGCTAGGGTTAATTGTTATTGTGATTAATTTTCATAGTAACTAAAAATAAAATCAGCATCTAAAAAGAATGCACGATTAATAATGTAATCGTGAACTGTCTTGGCTGCATTGAAATTAGGTGACAAGTCGTCAAGTTAAGACAAGATTTTCTATTTAAGTAATAAGTATTTTTCACACTCAGAATTTTTTTTCTGGGGAGCAGCTTTTCATAAAACAACACTGGATTTTATTTTTGTGCAAGACGTTTTGAAAACCAAAACAGAAAATTGACCTACTTTTTAATCACTCTGGACCAAGAAATGGACACACTTGAATTGTTTAATTCAAGGCTGATCTGTCTCTTCTAAAAAGTAAATGCCCATTTGAATTTGAATTGTAAACTTTTCTTTTTATAAATAAATTAATATAGAGAGGCATGTTTTTTTCTCGTAAACAATTCTTTGTACAAATAAATTTACACATAGAGATGTGTTATTGCCCAATTGTAGTGATTTATTTTTGTGAGAGATGAATATATAATATACCGGTAGATCATGCGAATGCAGAATCATCGCTCTACATTTTCTTCTCACTTATCCCTGTTTCATCTGACTTCTCCCTAAAGTCAGTGGAGGGAGAAGTGTCCGGTAGCCAAGCTTAGAAATAGGCAGACTGTCATTTGCAGAATGAGGTCCCCAGAGGGGGAATTTGGTGATCCTACCCTATCACTAAATTTACCCTCTATGAACCTCAATCTGCATCAAGGGCTCCGGTTCAAAGACAAAGAGGTACACAGAGGATAAATTGGCCCACTGTATGGGATAGCATCAGCAAATTTACTCTCTGGCGAACTCATTCTGCAAATGACCGATTGCTTATTTCCAGGCTTGCCAGTAACAATTTGCTACTGTTTGTTAAAATATTCCCTAAAATTCTAGGATTAGACTGCTATCAATGATTGCTTGATATTAGACTCAACTGAATGTCTCATCAAATCGAACCATGGCTGCCATCAAGCATTCATGACTTGATTTATAAGAAATTCACAAATATACTCGGTAGTTAATAGACCTTTTAACAGAAAAATTAATGAGGAAGAATTCTTCAAATAATGTGTATTTGTTGAAAAATTTATACATTTCAATTAGCCCTTTCAACCCTGATGCCCAGAAATAGTATTGTCTTATACACTACTGTATATGGCAAAGTTGGTGATAGTCTGGTTGCTGAAGATTTTGATCCAGAACAAATGTATAACAAGAGGCCCCATAGAGCCTGAGGCATTCGCCTGACAAAAGTTGTTTAAAGAAGGATTTAATTAGCATCTATAGCTAGCTAACACTATAGAGGGATGGAGTTATTTAATTATTTATAACTCTGTTATGATAAAAATGATCCCCCATATTGCACTAAGTAAAAATTTGAGCTTTCATAGGAATCACAAATATTAACCAATGGACTTGGTTTGAACAATCTTGAATTTGACCCTGATAACAATGATGAAAACCAAACATTAAAACATTCTGACTGGTGGTTCTGAAGAAGAATTTTTTTAAAGATTAATTCTTGGCTCCTGTATTGAGCCCAAATATGAACCAAAGGGCTTCATTTTAACAAACTTGTATCTGGACACACCCTCCCCTCATGATGCTGTATACAAAATATCAAAAGATTCTGATCATTGGTTTTGGAGAAAACATTTTTATTTTATTTTTTAATTTTTGCAAATATGCTGACTGAGCACTTTTTCAATCCCCTCCCCACCTCTACAGAACACCTTGACATAACTGATGGCAAATTTTTTTACCATTCAGTTCTACTGGTCCTACAGATGCTTCATACCAAATAACAGTTCTCTGTTCCTTGTTAGTTGGGAAATATGGGCCTTTGAAAATATTTCTATTTTTAGCTCCTGGGATTCCCACGGAGACAAAGTAAAATGATAAATTTAAAGTCATTTGTATATTTTTAATACTTACCAATGGCCCAGACTTAGCTGGTGCAACCTCAATATTATAAAAGGCCAAACACAAATTTTGAACTCTCAATCCCCAAAATTTGCATACAATACCGAAAATTAAAAGTCCTATCTGGCCCTCCATACATGCGCAGTACCCAGGAAGAAACTGGAATTGGCATCAACATCATTCTTCCTAGTTGTGCCTACTGAAGTGATAACTCAGTGGGGAGGTATGAGTTCCCACTCATGGGAAGGCCATTGGTTAGTATTAAAAATATACAAATTACTTTAAATTTATCATATTTTAATACTAAAACCAATGGCCCCGACTCAGTTGAATCGTAAAAGAGTGGAGGGCCACGGACATAAAAGAATTAGCAGACCAAAATACAGTTCCTTAGCCTGCATTAGAACTCCCAAATTGAAAAGGAGTTTCAAAATTCAAAGTTTCAAATTCTAAGGAATTACCTATTTGTCTCGCTATACCACAATATAGAAGACATACCACTGAAATAAGGAGCAATATCCAAGTAATTCCCTACTACTTAGCATAAATGAATATGCTAAATGGGTGTAACAAGCCCCTAATTTTAATGCTTGTCCAGAATAAGACACTTAAAATTAGGAAAAGCATGTCCGAGAGTGAAAGACGCCCACAAACACATGCCATATAAAATGAAACAAGCTGTCCATAATATCAGAATAATCAACAGATGATAACAGCTTAACTCATAGATACACACTTATTAAAAGGTCAGAAGAGGTAAGGAGAGAACACACCCCCCCCATTTTTTTGAAGGAATAATCTTCAAAACAAAGAGGGGAACGGTCTGGAAACAGTGAAAAAGCAGTACTGAATAATATATTCGTCTAAAAGACACCTGGCTATTAATTATTATTAATCTATTATTAATTTATTGGAACTTAATGCCACATCAGCAGCTAAGGCTATAACATGGCGATCCCGGTTATTAAAATTGCAAGCTTCAAAAAGTATGCCGCATCCGGAATAAGTAGATAGGTCAAAAACCGGTGATATAAATAACTTGTCCAATTGAATCCTAATGGTAAGTTATCAAATAGAACTATACGTTTCTTAGTGAAAACACAGATGACCACGTTCAGGTGTACAATTCCAATAATATAATGAACCACCCAATTGTAACTATACAATTATATGAGTGTAGGAATAAGCATTGTGTACCACTTTACGGTTGAAAACTGGATTCCGAATATGGAACAGGATACGATTGAAAAGCCTGTCACGGACCATCCCCAAAAATTCATTGTTCCCAAAGTCCGTTGAATCAGAAAAAGAATTTACCACTCTGAATAATGAAGTCAAAACTAGCCCCCAAATTCTCATAAACTCTGTAGTAATGCAGAGCCAGAATCAAGAGAATCTATTTCGTAATAAGTTTGCTTAATAATGTATGCATATTATGCACGCAATCAACAGAATCCCACCTTAAAAAGACGTTAATGTGATTAACCTGAGGAACAGGTTCATACGTTGTAAGAAAAAGCAGACAGCTCTGAGCGTAACTACTCAGAGTAGACTGATTGCCACATTTGGAGAATTCGCCCAGATAACCGCCATGCCTGCCATACAGGAACACGAAGTCTTGTAATATCAACCGAATGTATTCATGATAGAATTTAGAATCCAGGAACAGTTACTGTTCAGGAATCATATGCTCATATGTCACTTATGAACAGTCAACCACAGGAAGCAAACCAACTAGAGTGGCTGGGCCCCTGATGTCGCCATTAGACCCCAATCTACCTGCAATGAAAGAGCAATGAAAGGCATGCATATAACTGAATGCATACAAGGCTTACAGGAAGAGCACTACATCCTTCCCTGTAATCGCCTCTTAGCATATTGGCAGGGAAAAGGGGCGGGGGGTTTCAACGAATAAATCATATCGAATCCCCCTCACCCACAATACTTGAATCGCTAGATAAGTAAGTGCGGCACAGTAATATTAAGGCCCAGTTGGGACAGTGACAAATTCCCTTTTCGGAATAAGAAAAATAAACTTCACGCTACATTCCCAAGCTATACTGCTTCTGCTATTCTCAATAAAGAGTAATACAGTAAATAATGTAGTTAGCCCAAGCCAGAAGAATGACACTAACCCGGCGCGACTTGTAATGCTTTAGTGTTAGTTATCAAGAATAGTTTAGAAACTATATGGCTCCTTCACATCTGACAGACTCTATAATGCCACTAAGGGCGAAGGTGGATGTTATGAACATGGCGCTATTGCAAGGAATATACCCACTGAAACAGCGTCAACATATCCCTTGAAATCAAGACAGTATGCCATGCCATCAAATAATACACCATATAGACATAATATCCAATCGTCAAGTGAAAATATAATCCACAACATTAGATTTGATAAAAATGAAAGCGGGAGACGAAAATTTAAAAGTAAGTAAAGCTAAGTAATTTGTATATTTTTTATATTTACCAGTGGCCTAGACTAGCTGGTGCAAACTCGATATTATCAAGGGCAAAACACAAATTTTTAACCCCCCAATCCCCCAAATTTGCATACAATACCGAAAATTAACCTATTTGACCCTCCAGACTCTTACCATGTGCAGCAGTCAGAAAGAGACCAGAACTGACGCCAACATCATTCTTTGTAGATGAGCGTACTAAATAATTCAGCAGGGAGGTATGAGTGCCCACTCATGAGACAGCCATCCCCTCCTGGGCCATTCCTAAGTATAAAAAATATACAAAGTACTTTAAATTTATCGTATTTTTATACTAATAACCAATGGCCCAGACTAGCTGAAGCAGTTCTATTCCCAAAAGACAGTGGTCTCAGCCTAACTAATGGAGCTTAGAAGACTTCATCTCCATGAAAAGAGATATCTCAGTGTAAATGTTGCGACTTTAGACAGTTCACTATATGGAGACTTACAACATTAGTCGCTCAAGTTAAGGGAAAAAAGGGCTGCACATGATTCTTATAAGGCGTCAACAAAAGAACTAAAAGCCCCAGACGTCTAGGAATACAACACTGAGAAGGAAACAACGTACTCTTTCCTTTCAATGGCCATAATTCCAAAGAGACAGCAGTCTCCTATTAGATAGCGTAGCTAATAAGTCTTCATCCTGTGAAGACAGATATCTGGGTGAAACTGCGACTTTGAAAGCTCAACAAATGGAGACTTACAATATTAGTCGCTCAAGGTAAGGCATAAGGATGGCTCTAACAACCGAAATTCCAAAGAAACAGTAGTCTCAGGTAGCTAACGCAGTTTATTAGTCTTCATCTCCATGAATAAAAATATCTGTTTCACCTGCAGCCTTGGAAAGTCCACTAAGCAGAGACTTACAATATTAGACGCAATGTATAAGAAACAAGAGGCCCCAGGGGGCCTGAGGGCGCTCACCTGACATGGTAGCCTAAATATCAACCCAGAGAATTGATTTCCACAAGTTGCATCTGCTCCTCCTAAGAAAAGCTGAAACCAAATATCCAAATATTCTGACCAGTGGATCTAAAAAAAAGATTTTTAAAGAATATTCCTCATATTGAACTAAGTCATAATTCAGGCTCCCACAGGGAGCCCATATATGAACCCAGGGACTTGGCTTTAACAAACCTGAATCTCACACCCCTAAGGATTCTGCACACCAAATATCAAAACATTCCGACTGCTGGATCTGAAGAAGAAGATTTTTAAAGAAAATTCCTCATTTTGAACCAAGTTACAATTCGAGCTCCCACAATCAGCCCAAATATGGACCTAGGGACATAGCTTGAACAAACTTGAATCTTACCCCCCTAAGGATGCTGCATAAAAAATATCAAAAGCATTCATCTGCTGGATCTGAAGATTTTAAAGAAAATTCCTCATTTTGAACTAAGTTGTCATTCAGGCTCCCATAGTGAGCCCAAATATGAACCAAGGGACTTGGCTTGAACAAACTTGAATCTCAGCCCCCTAAGGTTGCTCCATGCCAAATATCAAAACATTCCAACTGCTGAATCTGAAGAAGAAGATTTTTAAAGAAAAATTCCTCATATTGACTAAGTTATAATTTGGGCTCCCACAGGGAGCCCAAATATGGACCCATGGACTTGGCTTTAACACACTTGAATCCCCCCCCTCCCCCCCAAGGATGCTACTCACCACATATCAAACCATTCCGACTGCTGGATCTGAAGAAGAAGATTTTTTAAGAAAATTCCTCATTTCGAACAAAGTTACAATTCAAGCCCCACAGTGAGCCCAAATATGGACCTAGGGACATGGCTTGAACAAACTTGAATCTCACCCCCTAAGGATGCTGTATACCAAATATCACAAGATTCTGCCTGCTGGATCTTGAGAAGAAGATTTTCAAAGAAATTTGCCTGAAATGCACTAAGTTTGAATTTGGGCTTCTATAGTGAGCCCAAATATGAATCCAGGTGGCCGATTTGAACAAACTGGAATCAGATCCACCCCACAATTTTGCATACCAAATATCAAAAGATTCTGCCTGCAGGATCTGGAGAAGAAGATTTTTGAAGAAATTTGCCTGAAATGCACTAAGTTCGAATTCGAGCTTCTATAGTGAGCCCAAATATGAATCTAGGGAGCCGATTTGAACAAAATAGAATCAGATCCACCCCACAATGTTGCATACCGAATATCAAAAGATTCTGCCTGCTGGATCTGGAGAAGAAGATTATCAAAGAAATTTGCCTGAAAAGCACTATGTTCAAATTTGGGCTCCTATACTGAGCCCAAATATAAACCCAAGGGGCCGATTTGAACAAACTTGAATCAGATCCACCCCACAATGTTGCATACCAAATATCAAAAGATTCTGCCTGCTGGATCTGGAGAAGAAATTTTCTAAGAACATCTCCTTTGCCCGCGTGGGGGCACGATGACGCCGTGTACTAAGGCGTACTGCACGTCGATGGTACGCATGTCTTCAACTAATCTAACCCTGCCTGTGCTGCAGTGCGGAGTTCTGATGTTGGGGAGCTGGCAGCTGCTCGTCGTTGCTCGGTGGTTCTCTCCGGGTACTCCGGCTTCCTCCACCCGTAAAACTGCCACGGTCATGATTAGCCATTGTGCATAAATATGTGACCTTAAACATCAATAAATAAATAAATAAATAAATAAATATTTTCAAAGAAATATGCCTGAAATGCAGTAAGTTCAAATTTGGGCTCCTATACTGAGCCCAAATATAAACCCAGGGGGCCGATTTGAACAAACTTGAATCAGATCCACCCCACAATGTTGCATACCAAATATCAAAACATTCTGCCTGCTGGATCTGGAGAAGAAGATTTTTTAAGAAATTTGCCTGAAATGCACTAAGTTCGAAATCGGGCTCCTATACTGAGCCCAAATATGAACCCAGGGGGCCGATTTGAACAAACTTGAATCAGATCCACCCTCCAATGTTGCATACCAAATATCAAAAGATTCTGCCTGCTGGATCTGGAGAAGAAGATTTTTTAATGTTTTTCCCATTGCCTACAGTGTTAAAAAGTGCTGACTCAGCACTTTTTCAAAGTCCCGAAACTGTACCCTATGATAAAACCGATGGCAATTTTCTTTTACCAATTCTTTCTGTTGGTCCTAAGGAAGCTTCACACCAAATAAAAATTCTCGGTGCCGTGCAGTTTTGGAGATATGGGCGTTTTAATTTTTTTCTATTTTTAGCTCCTGCGGTTCCCATGGGGCTACGGGAAAAAAAAAATCAGCATAAATTAGGTACTTATGACCCAATAAGCCCTCACATAAAATTTGGTTCAAATCAGCCTCTCGGTTTGGAAAATAGAAATTTTGGGCGGGGCCAAAAATTTTGCCCCTCCCATAACGACGCCAAGTATAGCCCCACAAACTTCTCTTGAACAAATCTGAGTCTACACCTCAAAAGGAAGCTGCACACCAAATATCAAGTCTCTGCTACTGCTGGTTCATGAGAAGAAGATTTTTTAAGATTTCAGCACACTTTTTGGGTGTGGCCCTACCCACGGGCGAGGCAACTTGATTTGAACAAAATCAAATTGCGATGTCATAAACTATTATCTCAAATATCAATTAAATTGGTTCAGCGGTTTGGGAGGAGAAGACGGAAACACCATGTTCATGGACGACAGATGACGGACGCAGGACGACGGACGGTGAGTGATCACTATAGCTCTCCTGACTGAAAGTCAGGTGAGCTAAAAAGACTGCTGTAACAATATATAAGGCCACTATGACATTAGCCGCTAATGATATATAGACACAGACCGCTCTTAATTCACATAAGCCAAACTAAGGTGACAACAATAGGGCTAATTGCATGTGATGCCTTGGAATAATATACCGAGAAGGAAAATGTAATTCTTTCCTTCTAACGGCTTATTCCAAAAAGCTAGCGGTCTCAGCGTAGCTAACAGAGCCCAAAAGTCATATATCGGTGAAAAACAGATATCTGTGTGTAATCCTACGGCCTTAGACAGCTCACAAAACACATTTATGACGTTAGCCGCTAATATATAGAAAAGACCGCTCTAACTGTACTTAAGGCTACTATGGCGTCCACAATAGCACTAAATGCCTCTGATGCCTTGGAATACAACACCGAGACGGGAAAGACAAACTTACTCCTTCTAACGGCTCTATTGCCAACAAGACAGCTGTCTCAGCCTATCTATTTATTTATTTATTTATTGTTGTTTAAGGTCACATACTTCTGCACAATGGCTAATCATGACTACAATATGGAGATAAAGTCAAGGTCAGCCAATCGTTTATGCCCCATGTTGCCTATTTTAGAGGACTTGCACCCCAAGCATTAGTGACTGGATCCTATTTTACCAGTAAAATGGAGCTTGTTTACCATAGTAAACAAGCACTGCCTCACTTCCCGGGGTTCCACGGTGGAGCCTATCTATGAGCCATCGATCTTCTATTCATACGGAATAGATCTATTCCCAACAAGACAGCTGTCTCAGCCCATCTATGAGCCATCGATCTTCTATTCATACGGACTAGATCAATGCCTTTCTTATACTAAGCAATGGGAGGCGTTGTTAATCGGACCTAAAGCCTTCAACATCTGAGCCGAAAGATACGGGGAGGAAGATCTTCATCTTTCCTTCACCCGGTACCTTTAGCTACTTTTTTGCCTAGCAAACACAGACTCTTGTTCAGATGGAACAAGATTCGAAGAGCTTATGAAAACAAATTCAAAGTCTTAATGTGCCATTCTGTGAGGGCTAGAGAATCAACCTCCGTAGCCCTCACACCAACTGAATGTTCCATCTGACATATGGCCAACACCATCCGAATGTACAGATGACTAGACCAACCCAGCACCGTCCGACAGCTCACTTCCAGAGACTGTTGACAGCAGAACCTGCAACTACTGGGATGCTGCGGTATGCTGCGCAATCTGTGGCAGCAGGTCTGTGAACAAGGCTTGCAGAGCAGAGATTATCCATTTCTTCATCATATGCTGCTCACGGAATGGAGATCTATCTCCAGATCTTCAATGCATGTCCCTTATAAAAATGCCTCGAACGACTCGCTACAGGTTAATCCGACTTCGGTGGTGAAGGTTGGGAACATCTCCGTGGAACAGCATGAACATGCAAAGTCGGATAGCTAGTCTGCGGTCTAACATGCTTCATCGATGAAACAGAGGAAGAAGCCATAGCTGCAACCAGCCCCGGCTGCAGTGTGGAAGGAGCATCCTGAACCACAAGCATGAACGGGTGTCCCAACTCACAAAAGTTTCTCGAGGCGAAAACTGTCTGGACTGACTGCTGACGGAACGGAGAGAGGTCTCCCGCTCACGGTCTGGCTCCAGACCTTACCAAGCGTTCTGTTTAGAAACTTGTAGGCTTCTACCCTTTAACATGCTTTTTCATGGAACTGGAGGAAGTCTTAACAACAGCCGACTCCGGCTGAAGTGTGGAAGGAGCATTGCACTGACTCATAAAAGTTTCTAACAATGGACAAACAGTCGACAACAACTGCTGATGGGAAAAAGAACGCTCTCCAACTTGCGATGATCACGCTGAGTATCCCGTTGAGAAACTTGTCAGCTAATCCCCTTTGCATGCACTTCCATGTAAGAAGACATAACCACAACCGATGCTGGCTGCATTGTGGAAGGAACATGTGACGCGTGTTCCGACCGATTATAGTTTCTTGCAATGGACACAGTCGACTCCCGACTGCCAATGGGACAGGGAGAGTTCTCCAACTCATGATCTCACCCCAATCTTGTCGAGCATCCCGTAGAGAAAATTTCAGGCTTTTTCTTCTTATTGCCATCGTCGCTGGGTGAGCTTTATATTATAAGGTGCTCGATCTAACCACATTATAATACTCGACCGCAACGGACCTACCTCGCATCTCGGTTCCCTTAAAAGGGCCAACCACTGCACCGGTTGAGCTAGCTGCTTGCAGAGAATTAAGCTACTCCGGCTTTAATCCTGTGCATTTATATTATGAGCACCTTGGCAGCTAGCTCTATTTTACTCATCTGAGCGGGGCTCATCAGAGTGCGATGACATCGGCACGTAATGGACAGGTGTCAAAGTACCATCACCATGTTCTTGTTCCTGTAGCCAGCACTGATGGCTTCACCACCCACCACACAGGTTGACACCCGTTTCCAACGTTCACATCCCATAGTACAAGTATTCAAGGAATGCTGCTACTATCGGAAAACAGCAAGCCTATATTTCGAGGCTTCTTACACTAAATCAATTATTATAATGGCAACAATAATAATGAGGCCAAAAACCTAAGTCTGCTGCACTCCCAAAAACAAACATCACAAGGATATATAACATAGACAAAACAAAATAAAAATTTTCAAATAAAATTTAAAAAAAAAAAAATTTCAAAAAATTTTGAATGAAGCCCAAGTGTCCCAAGGGAACCTCATGAGCCCAAGGGAATTCTGATAGCACCTAAGAGTGGACAACCACTATCTAATAAAAGTTAAACTACCAGAATAAGATATATTATGTATCTTAATAGAAAAACCGTGATTGTTTAAAACTAAACATTGAATTAATATGAATCCAAAACGTTATTGAACAGACAACGTCAAGAGGAAAAACCGGAAACTAACCAACAATAGGCACAACAAAGGCCCCGAGTCAATAACTGATCAACAACCACCTGATGCAAAGCTAGATCTTCATATGAAGAAAAAACAATGCATCTGGTAGAAGATGCAAGAGTACAAAAACGTCCCGAACCAAAAGAGACCTGAAGTAAACATAGGGGATAAACAGAATACCTATTCTGTTTACAAGTTAAACTTCCAAGAATTTAATAAAACATTCTTCAGTAAAAAAGACAAAAGAGCTTGGGAATTTCACAGGAGGGTTTAGGAGAGGGAAGGGAAGTAACAGTAACAAAACAACAGTGGGGTCATATTATAATGACGACGTTCAGAAACATCACGAAATAGGGTAACTTGAATAATTTGCATAAGTTACAGCCCTAGACATCCGAAACCACCGTTACTCACTTCCAGCATCCTGTTACACTGCTGATTCCATGAAACCATCACTGATTTGTGTCTGGCATCTTCAAAAATGAGAATTTAAAGCACAGATGTCACTTCAGTTGTTACTGACTCTGGGCCAAACAGAAGGATGTTGGCACCAATTCTGGTCTCTTCCTGGGTACATGCACAAGTACTAGAAGTATGGAGGGCCAGATAGGACTTTTAGTTGTTGGTAATGTATGCAAAGTTTGGGGATTGGGGGTTCGAAATTTGTGTTTGGCCCTTAATAATATTGAGGTTGCACCAGCTAAGTCTGGACCACTGGTTTTAGTATTAAAATATTATTATTTGCATGAGTCAAGTACTTATGACCAAATAATACCACATACCAAATCTGGTTCATATCGGACTATCGGTTCAGAAAAAAGAAATAATGATCCATAAACTTTGTTTGAACAAACTTGATTCTACACCTCAAATGGAAGCTCCATACCAAATATTAAGTCATTGTACCCACTGGTTCATAAGAAGATTTTAAAGACATTTTGAAGCATTTTCTCCCACCCACTCCTTATGGGCTGAGCATGTTGAGTTGATGTCAATGACACTGCAGCTCAACTTGTCCAAGAAGGGACTGAGCTAAATAGAAAGATACAGTCATGCTATGTCACTCATTCAGGTTTCTACAGAAGACATCACACTGACTAAAGCTACAAATGAAATCTGAAATAAATTGGGTGAGGGATGGGACCTGCTGGGTGTAATAATGGAATTGTTGACAATTTATATGTCAAATCTAAGATGGACAGTGGCGGCTATCTTTTTCAATAGAAATGCAGAAAAATTTGATAACTCCCATCTGGATATCATACCAAAGTTACATATAAAATTTGAAAAAGATCGGGTGAGAGGAGTGGCCTGTAGGGTCTGCTAATGAAATTGTTGCCAATTTATATGCCAAATCAAAGATGGTCACTGACGGCCATTTTTTCAACAAAATTCAGAAAAATTTTAAAGATATCATCTAGACATCACACCAAAACTATATATGAAATCTGAAAAAGATTGGATGAGAGATGTGGCCTGCAGAGTGTGCTAATGGAATAGTTGACAATTCAAATGCCAATCCAAGATGGCTGATGGCAGCCATGTTTTTCAACAAAATTCAGAAAAATTCAATAGCTCCCATCTAGACATCACACCAAAGCTACCTATCAAATTGGAAAAAGATTGGGTGAGAGATGTGACCTGTAGGGTGTGCTAATGGAATTGTTGACAATTTATATGCCAAATCTAAGATGGCCACTGGCAGACATGTTTTTTGACGAAATTCAGAAAAATTATAAATTCATAGTAATTTGTATATTTTTTATACTTACCAATGGCCCAGACTAGATGGTGCTAACTCAAAAATAATATAGGGCCAAACACAAATTTTGCCCCCCAATCCCCAAAATTTGCATACAAAACCGAAAATTTCATGTCCTATCTGGTCCTCCATACTTTTGAGAACTGCGCATGTGCAGTATCCAGGAAGGGGGTGCAGTGGCTCAGTAGGTAGAGGTGCAGGCTGCAAGCCGAGAGGTCCTCAGTTCGAATCCCACCTGCGGCAACCGCGTTGTGTCCTTGAGCAAGACACTTCACCCCCATTGTCTACGTGGGGGCACGGTGGCACTGTGTACTAAGGCGTACTGCACGTCGATGGTGCACCTGTCTTCAAACAATGATTACCCTGCTTGTGTGGAGTTAGTATGTTGGGGAGCTGACAGTAGCTCGCCGTTGCTCGGTGGTTCTCTCTGAGTACCCAGGCTTCCTCCACCATAAAACTGTCATGGTCATGATTAGCCATTGTGCAGAAGTATGTGACCTTAAACACCAATAAATAAATAAATATAAATAGTATCCAGAAAGACACCGAAATTGGCGCCAACCATCATTCTTGCTAAAAAATTACCTGCTAAATGTTATAAACAGTGGGGAGGTATGAGTGCCCACTCATGGGAGGGCCATCCATGCCTGGGCCATTGGTAAGTATAAAAAATATACAAATTACTATGAATTTATAATATTTTTATACCACAACCAATGACCCAGACTAGCTGAATCATATACAGGCTGGAGGGCCTAGGACATAGAGGAAAATCCAATCACTCAAACACTTCAAAAAGAATATCTCCTACAGGAGAATAGGAGAGAAATGAATTATATATGTCTTTCTCATTTGCGAGAAACGAGAAAGACATAACACCAACAATGTAATTGAGCTTTACATAATATATAATTCTCCATTTAATGCCAGCATAACCCTTTATGCTAATTCGTTGAAGGGAAGGGAAGCCAAGCCAAAATATAAAGATAGTCCAGAGAATGAGACTCTTTAAACTCATTTAAAAGTGTCTGAGGATTGTATATTCCCGCCCGTTTGACACGTGACATATACAAATGCTTCACAGTGAGCTACACTTTAAAAACATACATAAATGAGACATATTATTTGCTTCACACCGAGCTACACATTAAAACCATCCCACCACCGACTCGGGACTACTGACACCAGAGGAGATCTTCCCTTGTCCCTTGCTTTTCACTATAAAGCCCCTCCCCCCCCCCCCCCCCCCTGTGTTCTGAGGTACATGACCACAGAACGAAGAGGGCAACAATGTACCTCGACACCCGACTCCAACATCAGTCATCCCAGTGCTACACAAGAATGACAAGAGTCCATAGGAGTGTATCAACTAAAATCGACATCAGTCCTCCAAACTCCACAACAATATATATATATATATATATATATATATATATATATAACTGTGATACATGAATAACAACAATCATAATTAAATTCAAAATATTTTTTGTAAACAAAAATTTTTGTTGAAAAAAGGCAACATGAAGAGCCCAGGGGCATCCCGATAGAGCCTAAGTGTGGACAAAATCCAAAATTTTATGAGCTACACTACCGGAATAAAAATCCATGTATTCTACAGTATATTACAGTAATATAATATAAGAAACTACCTAAATATGACGGCGATGATAATGTAAACAACATCAATGTAAATAAGACATCAGGCACACAAAAAGGCCCAAAATCAGAACCAATTGAAATGCTATCAAATGCAAAGCTAGATCTTCATACAAAGAAAAAACGATACATTGCATAGAGGATGCAAGACTAAATGGCCTAACACCGCGAGGGTGAAGCTGTAACCCCGAGGAAGAAACAGAATAATATTCTGTAATAAATGTTAAACTCCCAATTTATTAAAAAATTTCAATAAAAAACAGCCAAAATGCTTAAGAGTTTAACAGGAAGGGTTCATGGAAGGGAAGGGAAGGAATACTTAACACACAGTGGAATAATCATTTTTAAAAATGATGACGTCAGGCATATGTCCTGAAATTGGGAAACATAAAATAATTTTATAAATATTATAAAGTTACAGCTCTGAACATCCAAAACCACTGTTGAACACTTCCTTCATCCAATAACAGCCTTGTATCCACCAATTCTTGCATTGATTTGTGTCTGGCGTCCTCAAATAAGGAGATGTAATTTCATTGTTGATGACATTTAGGGCCGAACAAAGAATGATGTTGGCGCCAATTCTGGTCACTTCCTGATGTCTGTGCATGAGCGGAGAGTAAATGTATGGAGGGCCAGACAGGACTTTTAATTTTCGGTTTTGCAAGCAAATTTGGGGGTTCAAAATGTGTGTTTGCCCTTAATAACTTTGAGTTAAGCACCAGCTAGTTTGGGCCATTGGTTTACAGTGTAAAAATATACAATTCTTGTGTCTCAGGCACCTACCTCATCATAAAAAATCTGTCTCATCACATTTTTTCACCTGAAATCTCTTCTATGACACTATTTTGCACATGTAGGACAAAAAAAAGACCAACTATACTTTGTATCACAGAGCTCTGTCAAACAAGAGATAGTTAATTGAATTTTCGACTACATTGTGGGAAATTTCCACTTATGAAAACATTGGTTTGCCACATAGTAGTGCAAGTAGTAAAAATTTCTGACATGTATTTTCAGAACTGTTTTGTGAATAAATTACCCCCCCCCCCCCCCCCTCCCGAAAAAAAACAAGACTAATGGTCAATGCCCAGCTACAGATGCCCCGAACTATGGCCAAATGGCCTATAATACTGGAAGGAAAAATTTTGTGTTGAATTTGGTGCTCACTATAGTCCATAAGGTTTCAAATTTAATAAAATACATCTGAACACGGCAGCCAACAATATCTGATGTCAGATTCTGGTCTTATCAGTGCACAGGGTTAACTGATATAGATTAATCTTTTAAACAATGAATCCCTGAACACAGGGATTGTAAATGTAGAAAGTGTGTAAGCAGATGACAACTTAGTCAGCCAAGATTTATAGAATGTCTCAGAACGGACAAATTCAGTCAGTGAGAGAATTAAGTTTTCCCATTCCTGTGTCCTTGAGCTTTGTCACTAAAGCATGGTGTTTCTGTGCAAAGGACCCTCCACTGGTCATTACCCTTGTGGAAAGTTTCAAGGAAATCCACCAAAGCATTATAGAGTTATGGCTCAAGAAGGACAAACAAAGGCAGACAGATGGACAGATAGACTGACTGGTGGATGGATGGGCATCTCGGATCTAAGATGCCTCCAAAGCCTCCGTCTCTTATAAAAGTGATGAAAAATTTCCAGCAAAACAATAAAATTTTTAAGGCCTTATTACATATTAAAACTGGCTCAAAATGTTTTTTCAGTATGGAGGAATCTAACATTACAAAATTTACACCAGATATCTATTACAGTAAAATAGGTCATAACACTGAAAGCAATACCAAGCCTGAAAATAATTTTCCTTGCGCTTCCAGATAAAATGTCAGACACCAAATAAATCATGTCTGTCATTTAAGAATGATATCTGACATATTACAAAATGGAGTTTGAGTATTCGAAATCGGTCACGATTAGCCATTGTGCATAAGTATGTGTCCTTAAGCACCAATAAATAATAAATAAATAGTATTCGAAATAATGTGTTCAGGGTGTACATGTACCTTCATCTTAAAACTGCTCAAAATTCATCCAACCATACCTTGTTTGGCGGGGCTCAATGAGCCCTGCCAAACAAGGTATGATTGGTTTCATTCTGAATTGGAAATGAATTACCCTTCAGATATAATTTAGATACATGTATGGCTATCTCAAATCATATTCCTTCACATGCTGTTAATACTGATGGGCTGTACAGTCACTTTCTTCAACTTCCCAACATGCCAGGGCCAGAAATCACAATAATCATTAATTTTAGGCTTGCTAGTTATTTACGTGATTTTCAGCATGCATGATGTTCTGATCACTGAACTTCCTTGATAATTTTGACATCAGACATTTTGACTGATGATTTTAAACCTCAGTCTGACATTTGTCTTTTTGCATCTGACATTGTCCTTGTCTGACCACTTATTTTCTGGTCATAAAATTTCCACACATTCCAAAGGCTGTTTTGAAATGAAAATAAAACCTGTAAATGAATGGGCACAAAGCAAGAAGAGATCTTACAGTTGTTTAAAATACTCTTCTTCTGCATCTTGTGTTGGAGAATCACAAGGAGTTGGAAGACAAGATACACCACCACCTAGAATAAAAAAAAAACAAAGACCAACTATCAATTAAAAAATCCTACGATCATATTTCTTCCATTATATTAACCCTTAAAATATTTATTTATTTATCAGTGTTTCAGGTATATTTTCTGCACATGAACACAAAGTAAAGTCCCACCAATTGTTAAAACCCATGTTGCCAATTTAAAAGGACTTCCACTCCAAGCATCAGTGTCTGGGCCCTATTTTACCAATAAAACAGAACTGGGCTTCCACAGTAAACAAACACTGCTTCACTTCTCTGGGTTCCAACAGGGATTAACTCTTAAATGACTGGCAAATTTTATCAATTTTTGCTAAACCTCGATGACCTGTATCCGGTGGTTTTACTGTTGATTCTAGGCATGTCTTGGCTGCCTATATAGGCAGCCAAAACTTGCCTAGAAACAATGGCCAGGGTACTTAGATTGCCATTGACAAATGAATCTAAAGACTTCATTTTAAGGCACCTGTTTGGTTGCAGTTTCTTGACAACAAATTCAAATTACCACTTATTGCCATGTTACACTAAACTAAATGGTGATGAAAGTGTCAATGACACTGTAGCTTAACTTGTGTGTTGTGTTTGATGAAAAGGATAATGTTCAATGTTTATGAAAGGATTATGAAATAAGACACGAATTGTGATAATTGGGAATATGTTCATTTCTGTTCCCTGTATGCTATGTTTATGATAAAAATAATATGAGGTGTACACTGTACTAAAGATCTGAGGGGTGGGTTAATATGACCTCACAGTTAATATATGTGGCCCTCACAGTTAACATATATCAACAAAATTACAATGAAATTATTCCAAAATGAGTCATCCTATCAAGTTACATTAAAATCCCTTCATAAATATGGCCTGTAGACTGTGCTAAAGGTTTTCGGGCTTCGGGCCCCTGTAGCCGTCAGTTTCCCAATTGCGTCCAAAGGAGACGTTCTCATCTAGACATTATATGAAGTCAACCTACCAAGTTACAATGAAATCCCTCCATAAATACGACCTGTAGACTGTGCTAAAGGTTTTCGGGCTTCAGGCACCTGTAGACATCACAGTTGACCAACCACGACTAAAAGGGGATGTCATCATCTAGGCATTATATGGAGTCAACCTAACAAGTTACAATGAAATCCTTCTATAAATACGACCTACAGACATGCTAAAGGTTTTTGGGCTCGGGCAGCCATCAAGGCTGAATGATCGTGACCAAAAGGGGACGTTCTCATCTGGACACTATTTGGAGTCATCCTACCAAGCTACAATAAAATCCCTTCATAATTATGACCTGTAGACTGTTCTAAAGGTTTTCGGGCTTTGGGCCCCTGAAGCCGTCACAGTTGCCCACTCGTGTCCAAAAGGGGACGTTCTCATCTAGACATTATATGAAGTCAACCTACCAAGTTACAATGAAATCCCTTCATAAATATGACCTTAGACTGTGCTAAAGGTTTTTGGGCTTCGGGCTCGGGCAGCCATCATGGTTGAATGATCGCAACCAAAGGGGACAATCTCATCTGGGCATCATCTGGAGTGATCCTGCGAAGTTACAATGAAATCCCTTCATAAATATGACCTGTAGACTGTGTTCAAGGTTTTCGGGCTTCGGGTACCTGTAGCCATCACAGTTGACCAATCACGACCAAAAGGGTATGTCATCATCTAGGCATTATATGGAGTCAACCTAACAATGTTACAATGAAATCCTTCTATAAATATAAACTTTTGCCTATGCTAAAGGTTTTTGGGCTCGGGCACCCATCAAGGCTGAATGATCACGGCCAAAATGGGACGTTCTCATCTGGACCTTATTTGGAGTCAACCTAACAAGTTACAATGAAATCCCTTCATAAATATGACCTGTAGACAGTGCTAAAGGTTTTTGGGCTTCGGGCACCTTTAGCCGTCAAAGTTGCCCAAACATGTCCAAAAGGGGACGTTCTCATCTAGGCATTATATGAAGTCAACCTACCAAGTTACAATGAAATCCCTTCACAAATATGACTTGTAGACTGTGCTTAAGGTTTTCGGGCTTCGGGTTCGGGCAGCCATCATGGTTGAATAATCGCAACCAAAGGGGACAATCTCATCTGGGCATCATCTGGAATGATCCTATGAAGTTACAATGAAATCCCTTCATAAATATGGCCTGTAGACTGTGCTCAAGGTTTTTGGGCTTCGGGCACTTGTAGCCAACACAGCTGACCAATTACGACCAAAAGGGGATGTCATCATCTAGGCATTATATGGAGTCAACCTAATAGGTTACAATGAAATCCTTCCATAAATATGACCTTTTACCTATGCTAAAGGTTTTTGGGCTCGGGCACCCATCAAGGCTGAAAGATCGCGATCAAAAGGGGATGTTCTTATCTAGACATTATTTGGAGTCATCCTACCAAGTTACAATGCAATCCCCTCATAAATATGACCTGTAGACTGTGCTAAAGGTTTTCGGGCTTCGGGCACCTTTAGCCGTCACAGTTGCCCAATCATGTCCAAAAGGGGACGTTCTCATCTAGACATTATATGAAGTTAACCTACCAAGTTACAATGAAATCCCTTCATAAATATGACCTGTAGACTGTGCTAAAGGTTTTCGGGCCTCGGGCTTGGGCAGCCATCATGGGTGAATGATCGCACATTCTCCTCTAGACATTATATGAAGTTAACCTACCAAGTTACAATGAAATCCCTTCATAAATATGACCTGTAGACTGTGCTAAAGGTTTTCGGGCCTCGGGCTTGGGCAGCCATCATGGGTGAATGATCGCAACCATAGGGGACAATCTCTTCTGAGCATCATCTGGAGTGATCCTAAGAAGTTACAATGAAATCCCTTCATAAATATGACCTGTAGACTGTGCTCAAGGTTTTTGGGCTTCGGGCACTTGTAGCCATCACAACTGACCAATCACGACCGAAAGGGAATATCATCATCTAGGCATTATATGGAGTCAACCTAACAGGTTACAATGAAATCCTTCCATAAATATGACCTTTTGCCTATGCTAAAGGTTTTTGGGCTCGGGCACCCATCAAGGCTGCATGATCGCGATCAAAATGGGACGTTCTCATCTAGACATTATTTGGAGTCATCCTGCCAAGTTACAATGAAATCATTTCATAAATATGACCTCTAGACTGTGCTAAAGGTTTTCGGGCTTCGGGCTCCTGTAGCCGTCACAGTTGCCCAATCACGTCCAAAGGGGGACTTTCTCATCTAGACATTGTATGAAGTCAACCTGCCAAGTTACAATGAAATTCCTCAATAAATATGACCTGTAGACTGTGCTAAAGGTTTTTGGGTTTTGGGCTCGGGCAGTCGTCACGGTTGGCAGATCATGCCCAAATGGGGAAATTCGCATCTAGACATCATAAGGAGTCATCCTACCAAGTTACAATGAAATCCCTCCACATTAAACATGACCTGCAGACTGTGCCAAAAGTTTTTGGGTTTCGGGCTTGGGCAGCCATCACGGTTGATAGATCATGCCCAAAAGGGGACGTTCTCGTCTAGGCACTACACAGAGGCATCCTATCAAGTTACAATGAAATCCCTTCATAAATACGACCTGTAGACTGTGCTAATGGTTTTTGGGTTTGGGGCTCGGGCAGCCATACCGGTTGCCCGATCGCGACCAAAAGGGGACGTTCTCATCTAGACATGACCCCAAACCTGCATATGAAATTTCGTGACGATCAGACAAGAACTGCGGGGTGTAGCCCGTGCTAAAGGAAATGTGAACAGACGTCACAGACTCACAGACTAACAGACTCACAGACTAACAGACTTCCGCACGCGTGATGGCAATAGCTTATCTTGACTATGTCAAGTTAAGCTAAAAAATGCCGCTCAGGATCACAGATCCAATGTCGAGTTGTGACCTTGACCTTTGACCAGGCGAGTCCAAGGTCAATAGGGTTCTTCCTCGCACCAAGGCCAACACACCTATGAAGTTTCATGACTCTAGGTTGAACCACTATCAAGTTCTCATCCGGAAACCAATTGTTGCGATATACTATGTTCAAGGTCACTGTGACCTTGACCTTTGACCTGGTGAGTCCAACATCAATAGGGTTCTTCCTCGCACCAAGGCCAACACGCCTGTAAAGTTTCATGGCTCTAGGTTGAACCACTATCAAGTTATCATCCGGAAACCAATTGTTGCGATATACTATGTTCAAGGTCACTGTGACCTTGACCTTTGACCTGGTGAGTCCAAGATCAATAGGGTTCTTCCTCGCACCAAGGCCAACATACCTATGAAGTTTCATGACTCTAGGTTGAACCACTATCAAGTTATCATCCGGAAACCAATTGTTGCGATATACTATGTTCAAGGTCACTGTGACCTTGACCTTTGACCTGGTGAGTCCAAGATCAATAGGGTTCTTCCTCGCACCAAGGCCAACACACCTATGAAGTTTCATGACTCTAGGTTGAACCACTATCAAGTTATCATCCGGAAACCAATTGTTGCGATATACTATGTTAAAGGTCACTGTGACCTTGACCTTTGACGTAGCGAGTCCAAAATCAATAGGGTTCTTCCCCTCACCAAGGCCAATCTACCTATGAAGTTTCATGAATGTGAGTTGAACCATTATCAAGTTAATCATCCGGAAACCAATTGTTTAAGATTTACTATGTTCAAGGTCACTGTGACCTTGACCTTCGACGTAGCATGTCCAAAATCAATAGGGTTCTTCCTCCCACCAAGACCAACCTATGTATGAAGTTTAATGAATGTGAGTTGAACCACTATCAAGTTATCATCCGGAAACCAATTGTTTACGCCCGCCCGCCCGAAACCGCCCGCCCGCCCGCCCGCCCACCCGCCCGCCCGCCCGCCCGCCCGCCCGCCCGCCCGCCCGCCATTCACCAAACTATAAGTCGAGTTTGACTTCGTCACAACTCGACTAAAAATGATATTATCCACTCAAACGTAACTAAGTAATGTGTCATAAACCAGGCTTGCCACTAGGCTGGTGGAGTGGCCAATGACCGGATGCATTCACCTCCCCACAAAAAATGAATCTTGGCACAAAAAAGGTTAAAAGTTCTGGATGGTGACCCGATTCCTTAAGGCCTTTAATCTCCAAAGTCAGTGACAATGTCGACAACCATTCTGTAGAAATGGCATAAAGGAACAGGATCACCTTATGTATATTCATTCTTAGCAAAACATCAGAGCACCTCAGAAAATCAATCGGACCACAAGCATCAAAGAAAATGGTGTAATCATGCAGAGTCGAAATATATGATGTCTCTTTTCGAGCCATTTTCGTGTCATTAAACGTCTGGAAACAGCTTGAATGAATGCACTGTAAGCATCTCAAGACTAACAAGGCTTTTAGACCCTTTGCTCATCCAGTTCCCTACCTGTGAGATGTTTGATCAGTATATGCACAAATAGCATAAAACCATGTGGCCAGTTTTTATTAGGGCTTGCAGTTCAGTTTTCCGGTTTACCACAAAAACAAAAACCGAACTGGAAATTCAAAAACATGCCCAGCTCTATTATTCGCATAATCTTGTGTTAGCTCATAACCAAAGATAAAGCACTGAGAATATAAAAATTTTCTCATAAAAGAATATGCAAGTTTCAAATTTTATTCCTTTTTCTGTTCAGCAGGAGGAACCCCAATAGTAGAATTCATAAGAGTTTAATCCATCAACATTGTTGAGCTCTGTTTCAGTTGAAAAAAAGAAAGCATTCTTAAGGTCTAAAAAAGTTGAAAATCTGTTTCTCAGGCCCTCTCGCATGGCCATTTTGGCTGCAACATGGTCTCTTTTTATAACAAATGCAAACTTAAAAAAATAATAATTAAATGGTTTATGTCTTCTATTTTATCCAAGTTGATAAACTTGATAAATTTGTCCCTAGAGTGCAACAAGACTTTGCAAAGCGTTAGTATTGCAAAGCTTTCTTGCCCTCAAAGGATGAAATACACGACAACCCATGCTATTCTGAAGATTATGAGGCCTAAAACAAACCAAGAATATGAACCTTTGATGGCAAAGAAAGAATTACAAAAAATAAAAAATAGAATAGGTGAAAGTGTCAATGACACTGTAGCTCAACTTGTGTAAAACATGTACATGTATAGTATGTGACACAGCAATGACACACATCTAGGTAATAACCTGATAACAAAGGTATATGTAAAGTATTGTAAAGACCTGAACACAATTACTGACCGTAGCCTGTAACAATGTAACAAATGTACAGGTAAAGTATTGTAAAGGTGGGTGACAGTTAGATGCTGAACTAGAAAATAAATCTCCATGGGGTTAATGTTACAATGGGGATCCTTGTATGGTGCATCATAAGCCAAATGTTAGCAACTGTTTTGGTCTGTTTGATTCAAACCCTTCGAAGGTTGATTCATACTAATTAATAAATATTTGTCCAGTCCTTCTAACAATATTTCGCCTGGGGTTTTTTTGGAAAAGATTTTTAATTATCTCCCTTTTTGAATCCCTGGGTGGGTCTGACTGAACCCAAAAATATTTTTTCTCATACCACAGTGATAACAAAGGCACCCAATAAATTTATAGCAAATATTACTGACATAAAAAATCTTCTTTACAGGTTATGTACAAACAAGAGGCCCCAGGGGGCCTGCGGGCGCTCACCTGACATGGTAGCCTAAATATCAACCTAGAGAATTGATTTCAACAAGCTCCATCTGCTCCTCCTAAGAAAAGCTTATACCATATATCCAAAGATTCTGACCAGTGGATTTAAAAAAAAAGAATATTCCTCATATTGAACTTAGCTTATAATTCGGGCTCCCACTGGGAGCCCATATATGAACCCAGGGACTTGGCTTTAACAAACTTGAATCTCACCCCCCTAAGGATGCTGCACACCAAATATCAAAACATTCCGACTGCTGGATCTGAAGAAGAAGATTTTTAAAGGAAATTCCTCATTTTGAACTAAGTTACAATTCAAGCTCCCACAATGGGCCCAAATATGGACCTAGGGACATGGCTTGAACAAACTTGAATCTTACCCCCCTAAGGATGCTGCATAAAAAATATCAAAAGCATTCATCTGCTGGATCTGAAGAAGATTTTTAAAGAAAATTCCTCATTTTGAACTAAGTTGTCATTCAGGCTCTGATAGTGAGCCCTAATATGAACCAAGGGACTTGGCTTGAACAAACTTGAATCTCAACCCCCTAAGGTTGCTGCATGCCAAATATCAAAACATTCCAACTGTTGAATCTGAAGAAGATTTTTAAAGAAAAATTCCTCATATTGACTAAGTTATAATTCGGGCTCCCACAGTGAGCCCAAATATGAACCCAGGGATTTGGCTGGAACAAAACTGAATCTCATCCCCCTAAGCATGGTGCATACCCAATATCAAAAGATTCTGCCTGCTGGATCTTGAAAAGAAGATTTTCAAAGAAATTTGCCTGAAATGCACTGAGTTCAAATTTGGGCTCCTACACTGAACCCAAATATAAACCCAGGGAGCCGATTTGAACAAACTTTAATAAGATCCACCCCACAATGTTGCATCCCAAATATCAAAAGATTCTGCCTGCTGGATCTGGAGAAGAAGATTTTTTAAGAAATTTGCCTGAAATGCACTAAGTTCGAATTCGGGCTTCTATAGTGAGCCCAAATATAAATCCAGGGGGCCGATTTGAACAAACTTGAATCAGATCCACCCCACAATGTTGCATACCAAATATCAAAAGATTCTGCCTGCTGGATCTGGAGAAGAAGATTTTTTAAGAAATTTATCTAAAATGCACTAAGTTCAAAATCGGGCTCCTATACTGAGCCCAAATATGAACCCAGGGGGGCCAATTTGAACAAACTTGAATCAGATCCACCCTACAATGTTGCATACCAAATATCATAAGATTCTGCCCACTGGATCTGGAGTAGAAGATTTTTTAATGTTTTTCCCATTGCCTACAGTGTTAAAAGTGCTGACTCGGCACTTTTTCAAAGTCCCGAAACTGTACCCTATGATAAAACCGATGGCAATTGTTTTTTACCACTCCTTTCTGTTGGTCCTAAGGAAGCTTCACACCACATAAAAGTTCTCGGTGCCATGCAGTTTTGGAGATACAGGCGTTTTAATTTTTTTCTATTTTTAGCTCCTGTGGTTCCCACAGGGCTGCAGGAAAATTTGGGCATAAATTAAGTACTTATGACCCAATAAGCCCTCATATCAAATTTGGTTCAAATCTGACTCTCGGTTTGGACAAAAGAAATTTTGGGAGTGGCAAAAATTCTTGCCCCTCCCTTAACGAAGGCAAATAATGCCCGACAAACTTCTCTTGAACAAACTTGATTCTAAACCTCAACAGGACTCTGTATACCATATATCAAGTCTCTGCTACTTACTGGTGGTTCATTAGAAAAAGATTTTCAAAAAATTTGGTTATTTTTTCCCCACACCTCTGCTCAATATGAGCCAAAATCTAATTTGCATAAAAATCAAAATGCCCCTCTATAACCACTACTTACATGAAATTCAATTAAAATGTGGGCAGTGGTTTTGGAAAAAGAGGCTCAAACACCACCTTCACGCAGGACGTCGGACGACAGATGATGGACGACGGACAGAAGGATGATGGACGAAGAGTGATAAGAAAAGATCACCCTGACTTTCAGTCAGGTGAGCTAAGAAACTAGAGGTGTGACTATCCCAGATGGGCCTGTTCATAACCACCAACCCCCCCCCCCTCCATGATTATTCTATTTATTTATTTCTTGGTGTTTAAGGTCACATATTTTGCAAAATGGCTATCGAGACCACAACATGAGTATCACCTCAAGACCAGGGATGAGTGTTAATAAGCCATGTTGCCCATTTTAGAGAGGGTTTGCACCTCCCAAGCAACGGTGACTGGGTCCTATTTTACCAGTAAAACAGAGCCTGTTTACCACAGTGAACAGGCACTGCTTCACTTCCCAGGGTTCCCGTGGGGACATGATCATTCTAAGATGAAAAGGGGCATAACTCTGGCAAAAAAGTGTGATCGAAACTATAATCGCAGATGCACAGGTTCCCATGGTAGTGAATGCCCATACCAAGTTTCAAAGGGATCAACCCATAAACACCGGGAAAAATCTCCAGACAAAATTTAGGCCTATGCGGCTGCTATTTCAAGCTGAAAAGGGGTATATTACCAAAAATAATCCGATTATAACTAAAACCACAGGTGCTCTGGTTCCCATGGTGGTGAACATTCATACCAAGTTTCGAGCAGATTGGTCCATAAATGACTTGAGAATATCTCCGAACAAAACTATGTCTATGAATGAACAAGATGATTCCAGTACACCCCCCTACAACTCATTGTGGGGGTATAACAATACTACCTTCCACTTCACATCGGATGGTATTGTTTCCTCCTATACCATGCTATACCAGTCAACAAGAGTCATGGTAACTTATCTTATGGTATTATGATCAAAAAAATGGTCTCTTTCAAGATCCGATTGCAACACACATATATCAGTTGGTCGCAATTTATCAAGAAAAGACAGTGAAAAGATTGCTTCAAGAAATACAAGTGAAAATAACATCTCAGATTTAATGGTTGTGCATTTCTCTTTAATCCACCATTACAAAAAATTCAAAATGCCACAGGCATGAACCCAGGCCATAAAAAAATTCTCTGAAGTCAAAGCTCTTGAAAAAAAGTCTTGATGAAGTTCTTAAATTTAAATGATACCAAACTGAAAGGTTCAATATTGCAGTCATGAAAGCATTTCCCAAAACATAAGACACCTTTATCTTGTACTTCAATCAGATAAAAAACACAAAACATGGAAATATATATTTACTGGTGTTTAAGGTCACATACTTCTGCATAAAGGCCAATCGGGACTGCAGCATGGAAATAAAGTCAAGTCCAGCCAATTGTTTATACCCATATTGCCCATTTTAGAGGACTTCCACTCCAGGCATTGGTGACTGACAGGGTCATATTTTATCAGTAAAACAGAGCTTGTTTACCACAGTAAACAAGCACTGCTTTAATTCCTCAAGTTCCCATGGGGACAAAACATGGGAAAATTATTTAAATTCAGTGGGGGAAAAAATCTCTGAAATCAGAGAAAACTCTGAAAAAGCTCATCCTTGGATGGCTGCCATATTAAGGAACCTTCCTGTAGTCACCACTAATCCACCACAAAAAAAAGGACCCATGGCCATGGTGCATTTCATTTTCAAGTTATTGCACAGACAAGCATAAGTTATAAATCTTTGAAATGTGATGACAAGAAATGTTAACGTGACGACATGAAAGTCTAAGACCAACAGGGGTAATAACTCTTGAAGAAATACTTGGACAGAGCTGGTTGTTAATCACATCCATAATATTATAACCAAAAAGCTATATATCAAATTTCAGAATGAAAGTGTCAGTGACACTGTAGCTCAACTTGTCAAGACATGTACATGTATAGTATGTGACACAGCAATGACAAACATCTAGGTAATGACCTGATAACAAAGGTACATATAAAGTATTGTAACGGCCTGTACATAAATACTGACCGTAGCCTGTAACAAATGTACAGGTAAAGTATTGTAAAGGTGGGTGACAGTCAGATGCTAAACTAGAAAAGAAATCTTTGAGTCCCAGAGTGGGTCTGACTGAACCCCAAAATATTTGTTCTCACAGCACAGTGATAACAAAGGCACCCCAAAACACACTCATTCCTGTCCCAAGGTGAAAACAAAGGTACCCAAGAAGTTTCGTGAAGATCAGTTCATAAATACGAGCTGTATAGAAGTTGTGACAAAAAACTGATTGGACCTAATTTCGGTACAAAATGGCCACTGGCAGCCATCTTGAATTTTGGACTGCACTCAGAAACATTCGTTCTCGTCCCCATTTGATAACAAAGGTACCCAAGAAGTTTCGTGAAGATCGGTTGATAAATACAGCCTCTAACCCGAGCCGTATTGACATGTGCACTTGCAGTGTATAAGTAGCACTAAATAAATCAAAATTCATCTAATTTGCATAATTTCTGCACAAGAAAATAACCCGTACTGTATGTGATGTATTCCATTTTACTAAACATTCATACAAAAAATTATTCAAATCAGAACTTTCATACAGAAGTTCTGTACAAAAGACTGATTGCACTAATTTTGGCTGCTGTTGGCCATGTTGAATTTCGGACCACACCCAAAAACACCCGTTCTCATCCCACGGTGATAACAAAGGTACCCAAGACGTTTTGTAAAGATCGGTTCATAAATACGGCCTCTAGCCTGAGCCGTATAGAAATTGTGTACAAAAAACTGATTAGACCTAATTTCGGTACAAAATGGCCACTGGCAGCCATCTTGAATTTCGGACCGCACTCAGAAACACTCGTTCTCGTCCAAAAGGCGATAGCAGAGGTACCCAAGACGTTTCGTGAAGATCGGTTGATAAATACAGCCCCTAGCCCGAGCTGTATTGACATGTGTACTTACTGTGTGTAAGTAGCACTGAAAAAATCAAAGTTCATCTAATTTGCATAATTTCTGCACGAGAAAAATAACCCGTATTATATGTGATGTATCCCGTGGTACTAAACATTCACACACAAAAATTATTCAAATCAGAGCTTTCATGTGGAAGTTCTGCACAAAAATCTGATTGCCTCTAATTTTGAACAAAATGGCCGCCAGCGGCCATCTTGAATTTCGGACCACACCCAAAAACACTCGTTCTCATCCCACGGTGATACCAAAGGTACCCAAGAAGTTTCGTAAAGATCGGTTCACAAATGCAGCCTCTAGCCCGAGCCGTATTGGCATTTGCACTGACAGTGCTGAAAGTAACACTAAGTACATCAAAGTTAGTCTAATTTGCATAATTTACGTACGAGAAAAAAACCCGTATTATATGTGATGTATCCCATGGTACTAAACATTCATACAAAAAATTATTCAAATCAGCGCTTTCATATGGAAGTTCTGAGGAAAAAACAGATTTCTGCATCATCGGTACAAAATGGTGGCTGGCTGCCATCTTGAATTTTGGACCGAACCCAAAAACACTCGTTCTCGTCCCACGGTCATAACAAAGGTACCCAAGAAGTTTTGTAAAGATCGGTTCATAACTAACCCGAGCCGTATTGAATTCTTGACGGACAGACGGACAGACGGCCATGGCATAAGCTCAAATTTGGCTTCGCCAAAGTTGAGCTAAAAATGTTTTGAACAGTTTTCTTTTAAATGTGATGACAAGAAATGGGGAAGGATGGATGGATGGAGAGATGGAATGTTTGTCAGAAGGATGGATGGATGAATGGATGGAAGGAAGGAAGGACAGATGGATGGACAGAGCCGATTTCTATATACTTGGCAAGTCAGGGTTTGATCCACACAAATTTGTAAGGAGACTTTTTGAGACAATGGTTTCATAGTGATTAACTGATAAGGATTTGCGACCGGCATCTCCTTGCCGATTAGTTGAGCACACAATCTACAATCTGCCGGTTGTAAGTTTCGATGTCAGATAGTAACAACCAAAAGGAGTAGTATGTTTAGGAATGCATAGAACAGGGTTACTTTTACAATACAGTCAGGTTGATTGGTTTATTCACCTCAGTGTGTGTATTAAAATAAAAATACGACATCAGTGGAAACTAGTTAACAGAACAGGGTCTATTATCAAATTTGATTGTTAACTTGTGGGATGTGTGTTATGAGCAATCAAGGGGAAGATCTGACCAATCAATGAGATTAGTCCAATCTTGAATCCTGCCAATCATTGTGGCAACTTAATAAGTTTGTTACTGCTTTTATGAGATTGTTAATCAAATGTAAATATAAACAATTTTGATCCAGTGGTGTTCTATGTAACCAGTGCAATGGACTGACGTTCAAACGCCTCTACAAATGGTAAACTGATGGTTTAAAATCAGCTGATGTCAGATGTGATTGCCGAACATTGGTTTATCACTACACTGGGATGATTAACTAAAACTTGTCATGCCTGGCCTAATTATGTCCTAATTCCATTGGATTGGATTGAATTACTGATAGATGGTTGGTCAAAGAAAACATGGTTGGCTCAATTGGGAATTTTATTGCCGATGTTGCATGTGGAATGGGGTAGAAGTTAAAAAATTTATAGTAATTTATATATTTTTTATACTTACCAATGACCCAGACATAGCTGGTGCTAACTCTTAAAATATAGGGCCAAACACAAATTTTGCCCCCCAATCCCCAAAATTTGCATCTAAAACTAAAGAAAACATGTCCTGAAAGGCCCTCCACACTTCGCCCCTACTGCGCATGCGCAGTGTCAAGGACGTTCCAAAATTGGCGCCATTAATCATTCTAATAACCAGTGCCTGGTAAGCGCTATGTACTCAGCGGGGAGGCAAGAGTTCCCAACTCCTGGGAGGGCCATCCCCGTCTGGGTCATTGGTAAGTATAAAAAATATATAAATTACTATAAATTTTTTAACATTTTTATACTGTACCAATGACCCAGACATAGCTGAATAGTAAAAAGGCTGGAGGGCCAAGGACATAGAGCAAAATGGAATACGCTCAATAAAATAAAATAGAGTCATCCCCTGTAGGGAAAAAGAAGTAATAGGCCTTACATGTATCTTTCTTATTTATGATAAATTAGAAAGATACAACACCTTCCAAAATTGAGCTTCATACATCCATGTACTCTATTAATATCCAATATAATCCTTATACTAATAATTTTTAAAGTAAGCCAATAAATAAAGTAAGTCTAGAGAATAGAGACTCTTATACTCCTAAAAGTGTCTGAGGATTGCATAATCATGTCCGTTGACATATGCAATATTCAAAAGCTATACTTTAAAAACTAAGACTTGAATGAATTTTAAAAACCTAAACTTCTCACTAAACAACCATCCCAATAACAGCTCAGAATTACTAACTCCGGAGGAGGTATCCCCTTGTTTTCATAGTAAAACAGGTGACCCAAGGGAACACCCTCCCCAACCCCCCCCTTTTTCTTGCCCTGGGTCAAATAGCCCAGAGCGAAGAGGGCAGCCGAACGGAGACACTGCCGAAACAGACAGCCTACCTAGCTATAGTAGCAACTGTTAAGTGAATGACATTCTGAACAGTAGATAATAGACCTAACAATAGAGGCCTCCAGAAATGGACTCGATATTTCTGAGATAAAATTCATGAATGTGGATGGCTGAGCGCAATAAGCGGCCTTCAAAAATCTATAATAGCGACACTATTAATGTAAGCCCAAGAAGTAGAAGAACTCTTACTTCATGAGCCGAAATCTTAAGCACAACTGCTAAGTCAATGATATACCATAAGCAGTACCGATAGTTAATAGAATCCATTAACAATAAAATGGAGCGTAACGTCCTTCTACTAGACATCAAAGACAGAAGAAGCTTACGCCCATAGTAATAAACAGATATCTGTTTATAAATACATAAACTGTACCCGGAAAGAGTAAAGGCCTATGCCCATACGAAGACGGAAGGACCTTAAAATAATAGGTTCCGGATAATAGGAGCCTAACTCTTATGCAACAATCCAACCTAAATAGTAACGGAAGTATTGATTCCGAAACTATGAAAGTGAAAATCATCCATCGATAGAGAAACCAACAGAATTAAAAGAGAAACCAACAGAATTACTGTCTAAAAGGTCAGAATTTGAAAACTACGGTTTCCAGAGGCTCAAATGATTACTTAGCTAAATAAGAACCGAAGTTAAAATCCGTATAGGAATTTAATCTAAAGATTCTAAGTCTATTTATCAAAAAGTTACTAACTGACTTAGATAAAGAGACAAAAGACTCAATTGTAAACTATCGTAGAGTGCATAGGTATGAGGTAACATAAACCTATAACCTAAATAATAACAGGCTGCAGTAGATCTTGTGAAACAAGTATACTAAAAAATAGCAATGAGTAGTATGGAGGGATCAACAATATGAACATAATGATCCCTACACCACGACGGAAGAGCCTCCACTTTAGCCGCATAGAATAGCGAAGAAGAGGATCTCCTATAGTAAGAAATCGCGTCCAAAGCTCGTCCAGTACAGTGCTTACAATGCAATACGGACCACACAACGGAATACATGAAGGTTGCGACCTTGCTGGTTGTGATAAAGATGACACGATTTACCCAGTGAAAAAGATCCTCACATAGAGGAAGATTTCACGTTAAGACCCACAGTAGACAAGAGAGTAAATTACTCATGATCTCTGTGAAGATAGAGATGCTATCAACAGAAATGTATTGTGGTTGTTTATCTTAGCAATACCTGCTAAAACAACAGCGCCGGAGGATACGCGTATCCTATCATTCCGTCCTATAGATCAATAGAGCGTTAACAATATTAGCTCAGAGATCTGGACAAGCCAACACATACGTCTGCAATTGATTAGCAAGCTGTGTCATAAATAAATCATCATTGGGCGCTCCCATTGATAGCAAATCTGATTGAATACTTGTTTGTTGAGAGTCCATTCTGACAGCAACAAGCGACCCGTAAGAGAACGGGAGTCCGATAAAACAATCAGACGACCCGGAATATGACGGACCAAAACTGAACTTGGTGTACTATAACCAACAGACGGATTCTTTCCATTAAATTGAATAACGGAAACGAAAGAGTGCCTCCCTGGTTCCGGAGATACGCCACTACTGTCGAATTAAAGGACAGGAATTTGGGCATGCGTTTCTGAATAATGTTCATGCAATGACATAAAGCAAGCCTAAAAAAACATTATTCCGCGGAAGAAAACTGATTGCTAAAAGACTGCGGAACCCAAAGACCCTGGCACTTCGAATCCGTAGGGATCAGTATTATATCCCAATCTGTTTGACTGGCAACCGTCATAACAGCCACACTCGGGTCCGGCAACTGCGGCGGCACTCTCTGAGTCAACCACCGAATGTTTGCCCCAGTCTGAATCTCTTGTAACACTAGATAGACAAGAGAACGTGTAAATCGAGCAATTCATGGATTGCCGAAAAGTTGCCGTCGAAGAGAAGCTCCTCCGAGAACGAAGCGACTCTGAGAGAGTTCTTAACCTTACTATCCACGCGTGTGGATGTAGCTAGGGCTGCATCACGTCTAACTAACTCCAATCAGCCACTGAAGGGCGGAGTTATACGTGAACAATCTACTGCCCTCAAAAGAAATTACATTGAGAATAATATCCCGTAAATCTTTTCTTGAAGACGTAATGATAACGCCTCAGTAAGGCGGATTACGTATAATAAAGCGTCTAAGTTAAGTCTACTATACATAATGTCGTTCCCAACATTGAAATTGGAAAAGACATAAACGGCGAAAAAGAATATATGCAGTCTTTAATCACACCGTCTAGACGCATATGAACTCTCGGTATGCCCTGCTCTGCCAAAATAAACTATTTGTATAAATGATAAAATGGCAGAAATGAGCAACGCGGACAAGAAACTAAACTATCATGCTTAGTAGCAGGCTTGTATATATATATATATAGCGTCGAAAAATAAAACACATGTTGTAATGACAATATTGGACTGCGTCGGTAAGTCAGGGACAATGTCCCTGAACCGATCGAAAAATCCGAGTCCAATGACGCTATAAGTCTCTTATCCAAGATCGCAGCAATGAAGTCCGAAATAATAATCACTGGAAGATAATGCCAGAAGATATGAAAGGTATCTTCCGATACTACTAAAGGGAAAACTCGAAATCTTTCGAATCCCTTTCGCCATCCTGTCGGACCCTATAAAGCGTTCGGTCGTCCGTACCTGATGCAACCGCGGACCGCACCGACCCAGCGCCGTCGGATAATTCCTGATTCGACCGAGAAACTGTCAATTGCTGGGATGCTGCGAAACAACTGTGCTAACTCGGATAGCACTTCCGTCACTGAGGCCTGAGGAGAAGCGGTCTTACGATGCATTGCCGCTGGAAGCTCCGTGATCGTTACCCCGTGCATACTACCAATATGCGAGCGAACGGAGTGTATAGGCCTCGTGTCCCTTGGCTACCGGATGGCGCGACCTATTCGCCGTGGAATCACTGAATGCCGAAACTGATCGGATACTCGAGGTCACGTAGCCAATGTGCGGTCGTGTGCCCTGCTGTGAGGATGAGGAAGCATTAAAGACAGTCTCTCGGACTGTCAATATAACGGAGCGTCCCGACCAACGGACATATGCTCCGAATGTAAAATATCTGAACCACAACATGCGGTCCCCTATGTTGTTGGGCGAGAGAGGGACCTCTCTCGCTCACAGCCCGGACGGACCTGGACAAGCCAGGAACCGGACTAACAGGCTTCCTCCGATCTGTCCTCAATCTGCCGTCACTGGGTGAGTACTAAAGTAATTAAAGTGCTCGCATCACCCAAATCTCCTTCCTAGACCGCAACGGACGAACCCGGAAGCCGAATCATTCGATGAATGTGCGCTACACCGGGTGAGCTAGCGAATGTCACTCCGTAGGCGATAGACATATTCCATGAGCACTTATTGCCGCTAACTCTTCATTAACTATGACGACAGAGGCACACTTTTGAAAGACATCTCCATAACTCTTCGAACAAGAAACCAGAAATGCTTGGTTAGCAAGCATAAAATAATAATATATATAGCGTCGTTCAATAATTCGAAAGTTTGTGTGACATTATTGGACTATGTCGGAACTGAGGGACGGTGTCCCTGAACCGAACCAAAAATTTCTAAGTCCACCGACGCTATCAGTTTCTTATCCGGCATCGCAGCATTCTGGTCCGACGAAAGAAGCTGTAGAAGACCAAGCAGATGACATACACAACAGCATATGTTGTTCCGAGAGGGAAAGCTCGAAATCCTCCGAATCCCTTTCGGTATCCCGTCGGACCGGATGAAACTTTCGGACGTCCGTACCCGCTTCCGCGGAGCATCCCGACCCAGCATCGTCGGATAAAATATATGCGACAGATTCAGTTGATGCTGGGATGCTGCCATAAACTGTGCTATTAAGGAAAGCACGTCCGTTCCCGAGGCCTGTGCAGTAGCGGTCTTACGATGCATTGCCGCCGGAAGCTCCGTGTACGTGGACTCCCGCACACTTCCTATGCGAACGTCCGGAGTCTGCAGGCCTCGTGTCCCTGGCTACCGGATGGTGTGACCTGGTCGCCGAAGAATCCTTGATCGGCGAAGCTGGTAATATATCGGCGGTCACGCAGCCAAGGTGCGGTCGTGTGCGCTGACGAGAAGAGGAAGCCTTAGCAGTCTCAGCGGACTGCCTATACAACGGAGCGTCCCGAGCGACGGACGTATGCTCCGCTTACGACACATTTTGTACCACAACATCTGGGGCCAGATGTTGTTGAATGAGAGAGGGGCCTCTCTCGCTTGCCGTCCGGATGGACCGGAGCGAGCTATGAACCGGACTAAAAGGCTTCCTGCGTTCTCCCTCCGATCCGCCATCACTGGGTGTGCATTAGGTTGATTTATAGTGCTCGCATCACCCCAAAATTCCTTCTAGACCGCAACGGACGAACCCGGCTGCCGAACCATTCGGTGAATGGACGCTACACCGGAGAGCTAGCAGACGTCAAAGGCCGTCGAACCTACTAGGGTCCTCTTAGGCAATTGGCGTATTTACATGAGCACTTTTCCGCTAGCCCTTCATTAATTGTGACGACGGAGGCACACTGTTGGAAGACATCACAGATACATCACCCTAATCTTGATCGTCTGAAATAGAAATTGATAAAGTAGAGTGACCCTGCGGGGAAAGGACCGGAGTGTCCAAATCCCCAACAACATACCGTGACATACGCTTCCCATATTGTCATCGAAATCATACGATACAAAACAGGAGTTAATGCGAGTACACTGACCACATATAGAATGATAATAAAGTCAGAGGAAGACTTCCTCTTAAAACAATTGATCAATATCCTTTCAATGTGAAAAGAAAACAAGTCCTGGTACTCGCACTAACCCCTGGCAATCAAAATACATAATAATAATATGATCCATTAATATAGAAAAAATAATTGAAATCAAAATATTTTGAAAAAATATTTTTTCAGAACAGCCCAAGTTTCTGAAAAGTAACGTTGAGCCCCAATGGATCCCAAGCCTAAGTGTGGACAAAAATTTTAAAAATATTTTAAACAATTTATTCAACACTTACGAACAATAATAATGTATCCAGTTATGATTAAAATAACATCAAGATATTATTTTTTAGAAATCCCCCCCTCACACAGAGGGCTGTTGTAAATGTAAACAATGAGTGTAAAAACACTAAAATAAGACTCCAGGCACCCAGGCCCGAAATCAGTTACCAAAAATACACTATCTGATGCAAAACAGAGACTTCCAGGGAAGAAACTGCAGAACATCAGATGGTAGATGCAGAACACAACGCCTAACCACCCGTAGGTGAAGACGTAAACATGGGGAAAGAACAGAATTCATTCTGTTATTCAGCTAAAACTCCCAAGAAAATTTAGTAATAATAATTACAAAAACTATGCCAAAAGCATGGGAGAATAGCAAGGGGGAACTTAAAGGACAGGGAGAGAGGAAAACACTTAAAAAAACAGTGTAACTAAATAATCAGAATGACAACAAAATGGCTGCTGCCTTGAAAATAGGTAACTTAACATAATTTCATTAAAAAATTTTAAGTTACAGCCCTGATAATATTCTGTCACACATTCTTTTCCTCTCCTCCTTCTCTATCCTCCTTAGAATCACCATTTCACTAATATTTATGTGTCTGGCATCATTTAAACTGAGATTTATAAGCACAAAGATCAGTCAGATGTTAACTGATGAAGGGCCAAACTTAGAATGATTAATGGCGCCAATTTCGGAACGTCCTTGACACTGCGCATGCGCAGTAGGGGCAAAGTGTGGAGGGCCTTTCAGGACATGTTTTCTTTAGTTTTAGATGCAAATTTTGGGGATTGGGGGGCAAAATTTGTGTTTGGCCCTATATTTTAAGAGTTAGCACCAGCTATGTCTGGGTCATTGGTACAGTATAAAAATATTTGGTTCCTGCAACAGCTTGGACTAATTGCTGCAAATAAATTAAACTTGCTTTGAATTTAAAATATTACAAAAATGTTTTTATTTTTGGAATGAATGAATGATTTTATTTTATTGGAATTCACTTTAAAAAGACATTTCATTCAGTAGAAGTATTTCCAGAAGTTCCTTGAATCCTGCATCCTATGTAACATGTAACCAACTAACCGTGTGCATATTTACAGCCTTAGTCAGTGTATATTTTCATGTAGTGTGTGATATGGCAACCTCTCAACTAACCTTGTGCAATGCCTATGGTTAGTCAGTGTATGTTAGCTTACCGACTAACTCTGTGCCATAAACAGGATCAGTCACTCTTTTCTTTTTCTGGGTATAAATAAGATCATCTCTACTGTGTGTCTAACCGTGCACATTGCACAGCCTTAGTGAGTGTACATTTTCATGTGGTGTGATATGGCAGTTAACCCTTTACCCAACATAACGGCCAAAACCGGCCAGCGCTATTCTCAAATATCGCCAATTAATTTTCAAAATATTTTCATTTTTTGTCTCAAAAACATAGGTTATGACCCCTCGTTGGAACGAGCTCATCGAGCTCGTTCCAACAAGGGGTCATAACCTATGTTTTTGAGACAAAAAATGAAAAAAATTAGTTATTCAAGAATTTTTTTTGCAAGTGTCGTCTGCTTTTCATGTTAGGTAAAGGGTTAACAAGTTCAAATTCAGTGAATTCATGTCTCCCGCAGGGCAGCAGTTTCAAGGGGAATTAATGCATCCAGTGGAATATAGTTGAGTTGCAAGTGGAAGTTATTTAGAAGAAACAGAACAGACAGTGCTTCAGACAGTGGTTATCAGATTTTCACAGAGGTCACTGTCAAGCAAGTAAAGTGATTTGGAGTATAACTGTGAGAATCACTAAAAATTAAAATTGTATGATAAGACATATTACATTAAACTGATGTGAAAAGTAATACATATATGAAATATCATTGAAATCGGTTGACTCTAATAAGGAAAGTTAGAGTTTGGAAGCCATCGGCCAAACAAATTTAAGCAACCTAATTAAATATGCGCAGAAAATGCCCATGTTCGAACTTGGACCCACAATTGATGAAAGTGATCTACTACCCAAATTTCATCAAAATCGACTGACTGTAAGGAAAGTTAGAGTCTGGAAACGAAAAACACGGAAGGTGTGCACGTACTGTGTATTAGTAGTAGCACTGAATAAATCAAAGTTTCCTTAATTTGCATAATTTATGCAGGAGAACAAAACCTGTAATATATGTGATGTATTGCATGTTACTCTAAACATTCATACAAAAATTTATTCAAATCCGAACTTTCATATAGAAGTTCTGAACAAAAAACTGATTATACCCAATTTTGGAACAAAATGGCCGCTGACGGCTATCTTGAATTTTGGACCAAACCCCTAAACACATATTCTGGTCTCACAATGATAACAAAGATACCCAAGAAGTTTCGTGAAGATCGGTTCATAAATACGGCTTTTAGTCCGAGGTGCACTGACACATGGGGCAGATGGACAGGCAGACAGACAGATTTTCGGTACAAAATTTCCCACATTCGAACTTGACCTGGGTATTGATAAAAGTAATCCATACATGAAATTTCATCTAAATCGGTTGATTTTAAGGAAAGTTAGAGTCGGGAAACCGTCAGCCAATCAAATTTCAGCAACCGAATTAAATATACGTGGAAAATGCCCATATTCGAACTTGGACCCACAATTGATGAAAGTGATCTACTACCCAAATTTCATTGAAATCCGGTCACTGTAAAGAAAGTTAGAGTCAGGAAACGAAAAACATGGAAGGACGGAAGGACAGAAGGACAACCCGAATTTAATATCTCCCATTTTTTTTCAAAAAGTGGGAGACAATAATCAGAAAGTGTGACTAACCCTGTGTGACTGAGTAAATAACCCTGTGTACTGTACAGCCTTAGTGTAAAATTACATCCACATCCACTCTTTACCCAACATAATGGTCAAAACCAGCCAGTAATTTTCAGAAAAAAAATTTAAAATGAGGCCATGACCCTTCACTGGAATTGATTGTGGAAAGTTTTTGTGATTAACAGATGTTTGGTAATTGCATCTGACATCGGCTAATTTTAAGCTATTGGTTGACCATTGGAAGAAGTGTCTAAACATCGGTTCGTGTCGATGGTTGCATGGAACAGCACAGAATCTGAATTGTTCGCATTTACTTTTGATTCACAGAATCAGACAGATAGTAACAAGCTTAACAAGTAGCTACGATGATTGGCAGGAATCATGATTGGTCTGATTCTTCCCTTCATAACTGTTCGCGATACACATGTCAAATGTCATGTGAGGACTCTATGAAGTACAACATCAGCAGAAACAAGTTAACAGGATGGCAATGATCAAAGATGCCACACAGCTAACTTGTTTCCGCTGACTTATTTTTATTTTGATACACACAGTGATATGCTTTTGACGTCAACAAACCCACATCGACCTGACTGTACTGTAAAATTAATCCTATTCTGGGCATTCTGGTACATACTACACCTTTTGGTTGTGACTTTCTGAAATGGGAACTCACAATCAGCTGATTGTGTTCTCATCTAATTGGCAAGTGGATGGCAGTCAGAAATCTTTATCAGTTAATCACTGAAATATTCTATTTTGGGCTAATAGCTTGCTACTAGTATACCTGACATTTGGGAGCTATTGACTTCATCTTCTGATTCAATGTTGATAGCTTGTTTACTAACATCTCCTGCACAAGGATTGCAAACCCATTTACCTGCAAAAATAAGAGTATTCTCAATCAAAAGATCTAATAGGGAATTCATGAAGGCACAAAGACATAAGGCCACAAAGTATATTTTCTGCTTCTCTGGCCATTTTATAAAAAAAAAACTGCTCATGGACAGACAATCTTTTTAATATTTCAGTTTTTTATATTTGCAATTATTATTTCCTTATCCCCAGAGGTCCATATACCATGCCTTTATATTACCCCAAATTAAAGCTGGTAAAGGATGTGACCATGTCCCCAAATTAAGAGATGTCTACCAAGAGCTTGTTGTAAAATTCTAAAATGAAGCTATTTGTTAAGAAATACTTTTGTACCATGCAAAATAGGTCTTAGAAAGTCCTGTATTATATTCTACTTGTATATAAATTGACTAATCATATAGTTTCTCATATATTTTGGGGACATTTTTTACTTGAATCCAGTGTCCCCAAATTAGACCAATCTAAAGCCCTACATATACTTGGTTTGTTTTAGGCACACTGATGCCAAAATAACGAAATTTCAAGCAACAATTTTTTCTCATAATGCAAATGGGCATTAACCAATTCTGTCTTGCTTGACAGAGCTCAATTAGGTTGGTCAAATAAGACAGAACTAGTTTAAATTCCTATTCAAATTATGAAAATTAAAATGTCAATGACACTGTAGCTCAACTTATGTAAGACATGTACATGTATAGTATGTGACATAGCAATGACACACATGTAGGTAATGACCTGATAACAAAGGTACATATAAAGTATTGTAACGGTCTGTACACAAATGATGACCATAGCCTGTAACAAATGTTCTGGTAAAGTATTGTAAAGGTGGGTGACAGTTAGAAATCTTTGAGTCCCAGAGTGGGTCTGACTGAACCCAAAAATATTTGTTCTCATAGCACAGTGAAAACAAAGGCACCCAAAAACACTTGTTCCTGTCCCACGGTGATAATAAAGGTACCCAAGAAGTTTCATGAAGATCAGGTTATAAATACAGCCCCTAGCCCTAGCTGTATTGACATGTGTACTTACTGTGTATAAGAAGCACTGAATAAATCAAAGTTCATCTAATTTGCATAATTTCTGCACGAGAAAAAAAAAACCTTATTATATGTGATGTATTCCATTGTACTAAACATTTATTCAAATCAGAACTTTCATATAGAAGTTCTGTACAAAAAACTGATTGCACTAATTTCGGTACAAAATGGCTGCCAGTGGCAATCTTGAATTTTGGACCACACCTAAAAACAATCGTTCTCGTCCCATGGAGATAACAAAGGTACCCAAGAAGTTTTGTAAAGATCAGTTCATAAATACGGCCTCTAGCCCAAGCCGTATTGAATTGTTGACAGACGGACGGCAGGCCAGGACGTAACCTCAAATTTGACTATGACAAAGTTGAGCTAAAAATAAGGTAGGTAGGGTGCTGATTTTGTGTCGGGGGAAGGTGGTGTGTCCGCAAAATTGCTTAATATATGATATGAAGCGTTGGTAAAGGAATGGGACACAGGCCATTTTTTAACCTATTTGAAAAGCTACTTTAGGCCCAACAAAGTAGATCTTCAGTGTCTCAGGCCATTTTTTGTAAAATTGCATGTTGGTGAGAAGTTTTTTATTGTATTTTTGTAATAATTATTTTTCCAGAAAAAGTTCATATTCTTAGTTTGTTTTATGTTTTAGGCCTCAAAATCTACAGAATAGCATTGGTGGTGGGGTATTTTGTCCCTTGAGTGCAAAAAAGGCTTTGTAATGCAAAAGCAATGCAAAGCCTTGTGGCAGCCATGGGACAAATTTATCAATTTTATCAACTTGGGTAAAATATCAGACATAAACCATTTACTTTTTATTTTTTTTAAGTTTGTATTGATTATAAAAAGAGAAAATGCGGCAGCCAAAAGGACGATGTAGGAGGGCCTGAGAAACAGATTTTTAACTTTTTTAGGCCTAACCAAAGCTTATGACTCAGGCAAAGAATAACTTGCTTGGTGTTCTCGTAACAAGTTAGAATCAGATATGGTGAGAGGTTTCACATCAGTCATCTGCCGAACAAGTAGATTTTTTGAGCAGTCAATAAAATTAATCTTTTGTTTTGTCCTTTCAACAAAAAGTAAGTAAATCTATATTTAAAAACAAGAAGCCCCAAGTGGTCTTAATCGCTCACCTGCCAAAGTGGTTCAAAGAAGTATTTGGGGTCACATTCAGTTAGACATGGTTCATCAACACTTCAAAGGAATGAAGTCACGAAAGGCAAATTTTATGGAAAAAGAGTGTAATGTGGCTGTTTATTAAAATATTCTGTAGTTGTGACTCCCTTCTGAGATCGTCTTAGGGCCCAAGCTGATGGAGATTGTCGATTTCAATGCACTGTGAAGTTTCAGGTGATACGAGGGCTTAAAATTCGACGAGAATTTGAGAATCCATTTTCATTTTAAAGAAATTTGCCTGAAATGCACTAAGTTCAAATTCAGGCTCCTTTACTGAGCCCAAATATGAACCCAGGGGGGCCGATTTGAACAAACTTGAATCAGATCCACCCCACAATGTTACATAGCAAATATCAAAAGATTCTGCTTGCTGGATCTGGAGAAGATTTTTAAAGAAATCTGCCTGAAATGCACTAAGTTCGAATTCAGGCTTGAGCCCAAATATGAATCCAGCGGGTCGATTTGAACAAACTTGAATCTGATCCACCCTGCAATGCTGTATACCAAATATCAAATGATTCTGCCCACTTGTGCTGGAGAAGAAGATTTTTTAGTAAATTCTCTATTATACATAGGATGCTATCAAGAGTTATATCCCTTATGGAGCCCCAAGTGGGCATGTTTATTTCATCTGAACAAACTTGAATTGACATATGGTAATGAACATCCATACCAAGTTTCGAGCAAATCGACCTAGCAGTTTCAGAGGAGAAGTTATTTAAAAAAAAGTTCACGACGATGGATGAACGACGGACGGCACAGGGGGCTGATTTGAACAAACTTGAATCAGATCTACCCCACAATGCTGCATACAAAATATAAAAAATATTGTACCTGCTGGTCTGGAGGGGAAATTTTTTAAAGCAATTTGCCTGAAATGCACTTAGTTCAAACTCAGACTCCAATAGTGAGCCCAAGTATGAACCCAGGGGGGTCGATTTGAACAAACTTGAATCAGATCCACTCCACAATGTTGCATATAGAATATTAAAATATTCTGTATGCTGGATCTGGAGAAGAAAATTTTAAAGAAATTTCCTTGAAATGCACTGAGTTCAAATTCAGGCTCCTATAGTGAGCCCAAATATGAACCCAGGGGGCCGATTTGAACAAACTTGAATCAGATCTACCCCACAATGTTGCACACCAAATATCAAAAGATTCGGCCTGCTGGATCTGGAGAAGAAGATTTTTAAAGAAATTTGCCTGAAATGCAGTAAGTTCAAATTAGGACTTCTATAGTGAGCCCAAATATGAATCCAGGGTGCCGATTTGAAGAAACTTGAATCAGATCCACTCCATAATGCTGTATACCAAATATCAAATGATTCTGCCCACTTGTGCTGGAGAAGAAGATTTTTTAGTAATTTCTCTAATATACATAGGGTGCTATCGGAGTTATGTCCCCTATGGAGCCCCTTAAGGGCATGTCCATTTCATTTGAACAAACTTGAATTGACATATGGTAATGAACATCCATACCAAGTTTCGCGCAAATCAACCTAGCGGTTTCAGAGAAGTCGTTTGAAAAAGTTCACGATGACAGACCGACGACAAGTAATAAGTTGAGCTCCCTTCGGTGAGCTAAAAAGATCGCATTCAACACATTCTGAAAGGTGTCGAGGAAACCTTTATTCAACATGCTCACAATGATCGATATTGTTTTATTAACTTCAGTAAAATATCAGTCATAACCCTTTACCTAACATAAAAAGCAGACGACACTTGCAAAAAAAATTCTTGAATAACTAATTTTTTTCATTTTTTGTCTCAAAAACATAGGTTATGACCCCTCGTTGGAACGAGCTCGTCGAGCTCGTTCCAACGAGGGGTCATAACCTATGTTTTTGAGACAAAAAATGAATATATTTTGAAAATTAATTGACGATTTTTGAGAATAGCGCTGGCCGGTTTTGGCCGTTACGTTGGGTAAAGGGTTTTTTTAGGCCTTATATCTTGTTTGATATGAGCTCCATGAGTTGAAACCAGGAACTGCAATTGTACTTTTAAAGTGAACTTTGAAAGAGCCACTTTGCAAGTGGAAAATATTCAATAAACAGAAATTTGATCATTTTTCTTCATTCAACTGAACCAAACAATTAATCCATTATATCTTGTGCGATATAGCTACTGGTGCACTGTCAAACAAGATATAAGCTAAAGTCTGATTTTGGAAACACTGAGGCCTAATAGGTTTATAAATGTAGAAATGGAGAATTCAGTTGGGGAAAGGGTAAGCCTTTGATGGATCACAAGACTAGAGCTGTGAAGTTTTGTTTTTCAAAATTCAGTTGCGGTTTCGGTTCGGTATAAAGAAAAAAACTTGTCTTTGGTTCAGTTTTTCTCTGTGTAAAGAACAGAAAGTAAATATCAATTCACACTCCTTAACCCTTTACCCAATGAATCGGCCACATCCACCCGCATAAAATGTAAATTCATCAGCTGAAAAAATACTATACTTCAAAAAAATTCAACAAAACCATATCTCGTCGGACTCGTTCCAGTGAGGGGTCACATGATATGGTTTTGTTGAAATTTTTTGGAAATTTAACAAAAATGATGTTTAAAAAATTATAAATTCAAAGTAATTTGTATATATTTTATATTACCAATGGCCCAGACTAGCTGGTGCTAACTCAAAAAATAATCCAGGGCCAAACACAAATTTTTCCCCCCAATCCCCAAAATTTGCATGTAAAAACGAAAATTGATTGTCCTATCTGGTCCTCCATACTTTTGCGAACTTCACATGCGCAGTATCCAGGAAGACACCAAAATTGGCGCCAACCATCATTCTTTCTATAATTGCCAGTTAAATGTTGTAAATAGCAGGGAGGTATGAGTGCCCACTGATGGGAGGGCCATACCCGCCTGGGCCATTGGTAAGTATAAAAACTTAGATGTGAGTCTTCCATGGAAGACGTGTGTCGCCTGTTCTAAGTGGAAAAGGGGCATAACTCTGGAAAAAATACAGCGGATCAAAAAATAAAATAGGAGGTGCATAATGACATTATGTGATAAAGAATCACTGAAAGTTTCATCAAAATCCATTCATAGGTTAAAGAGGAGTGGCAGATAAGAGAAAGTGTGACGCGGACGACGACACAGACGACGTGGACGACGCAAGATGACAAAAGTAATCCCTGTATGTCGCTCCCCACTTCGTGGGCCAGGCGACACAAATATAGAAATTACTATGAATTTATAATATTTTTATACAACAACCAATGGCCCAGACTAGCTGAATCGTAAAAAGGCTGGAGGGCCTAGGACATAAAGGAAAATCCAATTATTCAATCACTTCAGTAAAGGATATCTCCTACAGAAGAATAAGAGAGAAAGGAATTATATATGTCCTTCTCCTTTATGAGAAACGAGAAAGACATAACACTAACAATGTAATTGAGTATTACATAATATATAATTCTATAATCCTCCATGTAATTCCAGCATAACCCATTATGCTAATTCGGTGAAGGGAAGCCAAAATATAAAGACAGTCCAGAGAATGAGACTCTTTATACTCATTTAAGTGTCCGAGGATTGTATATTAACGCCTGTTTGACACGTGATGTATACAAATGCTTCACAGTGAGTTACACTTTAAAAACAATACATAAATGAGACATATTATTTGCTTCACACCGAGCTACACATTAAACCATCCCAGCACTGACTCGGGACTACTGACACTGGTGGAGGTCTTCCCTTGCTTTTCACTATAAAGCCAGATAATCATAAGGGAAAAATGGCCCCCACTCCCTTCTTCTGGGGAATGTGACCACATAACGAAGAGGGCAGCAGAACAGTGTCACTGCTGGAAAGGGCTGCCTAAATAACTACAGATGTAATCATTTAGTGGATGACATTTTGAGCAACAGAAAGAGGACCTAAACATCTACGGTCACCGGAAATGGACTCTAAATTTCTCAGGTAAAACTTGGTGAATGAAGAGGGCTGTGTCCAGTACGCAGCCTTCATGAGATCAGTAATGGCTATACTGTTAGAATAAGTCCAAGAAGTGGACAGCGCTCTAACTTCATGCGCTGATATTTTATTTACAGAATGCTGATCTGAAGATAGATTTTCATAGGCAATGCATATTGCCAACTGAATCCATCTAGCAATAGAATGAACAGAAATATTTTTTCTGTTAGGAATTAAAGAAACGTTTCCTTCCCTTCCTTATAAAATCTGATCAGCGTTTATATATTGCATAGCCCTGACTGGACACAACAGAGATCTACGATTGTCCGTAGATGGCAGAGCCTTAATGGTAATAGGCTCAGGCCGTTTATCTGGAGCCTGATTCTTAGCCAAAAATTAAAGTAATGGTATTTACCACCCTCCAGTAGTGAGATTCCTCAACAGATAAAGCATGAAGTTCACTAATTCGTATAGCAGATGCAAAGGCTAAGAGAAATGTCATTTTACAGGTCAAAAATTTGAACTCTACAACATCCAATGGCTCAAACGGAGCTTCTTTAATCTTCAACAGAATCCAAGCCAAATTCCACTCAGGAATTCCACTGAGGGTTCTAGGTCTATTAATAGAGAAATTTCTAACCAGTTTGGAAAATGAAGCATTGGATCCAATTGCCAAGTTATCATGATGAGCATAAGTGTCTGTTATTGATAACAGAGACCTATAGCCCTTAATAGTGACGGGCTGCAGCTTGAGATCGTCAAACAAGTAGACCAGAAAGTTGGCAATATCTGGTATGGACGGATCATAGATGTCTGTCGACTGATCCTTACACCAAAGGAAGAAAACCTTCCACTTCGCTGCATATTCAATGAAGAGGACGACCTCCTGCAGTTAGAAATTGCGTCCACTGCTTGTCCTGTAAACTGCTTGCCATGCAAGAAGGACAGCACAATGGAAAACGTGAAGGTTGAGACCTTCCAGTTTGTGATGCAGTGCGCGTGACTTCCCCTGATAAAGAAGGTCCTCTCGCGGAGGAAGCTTCCAGGGAACGTCCCATAAAAGACACCTGAGAAGATTGATCCACGGTTTCTGTGACAGCAGAGGTGCTACTAGAAGAATTTTGCAACAAGACTGTTTGATCTTTAACAGAATCTGCTGAATCAACAGAGTTGGAGGATACGCAGATCCTATCATTCCATCCCATGAGACTGACAGAGTGTCTACTGCGTATGCTAGATGGTATGGACATGGCGACACACACGTCGATAACTGATTGTTCAGATGCGTCGCGAACAAATCTATCATGGAGCGATCCCACTGGTAGCAAATCTGTCTGAATACTCGCTTGTTGAGCATCCACTCTGATGGCAACAGACCTTTCTGAGATAGTGAGTCTGCTATGACGTTCAGACCACCTGGTATATGACAGACAGATAGCTGAACAAGATGATTCATGACATACAGAAGAATTTTCTCCGTTGGTTAGCGTAAAAGAATCGAATGAGTGCCGCCCTGGTTCCTGATATATGCTACGACTGTCGAGTTGTCCGACAGTATCTGAACATGAGTGTCCGCTAGAATGTGAATCCAATGTTGTAGCGCTAACCATATTGACATCTCCTTGATGTTTATGTGTTTTTCTGGGAGCCAAGGGTCCCAAAGACCCTAACACTTCAAGTCTGTAGGGCTCAGGATTGCGCCCCAACCCATTTGACTCACATCCTTCATAATCGTGAAAGCTGGATCCGGCAGTTGCAGTGGAACTCCCTGAGTTAACCACTGAATATCAGCCCAAATCTGGACCTTTTGTTTTACTAGGTCTGTTAAAACAATACTGGTCTTGAGCGAATGCACCTTCACACTCCAGTTCTGAGTAAAGAATATCTGGAGGGGATGTGTGTGCAGGCGGCCCATCGGAATAAGATCTGCATCCGCTCCACACAGCCCCATCAGTCGCATGAATTCCCTTGCTGTTTATGCATCTGAGTGTAGACAAAAGCGAGCATAACAAGTGACTAATTTCGCTCTGGGTAACGGCAGATGAACCAGATTGTTGTGAGTCTCGAAACTCATTCTCTATCGTTCTGAAGAATAATTTTGCTGCCGTATCTCTGAAGAATGTCATCCAAGTAAGTCGACGTTACCGCAGACGAATGAGCTCAGAAGTGAGACAATACCGAGTTCATTATTCGAGTGAAAGCCCAGGGCGCCAGGTTCAGACCAAAGCACATCGCTCGGAACTGATACACTTTCCCTTGTATGGTCAACCGCAGGTACTTTCTGAATGCCGAATGTACCAGGACATGAAAGTACGCATCCTTTAGATCTATGCTTACCGCATAGTCGTTCACACGAATGCTCGCTCTTACCGACCAAATGGTCTCCGTATATAGAACTTTGGAGCCATGATAAGCTTGTTTATCCAGCTCAAGTCTATTACCAGTCAGAGCGAGCTGTCTGGCTTCGGTACGAGGAACAGGTGGCTTTAGACACCTTGAGAATTTTGATTCTCGACAACCTCTATTGCTTCCTTTGATAAAAGAGCCTGTACATCTGCTAGGAGAGACTCTCTTTTGCAAGGATTTGACGGAAGATTTGTCCAACACTGGCATCTTGATAGCTGTGGGTTCACTCGGAATGTTAGCCGTAGGCCTTCTGAGACTACACTTCTCACCGACTGGTCTTCTGTAATTGTTATCCAGTTTTTCGCGAAGCTTGATAAGCTTCCGCCAACTGGCAAGCAATAGAGGTCCTGACCATCACCTGTATGACCTGCGAGGCTTACGGGAGGAGAAACCACATCCTCCCGGCAAAGAGCCGCGACTTATCGGCTCAGCAGTGCCTGGCTGGTTGTCTCAATCAGAGCTACATCCCTTTCCCGAGTCTCTGTATTGATGACCTCCAGAGTAATTATAGGAGGGTTTCCTATACTCTCGTGAGGAGTCTCCTTTTTACGATTTCTTAATGCGGCGTTATACGTGGTATACATAATTGCCCTGGAAAGAACTCTTAGAGAGGTACGGACGTCCTCAAATTCCTTTCCGTTGAGACGTTGCGCCACAGCTCTTGTAAGGTGATCTGCGTAAGACATAGCTTCCAAATTCGCTCTATTAGAAGAAATTGCTGATTCAATTGTGTCTGAGCGAATTGTGAATGACCCAGGCAGGGATACCTCTAGATCCTCGGCCTGCTCATCCAAATGCAGAGTAACTCTCTGAACATCTTCCCCAACCGCTTTAAATGAACGAGGACAAAGAAACGGTAAATTTATGGAAGATGATGTCAAGAAACCGCCTTTCTTCTTCTCACTGGAGAGTTTAAATATGGCATCGTCTAAATGGCCGAAGGCCTGCGACACCTGCCTAGACTGAACCGGAAAAGATAGGATCGCCTCCTTTGTCCAGATAAAGTCTGCGTCCAACGACACCAGTGGTTTCTTTCTAGCAGTCCCAGTATTCTGATTCGCAGGAACAAATTCTGGGTAGTATTGATGGATTAAATCCATCGCAACCATGTGTTGTTCCGAAAGGGGAGGTTAATCTTCCAAATCCCTTTCACCATCCAAGAGAATCAGTTTTGAATATCGGTCTCCTGCATCTGAATGAACAGATGACTGGACCGACCCAGCACCGTCCGACAGCTCAGCTTCTGAGACTGCAGTAGGCTGCTCTTGCACTTGCTGGTCCGTTACGGAGGCCTGAGGAGCAACGGTCTTCTGTTTCTTCACCGCTTGCTGCTCCTGGGACGGTGTGTCAGGGATGGCTCTTTTCTCCGGACATCCTGATGAACGAGGCCTTGTCTCCCTAGCTACCAGATGGTCTGACTTCGCAGACGATGAGTGGTCCCTTCTTGGCGATGCAGGCTGGATATCTGAAATCGGGTAGCTAGGGTGCAGTGGTGTGTGCTTTGTAGATGATGTGTAAGAAGCTGTAACTGTAGCCGTGGCCGGCTGCAATCTATATGGTGCATCCCAGACGGAAGGTGTAGACGTATGCTCCGACTCACATAAGTTTTTATCACAACATCTGTCCCCAGATGTTGCGAGGAAAAAGAGGGACCTCTCTCGCAGTCCTTTCAGACCTCGCCGAGATTCCCAAGGTACTTGCTGGCTTCTTCCTCTGTTTCGTCGTTGCTGGGTGAGCATGTTTATGTTTTAAGGTGCTCGCTCAACCCAATCCACTTCTATTGGCCGCAATGGACACACCCGGTGTCACGGTACCCACAGACGGAGTAACTGCTTCACCGGTCGAGCTAGCTGCATACAAGGGACTAAAACCATCGGCTAGTGGCTTTATCCCCTGCCTAATATTTATGAGCACCTTAGCAGCTAGCTCTGTTTGCTCATCAGAGCACGGTGACTGTAGCACACTTTCTTTTGGTGTCACATAACCATCACCGTGTTCTTGTTCCTCTGAAAAAGAAACTGAGAAACTTGATTGACTTTGCGGCGAGAGGACCAGCACTGGCCTCTCACCGCTAACAACATACCGTGACACCCGTGTCCAATGTTTGTCATCCTATCCAACACATGTAGGACAAGAATTAGTGGGAGTACATCGACTACAAGCAAGGCAACAAGCATGTAAATCAGACGAGGCTGACCTCCTCGCCTTGCATTTTGAGCAATAAGCTTTCATAATTAATCAAAACAAAATCGACAGTACTCCCACCAACTCCACAATAAATATATGATAAAGATACATAATAAATAACATTCAAAATACAAATCGAAAAATTAATTTAAAAAAATCTTTCGAAAAAATTTTGACAGGAGCCCAAGTTCTGAAAGGGAACAGACGAGCCCAAGGGTATCCCGATAGAGCCTAAGTGTGGACAAAATTCCAAAAATAGTTGCTACACTACCGGAATAACATAATATGTATCTTACAACAATCCTACAGTAAAATAAATAGGAAACTACATATATTTATAAGATGCTGCCAATGTAAACAACATCACAAGAAAAACCGGAAACAAGCCCCCAGGCACTAAATAAAAAGGTCCAAAGTCAGTAACAGATTTTAAACTATCTGATGTAAAGCACGATCTTCAGATGAAGAAATGAAAGTGTCAATGACACTGTAGCTCAACTTGTCAAGACATGTATATGTATAGTATGTGACACAGCAATGACAAACATCTAGGTAAAGACCTGATAACAAATGTACATATAATGTATTGTAACGGTCTGTACATAAATACTGGCCGTAGCCTGTAACAAATGTATAGGTAAAGTATTGTAAAGGTGGGTGACAGACAGATGCTAAATAGAAAAGAAATCTTTGAGTCCCAGAGTGGGTCTGACTGAAAACCAAAATATTTGTTTTCATAGCACAGTGATAACAAAGGCACCCCAAAACACACTCATTCCTGTCCCAAGGTGAAAACAAAGGTACCCAAGAAGTTTCGTGAATCAGTTCATAAATACGAGCTGTATAGAAGTTGTGACAAAAAACTGATTGGACCTAATTTCAGTACAAAATGGCCACTGGCAGCCATCTTGAATTTTGGACCGCACTCAGAAACACTCGTTCTTGTCCCAAGTTGATAACAAAGGTACTCAAGAAGTTTCGTGAAGATCGGTTGATAAATACAGCCTCTAGCCCGAGCCGTATTGACATGTGCACTTACAGTGTATAAGTAGCACTAAATAAATCAAAATTCATCTAATTTGCATAATTTCTGCACGAGAAAAAAAACCTGTACTGTATGTGATGTATTCCATTTTACTAAACATTCCTACAAAAATTTATTCAAATCAAAACTTTCATACAGAAGTTCTGTACAAAAGACTGATTGCACTAATTTTGGTACAAAATGGCTGCTGGTGGCCATCTTGAATTTTCGGACCACACCCAAAAACACTCGTTCTCATCCCACGATGATAACAAAGGTCCCCAAGAAGTTCGTAAAGATCGGTTCATAAATACGGCCTCTAGCCTGAGCCGTATAGAAGTTGTGTACAAAAAACTGATTAGACCTATTTTCGGTACGAAATGGCCACTGGCAGCCATCTTGATTTTGGACCACACTCAGAAACACTCGTTCTCATCCCAAGGTGATAACAGAGGTACCCAAGAAGTTTCGTGAAGATCGGTTGATAAATACAGCCTCTAGCCAGAGCCGTATTGACATGTGCACTTACTGTGTGTAAGTAGCACTGAAAAAATCAAAGTTCATCTAATTTGCATAATTTCTGCACGAGAAAAAAAAACGTATTATATGTGATGTATCCCATGGTACTAAACATTCACACAAAAAATTATTCAAGTCAGCACTTTCATATGGAAGTTCTGTGCAAAAATCTGATTGCACCTAATTTTGTACAAAATGGCTGCCATCGGCCATCTTGAATTTCGGACCGCACCCAAAAACACTTGTTCTCGTCCCACGGTGATGCCAAAGGTACCCAAGAAGTTTCGTAAAGATCGGTTTATAAATACGGCCTCTAGCCCAAGCCGTATTGGCATTTGCACTAACAGTGCTGAAAGTGACACTAAATACATCAAAGTTAGTCTAATTTGCATAATTTACGTACGAGAAAAAACCTGTATTATATGTGATGTATCCCATGGTACTAAACATTCATACAAAAAATTATTCAAATCAGCGCTTTCATATTGAAGTTCTGTACAAAAAACAGATTTCTGCATCGTTGGTACAAAATGGCGGCTGGCGGCCAACTTGAATTTCGGATCGGACCCAAAAACACTTGTTCTCATCCCACAGTCATAACAAAGGTACCCAAGAAGTTTCGTAAAGATTGGTTCATAAATATGGCCAATAGCCGAGCCGTATTGAATTGTTTACGGACAGACGGACAACTGGCCATGGCATAAGCTCAAATTTGGCTTCGCCAAAGTTGAGCTAAAAATGATACATCGGATATAAGATGCATGACCCAAATGCCTAAACACCCCTAGGGTGAGGATGTAGCCATGGGGATATACAGAATAAACATTCTGTATAACACATCAAACTCCCAAGAAATTTATAAAAAAAATTCAATAAAATAAGCCAAAATCTTGGGAGTTTAACAGGAGGGCTTCAAGGAAAGATAGGGAAGGAACACTTAAACAGTAGATAAATCATTAGCAAGAATGATGACGTCAGGCCCATGTCCCAAAATTGGGAAACATGAAATAATTTGAATAAAAATTATAAAATTACAGCCCTGAACGTTTTCAACCACCGTTGTTCATTTCCATCATCCAATTATGTCCTTGGATCCACCAATTCTACCATTGATTTGTGTCTGGTATCATCAAAACTGAGATTTAAAAGCACAGATAACAGTTTGTTGTTACTGACTGGAGGGCCAAACAAAAAATGATGGTTGGCACCAATTTCGGTGTCTTCCTGGATACTGCGCATGTGCAGTTCGCAAAAGTAGGAGGACCAGATAGGACATTTAATTTTCGGTTTTGCATGCAAATTTGGGGAATTGGGGGACAAAATTTGTGTTTGGCCCTGGATTATTTTTTGAGTTAGCACCAGCTAGTCTGGTCTATTGGGTGTTGTATAAAAATAATAGATTTTGGTATCATCTGCATTGGGTAAAGGACAAACTTGGAAAAAAATCCCCAATAGTTTGTATAACACCACTCATCACAAAAGTTCTCCAATGGGTTCAGCCTAACTTGCCTTCGATCATTTGTAGGGGTTCTAGGGGATCACTTGCTATTTTGTATTGTTTCACTGTCACATTTTCTCCTCTATTGGCTCATTTGGTGGATGAGCCAATAAGAGAGAAAGTGTGACAATGAGAATACAATGTATTCACCCCTTAGATGGATAGACTAAATGACAAGAGTCCATAGGGGTCACTACTCCAGTTCCCTCCCAGTAAGATCGTTTGATCAGTTTAGAACTTAGATGTGAGTCTTCCATGGAAAACGTGTGTCGCCTGGCGTTTCAGACAGAATTCTAAGTGGAAAAGGGGCATAACTCTGGAAAAAATACAGCGGATCAAAAAATAAAATAGGAGGTGCATAATGCCATTATGTGATAAAGAATCACTGAAAGTTTCATCAAAATCCATTCATAGGTTAAAGAGGAGTGGCGGATAAGAGAAAGTGCGACGTGGACGACACAAGATGACAAAAGTAATCCCTATATGTCGCTCCCCACTTCGTGGGGCGGCGACACAAAAAAGACCAGCTGTCTTTGGGCGAGTCTTGCAGTTCGTTTTCCCGGTTGCCACCAAAAACAAAACTGAACCAGAAAACCCCAAAACTGCTCAACTCTATTACAAGACCTTATGTTCAATCAAATTAATTGAGCCCCACTGTATCAGTAGTTTAGTTACTGGTTTTCAACATGCCTGGAAATAACACATGAACTAGTGTTCAAAAGATGATTGGAATTGGTCATCCGAATCGGCCGATTGTGGGCAATCGGATAACAACAGCAACGGCTCCTGAACATCGGTTCAACCGATTGTTGCCAAGCATTTTTTTGTAATGATTCATTAACCACATTTTATTATCTTCTGCAATTGTTCAACTGTTAATGTAAAACGATGTCAATGATACCATTCAATAAAGATGAGAAACAACCACAATGTGTATTCTTAATTTCTCTAGATGCCTCCTTACGAGATATACAAGTTAAACAACATATAAAGCTTACAATATTATTATTTATTAGTGTTTAAGGTCACATACTTATGCACAATGGCTAATCATGACCATGACAGTTTCATGGGTGGAGGAAGCCAGAGCACCCAGAGAGAACCACTGAGCAGCGACAAGCAGCTGCCAGCTCCCCAACATCGTAACTCTGCTCTGCAGCACAGGCAGGGTTAGATTGGTTGAAGACATGCGCACCATCGACGTGCAGTACACCTTAGTACACTTCATCATCGTGCCCCCATAAAGCTTACAACAGAGCATACTTGCAGCAATAGCTAGTTTATATCGGAAAAGTGAAGGTTGCTCTTCATTGACTCAGGTCACAGTAAAATGACCAGTTGCGCACACTTGGCCGGTACACATGACTTGAATACCGCCCAAGTGAGCGCGTCTGGTCATTTTACTGCAATGCGAGTCAACGGCGTTTAACACTGTGAAATGTGTTCATTTTAATGTAGTTCTTCCAAGCCTCAACTCATCGAGTAGTGCACAGTATTACAATCGGAATTGACATTGGAATCGGCCGAGTGCGAGTTTGAATAACCAGAAATCAGTCAGTGGCCAGTTTTGAGTTTTGGTAATCGGTTGAACATTAATGCGAACAATCATTCAGGTTACATGCGGGTAACATCAACTGTAAAAAACAACAATACAGCTTTAATTAACATCCTAATCCCGCAAGTTTTGCCAGTCTGATATGACAATCTTCCAGAACAAACTCGACTAAAAAGTTGCCCCTATCCACATGTCTAGAATGGCTTGTCATTTACATCTAAAGAGAATTTCCATCAAAATAAATTAAAACAGCAACAACTAACCCACAATCATACTTTGGAGAGAACACACATTATTTGTTGCTATTTATTTTGGAAGAAATTCTGTCAAGACATAAACAATATGACTTGCATAGTAAAAACAGAGAAAAGGGGAAAAGCATTACAAAACTTTTTACCTATAGGTTACCACAATGTTATATAGTGTACAGTAGGGCCATCGTGGACTGGTCCACAGATGCAATAATATTAGATTCCAAACACTAATTATAGGAATAACCATCAGAAATTTAATTAATGAAGCATTGTGTACAACCATAAAGGTTCAGATGTTGTCGAAGTCTGAAAAAGAAAATCGGCCACTTGAAGCAAATTTTATTTGACAGAAACAGCAAAACCTCAATTTTACAAAATCTTTTTCATGATTCAAGGGTATAACTCAAATGAGAACTACAGATGAAGAAATCAAACTTGACCTGCATTTTGACACACTTAAGATGGCCAAGCAGTGTGGAAATTATCAGTCACTTTCAACAGTTTTTTCTATTTCAAGGTGAATAACTTCTAAACTACTACAAACAAGAATGAAAGTGTCAATGACACTGTAGCTCAACTTGACAAACTTGAACTTGATAAGTTATAAATGAAATGGCAAAAATGAAGATCAGTGGTACCAATGTTATTTGATGAAATTTCAACATAACTGCATTGTGTGTGCACGTCAGAGTGATCAATGCATTTTTAAATGTAAACGGTAAGACTGGCTAAAGGAAGAATGTTGATACACAAATGCAGTATGTCCAGAGGTTATTATAAATGGCAACTTTTTTCACAGAAATGAATGCTAACCAATAGCTCTTATCTAAAGTTCTTGCCTAATGAGCACACCAAGTTCAAAAACAATCCTATGATAAATGTGGCCTGTAGGCTATGTCAAAGAATGTTGATGCACAAATGCAATAAATTCAAAGATTGTTGCTAACAGCAACAGTTTTTGATGGAAATGAAAAGAAAATCAATAGCTCCTACCTTTGTCACCCTGCATAAGCATACAAAGTTTTAAAACAACCTAATAATGAATGGGTCCTCTGAGGCATGCCAAAAGAAGATGTTAATGCACAAATGCGCTAAGTAGAAGGTCACTGCTTGTGGCAATGTTTTTTTTTATGGAAATTCATAAATATACCCTGCAGAGAGTGCAAAAGGGATAAGTTGATGCACAAATGCAGTAAGTTCAAAGGTTGGTGATAACGACAATAATTTTTTACGGAAATGAAAAAAAGCAATAGCTCACATCTAGAGGTCACCCCGAACACACATACCAAGTTTCAAAGTGATCCGATCATAAATGTGCCCTGAAGGGTGTGTTAAAGGGAAATATTGAGGTCTGACTAAACTAAGTTCAAAGGTCAGCTGCAACATTTTTTGACAGAAATGGAAGAAAATTGACTGCTCCCATATAGATGTCACCCCACACAAGCTCACCAATTTTGCAAGTGATCCAATCATAAATGTGCCCTGCAATGTGTGTCAAAGGGAAATACTGATGCTTAATTGCACTAAGTTTTTACTAAGTTCATCGAAGGTCACTGCCAGTGGCAACATTTTTTGACGGAAATGGAAGAAAATCGATAGCTCCCATCTAGAGGTAACCCCAAACAAGCATACAAAGTTTCAAACCAATCTGATCATAAATGTGCCCTGTAGGGCATACCAAATGAATATATTGATGCCTGACTAAACTAAGTTCAAAGATCGTTGCCAGCTGCAACATTTTTTGACAGACGGAAATTGAAGAAATTGATAGCTCCCATCTAGAGGTCACCCCAAACAAGCATGCCAGGTTTCAAAGCAATCCGATCATAAATGAGCCCTGTAGGGTGTGCCAAAGGGAAATATTGAGGTCTGACTAAACTAAGTTCTAAAAACGTTGCCAGTGGCAACATTTTTTAACGGAAATTGAAAAAAATCGATAGCTCCAATCGAGAGATCACCCCAAACAAGCATACCAGGTTTCAAACAATCCAATCATAAATGTGCCCTGTAGGGTGTGTCAAAGGGAAATATTGAGGTCTGACTAATCTAAGTTCTAAGAACGTTGGCCGCAGCAACATGTTTTGAAGGAAATGGAAGAAAATCAATAGCTCCCATCTAGAGGTCACCCCAGACAAGCATGCCAGGTTTCAAAGCAATCTGATGATAAATGTGCCCTTTAGGGTGTGCCAAAGGGAAATATTGAGGTCTGACTAAACTAAGTTCTAATAACGTTGGCTGCGGCAACATTTTTTGATGGAAATCGCAGAAAATTGATAGCTCCCATCTAGAGGTCACCCCAAACAAGCATACAAAGTTTCAAAGCGACCTGATCATAAATGCAACCTGTGAGGTGTGCCAAACGAAATTGTGTACATACATATGAACATACGTACATACTAACATACGTACGCTGACGGACGAGTAGTGATGGTAATAGCTCAGCTTGACTTTGTCAAGTTGAGCCCAAAATTAATTAATTAAGGGCCTTAACTATGCTCAGTTTGATCAAACTTCACCATTTTCGAATTCCTTCAGATATTGTTAGGAAAGTTTCATATATCAAATACTGACCAAATCCAATAATATTTCTTCAAGTTATCACACTAACAATGTGCAAAAATTAACTACACGTAACGTAACAAATACTGATAGAAACCAATATTTGCAACAAGACTAAAACATGCAAAAATGAACTAATCAAGGGCTGTAATTCTGTTCTGCATGATCAAATTGCACCGGTTTTCGAATTCATTAAAGACATTGTTAAGAAAGTCTCATATCGTAAATCTGATAAAATTTATTCAAGTTATCACTCTAGGAGATAGAGGAGGTAAGATATAAAAGTATGAACAAATTACAACGGAAATGGCCACCCTTCAGCCATCTTTCAATTTTATTTCCACAAAATTTGAAATGCATCCTATTTTCATGTCTGATTAATGTTAAAAATCGGAAATACCAACATCCAAGCATCTCAGAGATACAGGTGGTAACATTTTAAAATATTAAAATATACAAAAACAATTAAAACAAAAATGGCCACTATTCAGCCATCTTCAATTTTTTTCAACAAAATTTTATGTGCGGCATATTTTCATAATGTCTGATTAATGCTAAAAAATTTGAAACACTAACATCCTAGCATCTCAGAGAGGTGGTAATGTATAAAAATATGAAAAAAAAAAATACAAGATATCTTCCAAAAACCTGCAATTTCAGAAAATTCAAAGTCGACAAGGGCTATAACTCTGGAAAAATTATTCAAATCAAAACTTCCTATTCATATGCACATGTACAAATCATACTCATACTGCACAAGTTTCGTAAAAATCCAATGAAAAATGCAGGAGAAGTTAAGCAGACAAGCATTTGTGACCAAAATTTTGCCATTACCAAGGGTCGTAACCATGCAAAATTTGTCACGTCGAAAATTCCTAACCACATGCACATCTGTACTTGATATTGATACATCAGACTGAGTTTCGTAAAAATCAAATAAACTAGAGGATGGCCACCAAAGGGTGGCTGATTCCCCCGAAAAAAGCCTTGATAGCCATTCCAACCTTATTCGCGACACACCCCTGGTTGTGGACAATAATAATACCAAGTATCATTAATATCCTTGAAGGCTGTAAGAAGTTATGGAGCGGACACGAATTCCGTCTACGCCCGGACAGACAGACAGACAAATGGACAGACGGACGACATCACGGCTAGATTCCCCCGAATTTTTTTCGGGGGAATAATAAAAATGTAGGAGGAGTTGGGTTGACAAGCCTTTGTGATGGAAATTTCGCTATTGGAAATTTTGCTATTTCCAAGGGACATAACCGTGCAAAATCTGTCGCATCGAAAAGTCCTGGCAACATGCATATCTACACTTGATGCGGATACTTCAGACTAAGTTTCGTAAAAATCCAATGAAAACTGTAGGAGGAGTTGAGAAGACAAAGTTTGTGGTGGACAGAAGGATGGGTGAATGAACACCATTTCAATATCCCCCTCCTGACTTCATCGGCAGGGAATAAAAGTCTCCATTCAAATTTTATTATGTTTTCAATTTTCGTCTCGAAAACATAGCTTAGGACTCCTCATTGGAACGAGCTCACTGGGCTCATCCCAATGACGGGTCATAAGCTATGATTTAGTAATTCAAGAATTTATTTTGCACCTATCGTCTGCTACCCGCATCGGGTAAAGGGATAAGAGGGACCATGTCCAGCTACTGATACAGTATAATGATCATGCAAGTGAACACGTATGTCAGCACGTAACTTGCATGCTCTCCTTTGGCTCATAATTGATGCGAGTCAGTGCGACAATGTTTGCCTGGTTTGGAGCAAATTTGTTCCTTTGTTAACAATATAATACAGTAGTCCAAATCTAATGGTTAATCGAGCAACTACCTTTTCGATTGATCAAGACGTTGATCATTGGTTAATCAATTAACTGATTAACCATTTCAGCTTTAGATCACATCACTGTATACAGCACAATTTTCAGGACTACTTTAGTTGCCATGAACCGGTCATAATCCGTGTGTATGCAGTGATGTCCACGCATGCGCTTACCACGTAATAAAAATGATAATCAGCAAAATTTTAATTAATGAAGCACCAGGTTGTACCCGGTGCTTCATTAATTAAATTTTTGATGAATATTCCCATTCAATCATGTTTATGATGTAATATCACTGCGTCCATGGACATATTGCCCACCCGCGGAAAGTTACCACTTTACAGCGGCTATACTGAATAAGAGACAAGTAAGAAAATACTAAAGCAATACTTTACCTTTTGGTTTTTCTCTGACTGGTGGGTTATGACAAGCCATATGATAGCCTTTATCACAAGAATCACAAAACAGCATGGCATCCTTAAATAAGAAAACATGTATCTCATAGTGTATTAACATGTGACAACTCTTCCCTAAACACAAAATACACTCCAGATTTGAAAAAACAAAGATGGCCAGCAGTGGTCAATGAGGATGACAGATGGGACTAATGAAATGAATACCAACACAACACAAAATTACTTGTATGTTTTATGTTATAATATTTTTGAGGGAAAGGGTAAATTTTATATAGATCAAGAAAGTGCTGCTGTGAGGAATTATGAAATACTTTATAACTGAATGCTGGGAGATTAGGAGGCAGAATGGGGAAGGAATGGGCTGCCAGGGCACTGGATTAACATAGGCCTCGCATTAGAAGACCACGGCAAATCAGCGGAAGGCCGAAGAATTATTATTACACAACTGAAATGTTCTTCCAATGAACACGGTATTGGTAGGGGATTCTCTCATGATACTATTTTTACATGAATATCAGTAAATCATGCCATTTACACCAGCTGATCATGTGATATACTACTCAAAATTTGCTAAGGATCACTCCTATTCATCTACATATTTGTACATCAAAGGCAAATGAGTACTTTTTATGTCAGATTATTTGATTGTTGTGACTTAACAAGAACCTTGGCCATATCAATATCAAACAGTTTAACTTGTTGACTAACACAGTGTACCCAGAGAGAACCACTGAGCCATGATACATCTTATACCCATATTAGTTCTCAAAGTTTTTATTACATGCCTGTTCTTAGAAATTCCTATCTACAGCAACACTAAAAAGTTAAAAAATTTATAGTAATTTATATATTTTTTATACTTAGCAATGACCCAGACATAGCTGGTGCTAACTCTTAAAATATAGGGCCAAACACAAATTTTGCCCCCCAATCCCCAAAATTTGCATCTAAAACTAAAGAAAACATGTCCTGAAAGGCCCTCCACACCTCGCCCCCACTGCGCATGCGCAGTGTCAAGGACGTTCCGAAATTGGCGCCATTTATCATTCTAATAACCAGTGCCTGGTAAGCGCTATGTACTCAGCGGGGAGGCAAGAGTTCCCAACTCCTGGGAGGGCCATCCCCGTCTGGGTCATTGGTAAGTATAAAAAATATATAAATTACTATAAATTTTTTAACATTTTTATACTGTACCAATGACCCAGACATAGCTGAATAGTAAAAAGGCTGGAGGGCCAAGGACATAGAGCAAAATGGAATACGCTCAATAAAATAAAATAGAGTCATCCCCTGTAGGGAAAAGAAGTAATAGGCCTTACATGTATCTTTCTTATTTATGATAAATTAGAAAGATACAACACCTTCCAAAAATTGAGCTTCATACATCCATGTACTCTATTAATATCCAATAATCCTTATACTAATAATTTTTAAAGTAAGCCAATAATAAAGTAAGTCTAGAGAATAGAGACTCTTATACTCCTAAAAGTGTGTGAGAATTGCATAATCATGTCCGTTGATATATGCAATATTCAAAAGCTATACTTTAAAAACTAAGACTTGAATAAATTTTATAAACTTAAACTTCTCACTAAACAACCATCCCAATAGCAGCTCAGAATTACTAACTCCGGAGGAGGTATCCCCTTGTTTTCATAGTAAAAACAGGTGACCCAAGGGAACACCCTCCCCCCCCCCCCTTTTTCTTGCCCTGGGTCAAATAGCCCAGAGCGAAGAGGGCAGCCGAACGGAGACACTGCCGAAACAGACAGCCTACCTAGCTATAGTAGCAACTGTTAAGTGAATGACATTCTGAGCAGTAGATAATAGACCTAACAATAGAGGCCTCCAGAAATGGACTCGATATTTCTGAGATAAAATTCATGAATGGATGGCTGAGCGCAATGAGCAGCCTTCAAAAATCTATAATAGCAACACTATTAATGTAAGCCCAAGAAGTAGAAGAACTCTTACTTCATGAGCCGAAATCTTAAGCACAACTGCTAAGCCAATGATATACCATAAGCAGTACGCTAGTTAATAGAATCCATTTACAATAAAATGGAGCGTAACGTCCTTCTACTAGACATCAAAGACAGAAGAAGCTTACGCCCTTGTAATAAACAGATATCTGTTTATAAATACATAAACTGTACCCGGAAAGAGTAAAGGCCTATGCCCATACGAAGACGGAAGGACCTTAAAATAATAGGTTCCGGATAATAGGAGCCTAACTCTTATGCAACAATCCAACCTAAATAGTAACGGACGTATTGATTCCGAAACTATGAAAGTGAAAATCATCCATCGATAGTGCATGAAACTCACTGACTCTACAGTAAAAGAGAAACTAACAGAATTACTGTCTAAAAGGTCAGAATTTGAAAACTACTGTTTCCAGAGGCTCAAATGATTACTTAGCTAAATAAGAACCGAAGTTAAAATCCGTATAGGAATTTAATCTAAAGATTCTAAGTCTATTTATCAAAAAGTTACTAACTGACTTAGATAAAGAGACAAAAGACTCAATTGTAAACTATCGTAGAGTGCATAGGTATGAGGTAACATAAACCTATAACCTAAAAAACAACAGGCTGCAGTAGATCTTGTGAAACAAGTATACTAAAAACTAGCAATGCGTAGTATGGAGGGATCAACCATATGAACATAATGATCCCTACACCACGACGGAAGAGCCTCCACTATAGTCGCATAGAATAGCGAAGAAGAGGATCTCCTATAGTAAGAAATCGCGTCCAAAGCTCGTCCAGTACAGTGCTTACAATGCAATACGGACCACACAACGTAATACATGAAGGTTGCGACCTTGCTGGTTGTGATAAAGATGACACGATTTACCCAGTGAAAAAAGATCCTCACATAGAGGAAGATTTCACGTTAAGATCCACAGTAGACAAGAGAGTAAATTACTCATGATCTCTGTGAAGATAGAGATGCTATCAACAGAAATGTATAGTGGTTGTTTATCTTAGCAATACCTGCTAAAACAACAGCGCCGGAGGATACGCGTATCCTATCATTCCGTCCTATAGATCAATAGAGCGTTAACAGTATTAGCTCAGAGATCTGGACAAGCCAACACATACGTCTGCAATTGATTAGCAAGCTGTGTCATAAATAAAACATCATTGGGCGCAAATCTGATTAAATACTTGTTTGTTGAGAGTCCATTCTGACAGCAACAAGCGACCCGTAAGAGAACGGGAGTGCGATAAAACAATCAGACGACCCAGAATATGACGGACCAAAACTGAACTTGGTGTACTATAACCAACAGACGGATTCTTTCCATTAAATTGAATAACGGAAACGAAAGAGTGCCTCCCTGGTTCCGGAGATACGCCACTACTGTCGAATTAAAGGACAGGAATTTGGGCATGCGTTTCTGAATAATGTTCATGCAATGACATAAAGCAAGCCTAAAAAAACATTATTCCGCGGAAGTTAAACTGATAGCTAAAAGACTGCGGAACCCAAAGACCCTGGCACTTCGAATCCGTAGGGATCAGTATATATCCCAATCTGTTTGACTGGCAACCGTCATAACAGCCACACTAGGGTCCGGCAACTGCGGCGGCACTCTCTGAGTCAACCACCGAATGTTTGCCCCAGTCTGAATCTCTTGTAACACTAGATAGACAAGAGAATGTATAAATCAAGCAATTCATGGATTGCCGGAAAGTTGCCGTCGAAGAGAAGCTCCTCCGAGAACGAAGCGACTCTGAGAGAGTTCTTAACCTACTATCCACGCGTGGATGTAGCTAGGGCTGCATCACGTCTAACCAACTCCAATCAGCCACTGAAGGGCGGAGTTATACGTGAACAAACTACTGCCCTCAAAAGAAATTACATTGAGAATAATATCCCGTAAATCTTTTCTTGAAGACGTAATGATAACGCCTCAGTAAGGCGGATTACGTATAATAAAGCGTCTAAGTTAAGTCTACTATACATAATGTCGTTCCCAACATTGAAATTGGAAAAGACATAAACGGCGAAAAAGAATATATGCAGTCTTTAATCACACCGTCTAGACGCATATGAACTCTCGGTATGCCCTGCTCTGCCAAAATAAACTATATGTAAAAAAGATAAAATGGCAGAAATGAGCCACGCGGACAAGAAACTAAACTATCATGCTTAGTAGCAGACTTGTATATATATATATAATATATAGCGTCGAAAAATAAAACACATGTTGTAATGACAATATTGGACTGCGTCGGTAAGTCAGGGACAAAGTCCCTGTACCGATCGAAAAATCCGAGTCCAATGACGCTATAAGTCTCTTATCCAAGATCGCAGCAATGAAGTCCGAAAAATAATCACTGGAAGAAATGCCAGAAGATATGAAAGGCATCTTCCGATACTACTAAAGGGAAAACTCGAAATCTTTCGAATCCCTTTCGCCATCCTGTCGGACCCTATAAAGCGTTCGGTCGTCCGTAGCTTGATGCAACCGCGGACCGCACCGACCCAGCGCCGTCGGATAATTCCTGATTCGACCGAGAAACCGTCAATTGCTGGGATGCTGCGAAACAACTGTGCTAACTCGGATAGCACGTCCGTCACTGAGGCCTGAGGAGCAGCGGTCTTACGATGCATTGCCGCAGGAAGCTCCGAGATCGTTACCCCGTGCATACTTCCAATATGCGAGCGAACGGAGTGTATAGGCCTCGTGTCCCTTGGCTACCGGATGGCGCGACCTATTCGCTGTGGAATCACTGAATGCCGAAACTGATCGGATACTCGAGGTCACGTAGCCAATGTGCGGTCGTGTGCCCTGCTGTGAGGATGAGGAAGCATTAAAGACAGTCTCTCGGACTGTCAATATAACGGAGCGTCCCGAGCAACGGACATATGCTCCGAATGTAAAATATCTGAACCACAACATGCGGTCCCCTATGTTGTTGGCTTCCTCCGATCTGTCCTCAATCTGCCGTCACTGGGTGAGTACTAAAGTAATTAAAGTGCTCGCATCACCCAAATCTCCTTTCTAGACCGCAACGGACGAACCCAGCAGCCGAACCATTCGATGAATGTACGCTACACCGGGTGAGCTAGCGAATGTGACTCCGTAAGCGATAGACATATTCCATGAGCACTTATTGCCGCTAACTCTTCATTAACTATGACGACAGAGGCACACTTTTGAAAGACATCTCCATAACTCTTCGAACAAGAAACCAGAAATGCTTGGATAGCAAGCATAAAATAATAATATATATAGCGTCGTTCAATAATTCGAAAGTTTGTGTGACATTATTGGACTATGTCGGAACTGAGGGACGATGTCCCTGAACCGAACCAAAAATTTCTAAGTCCACCGACGCTATCAGTTTCTTATCCGGCATCGCAGCATATGTTGTTCCGAAAGGGAAATCTTGAAATCCACCGAATCCCTTTCGGTATCCCGTCGGACCGGATGAAACTTTCGGACGTCCGTACCCGCTTCCGTGGAGCGTCCCGACCCAGCATCGTCGGATAAAATATATGCGACAGATTCAGTTGATGCTGGGATGCTGCCATAAACTGTGCTATTAAGGAAAGCACGTCCGTTCCCGAGGCCTGTGCAGTAGCGGACTTACGATGCATTGCCGCTGGAAGCTCCGTGTACGTTGACTCCCGCACACTTCCTATGCGAACGTCCGGAGTCTGCAGGCCTCGAGTCCCCGGCTACCGACCCAGCGCTGTCGGATAATTCTCGATCCGACACCGTTTCTGTCGGCTGCTGGGATGCTGCGATAAGCTGTGCTATGTGCACAAGAATGTCCGGCGTCGAGACCTGCGGAGGCGCAGTCTATCGGTGCTTCGCCGAGGGCAGCTCCGCATCAGATGGCTCCCGCATACTTCCTATGCGAACGTCCGGAGTCCATCGGTCTCGAATCCCTGGCTGCCGGATGGTGTGACCTGGTCGCCGAAGAATCCTTGATCGGCGAAGCTGGTAATATATCGGCGGTCACGCAGCCAAGGTGCGGTCGTGTGCGCTGACGAGAAGAGGAAGCCTTAGCAGTCTCAGCGGACTGCCTATACAACGGAGCGTCCCGAGCAACGGACGTATGCTCCGCTAACGACACATTTGTACCACAACATCTGGGGCCAGATGTTGTTGAACGAGAGAGGGGCCTCTCTCGCTTGCCGTCCGGATGGACCGGAACGAGCTATGAACCGGACTAAAAGGCTTCCTCCGTTCTCCCTCCAATCCGCCGTCACTGGGTGTGCATTAAGTTAATTTTATAGTGCTCGCATCACCCCAAAATTCCTTCTAGACCGCAACCGACGAACCCGGCTGCCGAACCATTCGGTGAATGGACGCTACACCGGGCGAGCTAGCGGACGTCAAAGGCCGTCGAACCTACTAGGGTCCTCTTAGGCAATTGGCGTATTACATGAGCACTTTTCCGCTAGCCCTTCATTAATTGTGACGACGGAGGCACACTGTTGGAAGACATCACAGATACATCACCCTAATCTTGATCGTCTGAAATAGAAATTGATAAAGTAGAGTGACCCTGCGGGGAAAGGACCGGAGTGTCCAAATCCCCAACAACATACCGTGACATATGCTTCCCATATTGTCATCGAAATCATACGATACAGAACAGGAGTTAATGCGAGTACACTGACCACATATAGAATGATAATAAGGTCAGAGGAAGACTTCCTCTTAAAACAATTGATCAATATCCTTTCAATGTGAAAAGAAAACAAGTCCTGGTACTCGCACTAACCCCTGGCAATCAAAATACATAATAATAATATGATCCATTAATATAGAAAAAATAATTGAAATCAAAATATTTTGAAAAAATATTTTTTCAGAACAGCCCAAGTTTCTGAAAAGTAACGTTGAGCCCCAATGGATCCCAAGCCTAAGTGTGGACAAAAATTTTAAAAATATTTTAAACAATTTATTCAACACTTACGAACAATAATAATGTATCTAGTTATGATTAAAATAACATAAAGATATTATTATTTAGAAATCCCCCCCTCACACAGAGGGCTGTTGTAAATGTAAACAATGAGTGTAAAAACACTAAAATAAGACTCCAGGCACCCAGGCCCGAAATCAGTTACCAAAAATACACCATCTGATGCAAAACAGAGACTTCCAGGGAAGAAACTGCAGAACATCAGATGGTAGATGCAGAACACAACGCCTAACCACCCGTAGGTGAAGACGTAAACATGGGGAAAGAACAGAATTCATTCTGTTATTAAGCTAAAACTCCCAAGAAATTTTAGTAATAATAATTACAGAAACTATGCCAAAAGCATGGGAGAATAGCAAGGGGGAACTTAAAGGACAGGGAGAGAGGAAAAACACTTGAAAAAACAGTGTAACAAATAATCAGAATGACAACAAAATGGCTGCTGCCTTGAAAATAGGTAACTTAACATAATTTCATTAAAAAATTTTAAGTTACAGCCCTGATAATATTCTGTCACACATTCTTTTCCTCTCCTCCTTTTCTATCCTCCTTAGAATCACCATTTCACTAATATTTATGTGTCTGGCATCATTTAAACTGAGATTTAAAAGCACAAAGATCAGTCAGATGTTAACTGATGAAGGGCCAAACTTAGAATGATAAATGGCGCCAATTTCGGAACGTCCTTGACACTGCGCATGCGCAGTGGGGGCGAGGTGTGGAGGGACTTTCAGGACATGTTTTCTTTAGTTTTAGATGCAAATTTTGGGGATTGGGGGGCAAAATTTGTGTTTGGCCCTATATTTTAAGAGTTAGCACCAGCTATGTCTGGGTCATTGGTACAGTATAAAAATATTAAAATTTTTTAGTAAATTTTGTTTCTTAACATACCTACCACAACTGTTTACAATTGGCTGTAACGTAAGTGCAAGTCCTACTTCGGAACTAACTCCAGCTTTTAGAGAACTTTTCCAAACAAGGTGGAAAAGTAATAGAGTGCAAAAGCATGAAAAAGATCGAAAAAAGGGTCGAGCGAGACCAGCGCTCGAAATTACAGGTACTCTCTCTGAACACCTCTTGTGTTTACCGAGCGCATGCGCAACAACTGTGAAGTCAATTCCGTATTTCCACCAACGAGAAGTTTGTGATTTAGCGGGGAGGCATCGATATCAAGGATATCCCCAAGGAGGGTGGGCCTCCGGTAAACAATTGTGGTAGGTATGTTAAGAAACAAAATTTACTAATAACTTTTAATTTCTTTTCAACCTACTCACAATTGTTTACAATTGGCTGAATAAACAATAGGAGGAGGTGAATCACATAACCAATACCAACAAGTGTAGCAAAAAGAAAAGCAAGGAGGGCAGAGATCAATAGCGAAACCTGTAATGAAGATAGAGAGAAGGCACCTGAAAAGAACAAGGCTGAGCGAAGCACAACCTCGATAAAAACAATTTTAACGTGGGTGCACAACAGCCTGAGCAGCAACGAGAGGGCCTAAAGAATAAAGGTCCTCAGATTGCTGCTGAAGGCGGCGGAGATAAAAGGAGGAGAAGGTAGAGGCACTCCTCCAGTAAGCCGCATTCATAACATCCCGGAGCGAAACAGAATTGGAGAACGCCTAGGATGTAGAAATGGCATGAACCTCATGAGCATTAAACCGGTTCGAATCAAGATCCGATGCAGACAAGCGGGAATAAGCCAGCTTGATTGCAAGACAGATCCACCTGGAAATAGAATGGGAAGAGATAGACTGTCTCTTAGGAATGAGAGACAGAAAGAATCTCTTCCGACCCCTCCTAATGAACTGAGTGTGAGTAATGTAAGTCTTGATCGCACGAACAGGACAAAGAAGAGGTCTCCCGCCAACAACAGCAGGGAGATCCCGAATGCAGATGGGAGGAGGTACTGAATCAGGAAGCTGATTCTTAGCCAGAAAAGTGCAATCAGTAGTGAAGGTGACACTGTTAGCCTCCTTTCTGAAGAAGGCAGAATCAACAGATAGCACATGAAGCTCACTGACTCGTCGAGTAGAAGCAAATGCCAGAAGAAAAGCCATCTTATAGGTGAGAAAACACATATCGGTCTCAGATAAAGGCTTGAATGGCACCCCCTCCAAACAGTGCAACACCCATGCCAAGTTCCACTTGGGTATAAGATGCAAAACTCGAGGCCTCTTCAAAGAAAAGTGCCGAATAAGTTTGGAGAGAAAAAGATTACGACCGATGCACCGCTTTCCCACATAAGAGAAAGTATCAGACAGCATAGACCGATAGCCCTTAATCATAACAGGCTGGAGGCCTTGGAGTCAAAAAGATTTATCAGAAAAACCGCAATTTGAGCAATTGACGGATCACGGTAATCCACATTGTGATCTGCACACCAGCGGCAGAAAACCTTCCACTTCGCAGCATAAGTCATGCCAGTGGAATGTCGCCGCGATGCAGAAATGCACTCCACTGTTCGTCTCGAACCTCTACGTCGGAGACTGGACCTGATAAAAGACAGGCGTGAAGGAACAGACTCGCCAGGTTGTTGTGATACTTCCTGGGATGACCCTGGGAAAGAAGATCGCAACGTAGAGGTAGACAAATCGGCCGATCTGCCAACAGAGGCCGCAGCAGATTGACCCACACCCTCTGTGGATACAGAGGTGCGATCAGAATGATCCTGCAACTGCAAGCACGAATCTTTGCTAATACTTGAGGAAGAATCGGTGCAGGAGGAAAGGCATAGCCGATCCAACCTGTCCAGTCCAGAGACAGAGCGTCTACTGCAAATGCCAAAGGATCTGGACAAGGGGAGACAAAGGTCTCTACCTGATGATTCCAGCGAGTAGCGAAAAGGTCGACCTGAGGACGGCCCCACTGCTCGCAAATCGTCTGAAACACCGACCGATGTAGCATCCATACGGTTGGAAGGACACTGTCGCGTCGGGACAGGGAGTCTGCTAGGACGTTGAGATGCCCGGGAATGTGTCGAATGGACACCCGAGCGTTCACATCCTGCGCCAACAGAAAAAGATCCCGAGACAGCCGATACATGGGAATCGAATGTGTGCCTCCTTGATTCCGTACATAAGCCACTACTGTCGAATTGTTCAAAAGAAGTAGGACAATATGGTCCGACAGATGAGGGATCCAAAGCCGAAAACTCAACAGAAGAGCAAGGAGCTCCTTCTGGTTGACATGAAGGCCCACATGCTCGCTGTCCCACTCGCCGTGAGTAGACAGACCGAGAGAATCCAACGTCGCACCCCAGCCCCGATCGCTGGCATCCGCAGTAAGGATGCGATCGACCAAAGGAAGATCCAATGGAACACCCTGTGTCAGCCAGGGAATATCGGCCCAAGGGTGGAGGTGACAAAGCAGAGACCGAGGAATAGTGAGTTCCAGGTCCAACAGATCTACATTCGGACGCCAGTGATCCAACAGGAAGTGTTGGAGAGGTCGGACAAACATGCGACTGAGCAGAATGAGATCTGTCACCGAACCGCAAAGGCCCAGCATCCGAAGGAAAGTCCTGGCCGAGACCGAGGAAGATTGAAGCAGGTTCCGAGTCAAGGCAGAAAGAATCGTCACCCGAGCATGGGGGATCGACACTACATTGTGAAGAGTGTCGAAATCCATTCCCAAATGATGGAATCGCTGAGAAGGAAGGAGATCCGACTTCTCGCGATTGACTCTGAAACCCAGCGACGCTAGCAGGCAAAGAAACTGCCGGACATCTAACTCCAGAACAGCAGCATCGTGGTGCCGTTGGAGGATGTCGTCCAGGTAGGCTGACGAAGTCACAGCCGACTGAGTACAGTGGAAAGCAAGCACATGTGACATCAGTTGGGTGAAGACCCAAGGAGCCAGGTTCAAACCGAACGGGAGAGCTCTGAATTGATAAACTCGATCCCGAAATGAGAACCGAAGGTATTTCCGTGACGCCAGATGAATGGGTACATGGAAGTAGGCATCCTTCAGGTCGATACTGGCAGCAAAGTCGCCCTGATGAAGTGAACGTCGAACCGACCGGAAAGTCTCCATACTGAAACGAGGAGCAATAATGTACTCGTTCAGGATACTCAGATCAATGACAGGATGAAATTGGCCGTTTTTCTTCGGCACCAAGAAAAGACTCGAGTAAAACCCCAGTGAAAGGGTGTTCCTGACCACCTCGATTGTCGATCTCCTGCACCAGAAGGTCCCGACGCAGAGAATCGGTAGGGACCTGAGTCGGGAGGGGCACCCGAGATAAACTGGGGTGCCGATGGAAGGACAGTCGCAGACTGGATTGAATGACGTCGAGGACCCAAGGGTCCGACGTTATCTCTGTCCAACGGTCGTAAAACAGTGACAGCCTTCCTCCGACTGGAGGCGAATCGAGGTGAGAACCTTCACTTGCGGCCTCAACGAGGCCCCCGAGAGAAGAAACCATCGTGGGAGGTGACAGAGTCCCGAGACTTTCCTGCCTGAGGCTGCCAGCGAGCCTGGCCACGTCGGCGCTTCTTATGTGCAGAAGGAGCAGACGGAGCCGTAGGCATAGCCGACGTCACCGATGAGGCAGACGCAGCAGCACGCTTGGCGGACCTGGAACGACCACCACCCGCAGCAGCAGGTTGGTCAAGCTGTCGCAGCAAAAGCTGGTCCTTCGAATGACGAAGAACTTCGCCACGAACAGCTTCCACGGAACCATGGAGCAACTGAGGACCCACCAAAGAGGCAGACCTCAGAACAGCACGTTGCTCAGAAGAAAGGGATGGAGAAGAATCCAACACCGCATCCCGGCATGCCAGCTCCAAATTAGCCGTGTTACAGGCGTGAGCGTGTGTCAAGTTCATAAGAGCCTGTGACAAAACGCAAAAAGGCGCCTGAGCATCATCAAACTCCCCTGGTGGAAAATATTCAGCCAGAGCAGCGACGACATGGTACGCGAGAGATAACATACCCAGCATCTCTCGGGACAGGCCCACTATAGATTCAATTACCGACATCGGGAGAACTGCTGACTTAGGCTAAGTTAACCCGAGGGAAGAAGAAGCCTCATCCACAGTAGTCATCCCTTGGAAGACTGGTGGACAGACGGAATCGTAAACACTAAACCGCGATGGAGTCAGAAAGGCATCAGCTCTAGAAAAGAAGGAACCCTTGAGGGCCTTAGAATGCATTTTGGCATCTAAGCCCTGGAAGGACTCAACAACCTGAGCCGATTGCAGAGGACACAAAGCCCCAGAGCTAGAAGGCTCAACAGGGTTACGGCGCTCCACAGTGGACCGTGGCCGGGCGGTCACAGATGGCTGGTCTGAAGGTTGAACTTCCGGCAATAAGCCGAAGACGAAATCCAAAGCCTGCCACAAGACTGATGAGGGGGGGCCATCACCTTCCAGATAATCGTCATCCTCCGTAGCAGAGGAGACGTAGCCCAACTCGGGCTGACCAGCAGAAACCTCCTGGGAAGACTGAGCAGTATCCAAGGGGCCAGGCAAGACATCTCGGCGACCGACCAAAGGAGGTTGTGCCTCAGGAGGCACAGGGAGGCCAACTTGAGGGTTGCCAGAAAGCAACCGGGTGAGCGCCAAAACGGCCTGACGCAGGTCACCCTCAGAATCCGTCGCAGCAGCATCGCCCGACGGAGTGTCCTCCCAATGGACCCTTCTGGTAGAAGAACCCAAATCCTCAGACGAGACCGACGTCGAACGTCGATCGGCAGACAGAATAGGGATACAGTGAGAAGACACCAGAGGATAGTCCTGATTGTGACACCCAGGGGGCCATCACTGACCTCTGCGAAACAGCAGGTCCTGCCCGCAAATCCTTGAAAGAGACCGACGGCACACGTCGATCGGTAGCTGGATTTAAGACACGGTGAGAAGACACCGGAGCATTGTCCCAAGAATGACAGGAACCTGTCATTGGCCTCTGCGTGGCAGACGGCCCCAACTGCCCATCCTCTGAGACAGACGGCAAGCATTGATCGACACCCAGACTCAGAACACTGAGGAAGCGCCCGAGGAAGGTTCCGACAGTGACAGCTAACAGGGGCTGTCACTGACCGTTGCCGAACAGCAGGCCCTGGATGCCAATGTCCCAACCCCATCCTGCTAGGTGGCACACTAGCAGGGGAAGGAGGAACAATAAACGATTCACTCCAGGGGCGAGGAATCGCTGCCGAAGCGACTGACCGGCTCAACCGACTAGGAGCAAACCTAGCAAGATGAGATGAAGCAAACCCGCACAGCTCCACCATGAGGCTAGGGGAGGCTGAGAGCACACAGACACACCAGCAGATACAGCCTCGGTCCCCCGAGACTGTAGACCATCCCCAGAGGAGATGGAAGAGCCACCATCATACAGAATAGGATCTGTAGTAACAACTTCCTCAGCAACGACGACGGCGTAGGAGGCAGATCAGAGAGGGTCACCGAGCTGACCTCGGAGAAGCTCTCTACGAAAACAGACGCCTCAAGGGTGACATCAGAAGACAAAGAGACCACGGTCTTCACGTCAGGTATCACTGAACTAGCACCGTCAACAGTTGCAGAGGAACTGGCCACAGAAGACAGATCAGAATCCTGAGTCACCACGTGCACCAGCAGAAATGTCTGCTACGGCACGGCTACCCTTACCCCGAGAACGAGGGGTTCTAGCTCTGGACAGAACCACCTTGTTAACAGAAGCTCAGAATTTAGAGGACCAAACCCCACAAATACCACATGGGCCTGAGTGCAATTGTTGCAAGTGACACATGTGGAATCGTCCACATGCTTCACTTGCAAGCAAGAGGTACAAGGAATAGTCTTTGGCATTATATGAATGAAAATAATGGAATCAAGCTTCCCGCCGACGGAAAACAGCACAAAGGTTGTGTTCACATGTGGGGGAAAAACAAGATTAAGTGTGAAGAAACAAGCAATAATGATCAAAAATAACATTAATCAAAAACAATTTGGATAGCTTGATAAAAGGATACAATCCACTTGCACACAATGAAATGCAGAGCACATATAATAAGTTGTTCACGAAGAAAACAGCAAAGTAGCACGAGTCACAAAAATTTCCGACCATGTACAAATGGCGGAAATAAAAGGAATTGACGTCACGGATGTTGCGCATGCACTTGGTAAACGCAAGAGGTGTGCCGAGAGAGTACCTGTAATTTCGAGTGCTGTTCTCGCTCGACCCTTTTTTCGTGCTTTTTCGTGCTTTTGCACTCTATTACTTTTCCAACTTGTTTGGAAAAGTTCTCTAAAAGCTTGAGTTAGTTCCGAAGTAGGGCTTGCACTTACGTTACAGCCAATTGTAAACAACTGTGAGTAGGTTGAAAAGAAATCGTTGAAGGACTATTTTTAAATGGTAGCGAAATTTCACTGGAATTTTCTACAAATTGTGCACACACACATTGGAACTCAGGGGACGAAATAGTAACAAGGGTTCCCCTCACAAATTTGGTTGGCGATAAAATGTGTTCTTTTTGTTGATAGTTGTCAAATGAATTTCCGATTGTCCTTCTAATAATTGCTTTTATATATGTGAAGGTGTGTAATAAACACAAAACGACATAGGCAGCCTCTTGTTCTAACCTCCCGCGCTGGCACTCATACCATATCAATTAACCCATTCACGCACGCATGTCGTTCCCTGTATGCGTTGCATTGCTGCTAGACCGGTTTTGCACCAAGTTGTACTCTTAAAAGACTTTGTGCTGTGCTGGGCGCTGCTGCACCTTTATACCTTTTAGTGAGAAGGCTGAAGAGGGGTAACAATGGGCAAGTGACATGATGTGTGGGTCACAGTAATAAGGGGGATACTACATTGGTGGTGGTGGAGGGGGATGCAGTAGGTAATCGACAAATTTGTTGTGGTGAGGTTAACCACAAGTAGCTTCTGTGGTGTATTAGCATTGGGTAAAGGATTTCCCATTTCAAAAGATGAAGATTAAGGATTTTTCAAGATGTCTGATTTTTGGCATATAATCGTTCAGGGGGAGGGTTGTAAGTATACGATAAAATCTTTTCAATATGTGTGCCATTTAATGACTTGTTTGTGGGTATTCTGCAGCCGAGAATAGATAGTTCACAGTGCAGTTGATGAGAATGAGAGATTTACAGGCGATTTTGGAAAGTTGTGCATAGTCTGTGGAAATTATGGATAAATGGATAAAATGTACCAAAGAACAAAACATTGTTGTTGATTTATTTTGTGCGTGAGTTTAAAAGGAGTAGTGATAAAGTGTTTGGCATACTGTAGCCATTTAGCTGTGCATTCACATGGGTAATTTCCACCTCGGGCGGAGTTTTGGCCTGGTGGCTTGGAATGCAAGAATTTGGTGGGCCAATGTCCTATATTCACTATAATTTACCATAACATCTGTGCAAATTTGACCTGTTGATTGCACATAGGTTATAGACTAAACTCCTGTTTGTGATATGTCGAGAAATTAAATTCTTCTTGTTTATCGACCTATTTGGCCTCAGTACATCCAATACAAGCATTTAAATAATAATTAATAATAATAATTTATAAGCCTAAACTCCGCTAGCGTGCTCTTTGGCTTTACATGAACTGATCCTAGCATTTATCAAAAGCTATTTTATAGAGATATGTTTTTAGACCTATCTTAAATAAAGTGATTGATTGGGGTTTTCTTAGGTGAGCAGGTAATACATTCCAGTACCTAGGGACTGCCAGAGAAAAACCCCGTCACCTGCAGTGTTTAACTTGGACCTTGGCTGCACCAGGGCTACGAGATACGTCAAGCGCAGTGACTGTGGTGGTTTGTAGACTGGTGTAAGATCACTCAAGTATTGTGGCATCATGCCATTCAAACATTTGAAGGCGAGTGAAAGGAGTTTGTACTCTATTCGCTGTTTTACAGGAAGCCAATGGAGCTTTTCCAGCACTGGTGTAATATGACAGAATTTATGTTATTTGGTCACAACACGTGCCGCACAGTTCTGGATATGCTGTAGCATTTCAACCTGGGATTTTTTACAGCCATGCAGCAGGGAATTGCAAGAATCGAGCAGCTCGTAATGAAGGCATGAACAAGTTGTTCAGTTGTTTTATCGTCTAGGAACTCCCTTATTTTATTGATTTTTCAGAGATAAAAGAATGCTGACTGACAGATATGACTAATATATCTGTCAGCTCACAAGTTTTCATCCATGAACAATCCACACACGAATATGGTGCAATAGCTGAATTGTCAACCTGCAGAGGTAGTTTTGACATATGCGACATTTGATTAGGAAGACCGAAATAAATAACCTCTGTCAAACAACATGTAATGGAGTAAATGCCCAGATCAACACTCGAGTATGGGAAAGTAGCAAAATCCCTATACACCTTGAATAAGGTGCTATTTGATTAACACGGTTCCACCGTACTTTCAATACTATACTGGGAAACGAGTTTATTCCTAGAAAGTGATGTGCATCATTCAATTGTTTATCTTCCAGCTACATACTAGGCAGATGACGCTTCACTAGAAATAATTGGAAGGCCTCTTAACAGGGTTCATACAGATTTGGCACCTTCTTTTTCCATAGTTTTTCAACAATCTGCACTACAACATTCCATAGCCCTATACATCACTGAACTTCACTACACCGAGCGTGGTGCGATACTCAGTCAGTCACTCCAATGATGGACATGTACAGTGCGCCTACATCTTCAATTTCTAGACCAATAAAAATTTGAGGACCTACGAAGAAAATTCAGAATTCTAACTGGTGGTCCATGAAGCGCAGGTTCGCTTGATGAGATATCAAGTTCTGCGGGTTCAGCAAATAAATGATCATGAATAGGTAGATTTCACCAGTTTGGAAGCCGAGGATAACTTTTTGGATACTGTATTCCATCAGCCATAACAAGTTATAGGATGATAAAAATAAAGTTTTCTGTTCAATAACACAAACTTCTTCCACCATTTCTCAGTTAGCCCTCTCTCAGGGGGTGCAGTGGCATTGCGGTAACCGATTCTCATCAGATCACCGAGGTTAAGCAACGTCGAGCCCGGTTAGTCCTTGGATGGGCGATCGTCTGAGCGATTGATTCGGACTCCTGCATTGTGTCCTTGGGCAAGGCACTTAACCCCCACTGTCCACATGGGGGCACGATGACGCCATGCACTAAGGCGTACTGCACGTCGATGGTGTGCTTGTCTTCAACCAATCTAACCCTGCCTGTGCTGCAGTGCAGAGTTACAATGTTGGGGAGCTGGCAGCTGGGTACTCTGGCTTCCTCCACCCATAATACTGTCACCAACACGATATGACCTTGGCTGTTAAAGTGTCGTTAAACCTTAATAAATAAATAAATAAATAAATAAATAAACAAGAGCGCTCGTATCGCTGAAGCAATACAATGTCCCCTACTGGACTAATGAGCATTAATAATTATACAAATGTTATAACCTAGATGTGATCAGCATGAATTCCGTTGAAGCATTTCCAAAACAAGTCCAGAAAACTGATATTTTGGCACTTTTCCATATTTCCAAGGGCCATAACTCACACAAGAATAATGCAATCAGCATGAAACTCAACCTTGATCTGTAAGTCATCGTTCTATAGTAGGTTACCAAGAATGAAATCATTCGGTTGAAGCATTTCCAAAAAGTCTGGAAAACTAAAGTATGACTGACAGACTGACTGACAGACTGACGGATGGACAGAGTACAAATGAAACTTGATCTGTAAGTCATCGTTCTATAGTAGGTTACCAAAAATGAAATCATTCCGTTGAAGCATTTCCAGAAAAAGTCTGGAAAGTTAAAAAATTTATAGTAATTTATATATTTTTTATACTTACCAATGACCCAGACATAGCTGGTGCTAACTCTTAAAATATAGGGCCAAACACAAATTTTGCCCCCCAATCCCCAAAATTTGCATCTAAAACTAAAGAAAACATGTCCTGAAAGGCCCTCCACACTTCGCCCCTACTGCGCATGCGCAGTGTCAAGGACGTTCCGAAATTGGCGCCATTTATCATTCTAATAACCAGTGCCTGGTAAGCGCTATGTACTCAGAGGCAAGAGTTCCCAACTCCTGGGAGGGCCATCCCCGTCTGGGTCATTGGTAAGTATAAAAAATATATAAATTACTATAAATTTTTTAACATTTTTATACTGTACCAATGACCCAGACATAGCTGAATAGTAAAAAGGCTGGAGGGCCAAGGACATAGAGCAAAATGGAATACGCTCAATAAAATAAAATAGAGTCATCCCCTGTAGGGAAAAGAAGTAATAGGCCTTACATGTATCTTTCTTATTTATGATAAATTAGAAAGATACAACACCTTCCAAAAATTGAGCTTCATACATCCATGTACTCTATTAATATCCAATAATCCTTATACTAATAATTTTTAAAGTAAGCCAATAATAAAGTAAGTCTAGAGAATAGAGACTCTTATACTCCTAAAAGTGTGTGAGAATTGCTTAATCATGTCCGTTGACATATGCAATATTCAAAAGCTATACTTTAAAAACTAAGACTTGAATGAATTTTATAAACTTAAACTTCTCACTAAACAACCATCCCAATAACAGCTCAGAATTACTAACTCTGGAGGAGGTATCCCCTTGTTTTCATAGTAAAAACAGGTGACCCAAGGGAACACCCTCCCCCCCCCCCCCCCTTTTTCTTGCCCTGGGTCAAATAGCCCAGAGCGAAGAGGGCAGCCGAACGGAGACACTGCCGAAACAGACAGCCTACCTAGCTATAGTAGCAACTGTTAAGTGAATGACATTCTGAGCAGTAGATAATAGACCTAACAATAGAGGCCTCCAGAAATGGACTCGATATTTCTGAGATAAAATTCATGAATGGATGGCTGAGCGCAATGAGCAGCCTTCAAAAATCTATAATAGCAACACTATTAATGTAAGCCCAAGAAGTAGAAGAACTCTTACTTCATGAGCCGAAATCTTAAGCACAACTGCTAAGCCAATGAAATACCATAAGCAGTACGCTAGTTAATAGAATCCATTAACAATAAAATGGAGCGTAACGTCCTTCTACTAGACATCAAAGACAGAAGAAGCTTACGCCCTTGTAATAAACAGATATCTGTTTATAAATACATAAACTGTACCCGGAAAGAGTAAAGGCCTATGCCCATACGAAGACGGAAGGACCTAAAAATAATAGGTTCCGGATAATAGGAGCCTAACTCTTATGCAACAATCCAACCTAAATAGTAACGGAAGTATTGATTCCGAAACTATGAAAGTGAAAATCATCCATCGATAGTGCATGAAACTCACTGACTCTACAGTAAAAGAGAAACCAACAGAATTACTGTCTAAAAGGTCAGAATTTGAAAACTACTGTTTCCAGAGGCTCAAATGATTACTTAGCTAAATAAGAACCGAAGTTAAAATCCGTATAGGAATTTAATCTAAAGATTCTAAGTCTATTTATCAAAAAGTTACTAACTGACTTAGATAAAGAGACAAAAGACTCAATTGTAAACTATCGTAGAGTGCATAGGTATGAGGTAACATAAACCTATAACCTAAATAACAACAGGCTGCAGTAGATCTTGTGAAACAAGAATACTAAAAAATAGCAATGAGTAGTATGGAGGGATCAACCATATGAACATAATGATCCCTACACCACGACGGAAGAGCCTCCACTTTAGTCGCATAGAATAGCGAAGAAGAGGATCTCCTATAGTAAGAAATCGCGTCCAAAGCTCGTCCAGTACAGTGCTTACAATGCAATACGGACCACACAACGGAATACACGAAGGTTGCGACCTTGCTGGTTGTGATAAAGATGACATGATTTACCCAGTGAAAAAAGATCCTCACATAGAGGAAGATTTCACGTTAAGATCCACAGTAGACAAGAGAGTAAATTACTCATGATCTCTGTGAAGATAGAGATGCTATCAACAGAAATGTATTGTGGTTGTTTATCTTAGCAATACCTGCTAAAACAACAGCGCCGGAGGATACGCGTATCCTATCATTCCGTCCTATAGATCAATAGAGCGTTAACAATATTAGCTCAGAGATCTGGACAAGCCAACACATACGTCTGCAATTGATTAGCAAGCTGTGTCATAAATAAAACATCATTGGGCACTCCCATAGATAGCAAATCTGATTGAATACTTGTTTGTTGAGAGTCCATTCTGACAGCAACAAGCGACCCGTAAGAGAACGGGAGTGCGATAAAACAATCAGACGACCCAGAATATGACGGACCAAAACTGAACTTGGTGTACTATAACCAACAGACGGATTCTTTCCATTAAATTGAATAACGGAAATGAAAGAGTGCCTCCCTGGTTCCGGAGATACACCACTACTGTCGAATTAAAGGACAGGAATTTGGGCATGCGTTTCTGAATAATGTTCATGCAATGACATAAAGCAAGCCTAAAAAACATTATTCCGCGGAAGTTAAACTGATAGCTAAAAGACTGCGGAACCCAAAGACCCTGGCACTTCGAATCCGTAGGGATCAGTATATATCCCAATCTGTTTGACTGGCAACCGTCATAACAGCCACACTCGGGTCCGGCAACTGCGGCGGCACTCTCTGAGTCAACCACCGAATGTTTGCCCCAGTCTGAATCTCTTGTAACACTAGATAGACAAGAGAATGTATAAATCAAGCAATTCATGGATTGCCGGAAAGTTGCCGTCGAAGAGAAGCTCCTCCGAGAACGAAGCGACTCTGAGAGAGTTCTTAACCTACTATCCACGCGTGGATGTAGCTAGGGCTGCATCACGTCTAACCAACTCCAATCAGCCACTGAAGGGCGGAGTTATACGTGAACAAACTACTGCCCTCAAAAGAAATTACAAATTACATTGAGAATAATATCCCGTAAATCTTTTCTTGAAGACGTAATGATAACGCCTCAGTAAGGCGGATTACGTATAATAAAGCGTCTAAGTTAAGTCTACTATACATAATGTCGTTCCCAACATTGAAATTGGAAAAGACATAAACGGCGAAAAAGAATATATGCAGTCTTTAATCACACCGTCTAGACGCATATGAACTCTCGGTATGCCCTGCTCTGCCAAAATAAACTATATGTAAAAAAGATAAAATGGCAGAAATGAGCCACGCGGACAAGAAACTAAACTATCATGCTTAGTAGCAGGCTTGTATATATATATAAATATATAGCGTCGAAAAATAAAACACATGTTGTAATGACAATATTGGACTGCGTCGGTAAGACAGGGACCAAGTCCCTGTACCGATCGAAAAATCCGAGTCCAATGACGCTATAAGTCTCTTATCCAAGATCGCAGCAATGAAGTCCGAAAAATAATCACTGGAAGAAATGCCAGAAGATATGAAAGGCATCTTCCGATACTACTAAAGGGAAAACTCGAAATCTTTCGAATCCCTTTCGCCATCCTGTCGGACCCTATAAAGCGTTCGGTCGTCCGTAGCTTGATGCAACCGCGGACCGCACCGACCCAGCGCCGTCGGATAATTCCTGATTCGACCGAGAAACTGTCAATTGCTGGGATGCTGCGAAACAACTGTGCTAACTCGGATAGCACGTCCGTCACTGAGGCCTGAGGAGCAGCGGTCTTACGATGCATTGCCGCAGGAAGCTCCGAGATCGTTACCCCGTGCATACTTCCAATATGCGAGCGAACGGAGTGTATAGGCCTCGTGTCCCTTGGCTACCGGATGGCGCGACCTATTCGCTGTGGAATCACTGAATGCCGAACTGATCAGATACTCGAGGTCACGTAGCCAATGTGCGGTCGTGTGCCCTGCTGTGAGGATGAGGAAGCATTAAAGACAGTCTCTCGGACTGTCAATATAACGGAGCGTCCCGAGCAACGGACATATGCTCCGAATGTAAAATATCTGAACCACAACATGCGGTCCCCTATGTTGTTGGCTTCCTCCGATCTGTCCTCAATCTGCCGTCACTGGGTGAGTACTAAAGTAATTAAAGTGCTCGCATCACCCAAATCTCCTTCCTAGACCGCAACGGACGAACCCGGCAGCCGAACCATTCGATGAATGTACGCTACACCGGGTGAGCTAGCGAATGTCACTCCGTAAGCGATAGACATATTCCATGAGCACTTATTGCCGCTAACTCTTCATTAACTATGACGACAGAGGCACACTTTTGAAAGACATCTCCATAACTCTTCGAACAAGAAACCAGAAATGCTTGGATAGCAAGCATAAAATAATAATATATATAGCGTCGTTCAATAATTCGAAAGTTTGTGTGACATTATTGGACTATGTCGGAACTGAGGGACGATGTCCCTGAACCGAACCAAAAATTTCTAAGTCCACCGACGCTATCAGTTTCTTATCCGGCATCGCAGCATATGTTGTTCCGAAAGGGAAACTTGAAATCCTCCGAATCCCTTTCGGTATCCCGTCGGACCGGATGAAACTTTCGGACGTCCGTACCCGCTTCCGCGGAGCGTCCCGACCCAGCATCGTCGGATAAAATATATGCGACAGATTCAGTTGATGCTGGGATGCTGCGATAAACTGTGCTATTAAGGAAAGCACGTCCGTTCCCGAGGCCTGTGCAGTAGCGGACTTACGATGCATTGCCGCTGGAAGCTCCGTGTACGTTGACTCCCGCACACTTCCTATGCGAACGTCCGGAGTCTGCAGGCCTCGAGTCCCCGGCTACCGACCCAGCGCTGTCGGATAATTCTCGATCCGACACCGTTTCTGTCGGCTGCTGGGATGCTGCGATAAGCTGTGCTATGTGCACAAGAATGTCCGGCGTCGAGACCTGCGGAGGCGTAGTCTATCGCTGCTTCGCCGAGGGCAGCTCCGCATCAGATGGCTCCCGCATACTTTTCCTATGCGAACGTCCGGAGTCCATCGGTCTCGAATCCCTGGCTGCCGGATGGTGTGACCTGGTCGCCGAAGAATCCTTGATCGGCGAAGCTGGTAATATATCGGCGGTCACGCAGCCAAGGTGCGGTCGTGTGCGCTGACGAGAAGAGGAAGCCTTAGCAGTCTCAGCGGACTGCCTATACAACGGAGCGTCCCGAGCGACGGACGTATGCTCCGCTAGCGACACATTTGTACCACAACATCTGGGGCCAGATGTTGTTGAACGAGAGAGGGGCCTCTCTCGCTTGCCGTCCGGATGGACCGGAACGAGCTATGAACCGGACTAAAAGGCTTCCTCCGTTCTCCCTCCGATCCGCCGTCACTGGGTGTGCATTAAGTTAATTTTATAGTGCTCGCATCACCCCAAAATTCCTTCTAGACCGCAACGGACGAACCCGGCTGCCGAACCATTCGGTGAATGGACGCTACACCGGGCGAGCTAGCGGACGTCAAAGGCCGTCGAACCTACTAGGGTCCTCTTAGGCAATTGGCGTATTACATGAGCACTTTTCCGCTAGCCCTTCATTAATTGTGACGACGGAGGCACACTGTTGGAAGACATCACAGATACATCACCCTAATCTTGATCGTCTGAAATAGAAATTGATAAAGTAGAGTGACCCTGCGGGGAAAGGACCGGAGTGTCCAAATCCCCAACAACATACCGTGACATACGCTTCCCATCTTGTCATCGAAATTATACGATACAGAACAGGAGTTAATGCGAGTACACTGACCACATATAGAATGATAATAAGGTCAGAGGCAGACTTCCTCTTAAAACAATTGATCAATATCCTTTCAATGTGAAAAGAAAACAAGTCCTGGTACTCGCACTAACCCCTGGCAATCAAAATACATAATAATAATATGATCCATTAATATAGAAAAAATAATTGAAATCAAAATATTTTGAAAAAATATTTTTTCAGAACAGCCCAAGTTTCTGAAAAGTAACGTTGAGCCCCAATGGATCCCAAGCCTAAGTGTGGACAAAAATTTTAAAAATATTTTAAACAATTTATTCAACACTTACGAACAATAATAATGTATCTAGTTATGATTAAAATAACATAAAGATATTATTATTTAGAAATCCCCCCCTCACACAGAGGGCTGTTGTAAATGTAAACAATGAGTGTAAAAACACTAAAATAAGACTCCAGGCACCCAGGCCCGAAATCAGTTACCAAAAATACACCATCTGATGCAAAACAGAGACTTCCAGGGAAGAAACTGCAGAACATCAGATGGTAGATGCAGAACACAACGCCTAACCACCCGTAGGTGAAGACGTAAACATGGGGAAAGAACAGAATTCATTGTTATTCAGCTAAAACTCCCAAGAAATTTTAGTAATAATAATTACAGAAACTATGCCAAAAGCATGGGAGAATAGCAAGGGGGAACTTAAAGGACAGGGAGAGAGGAAAAACACTTGAAAAAAACAGTGTAACTAAATAATCAGAATGACAACAAAATGGCTGCTGCCTTGAAAATAGGTAACTTAACATAATTTCATTAAAAAATTTTAAGTTACAGCCCTGATAATATTCTGTCACACATTCTTTTCCTCTCCTCCTTTTCTATCCTCCTTAGAATCACCATTTCACTAATATTTATGTGTCTGGCATCATTTAAACTGAGATTTAAAAGCACAAAGATCAGTCAGATGTTAACTGATGAAGGGCCAAACTTAGAATGATAAATGGCGCCAATTTCGGAACGTCCTTGACACTGCGCATGCGCAGTAGGGGCGAAGTGTGGAGGGCCTTTCAGGACATGTTTTCTTTAGTTTTAGATGAAAATTTTGGGGATTGGGGGGCAAAATTTGTGTTTGGCCCTATATTTTAAGAGTTAGCACCAGCTATGTCTGGGTCATTGGTACAGTATAAAAATACTGATATTTTGGCGCTTTTCCATATTTCTAAGGGCAATAACTCACACAAGAATAAGACAATCAGCATGAAACTCAACCTTGATCTGTAAGTCATCCTTCTATAGTAGGTTACCAAAAATGAAATCATTCCGTTGAGGCGTTTCCAAAAAGAGTCTGGAAACTGAAATTTTGGCGCTTTTCCATATTTCCAAGGGCCATAACTCACACAAGAATAATGCAATCAGCATGAAACTCAAACTTTATCTGTAAGTCATCGTTCTATAGTGGTTTACCAAAAATGAAATCATTCCGTTGAAGCGTTTCCAAAAAAACTCGGAAAACTATAGTGTGACTGACATACTGACAGACTGACGGATGGACGGAGTGCAAACCTATAGTCCCCTCTGGCGATGCCGGTAGGGGACTAATAAATAAGCCCTCTCCCAATGATCAGGACAGGCCAGTGGTTGAGTTTTGATAATTTTGAACAGGACTTGAATATAAATCTCCCATTTTCGTAGCTTTTCCACAGCCCAGTCAAAAAACCTCAAATTTTCCATAGCTTTACACCTTTCTTAAAATTCCTGCGCAAATCCGAATCGATTCTTGCAAATGATTCTCGCACAGAAAACAATGAGAATCAACTATGATTAGTACAAAATGTTCATTTGATTCTTGTCATACATTCTGAAATTGTCCTTTCCTTACTGGCCTGTAGAATTCTCATCTTTTGTTCCCTTATAGTAAGGTAACACTTTGCCTTAGCAGTGGTGTCTAGTGAAGTCTTGGCTGCCTAAACAGACAGCCAAGATTTCACTAGCAACCACTGTTGTGGTATAGTAAAACCTGTTTTGAGAGGCCACTGTCGTGAGAGACCACTGTAACCTTGTACTGTTTGACGGTTTTACTCTATAATGGACCTGTCATAAGAGACCACCTGTTTTGAAAGAACACATTTCCAGGACAAAAAGGGCAGTCTCTCAAGACAGGTTCCACTGCACTGTAATTATTGACAGCAAGACCACACAAAACGTGTATTAGTGTTGGGAGGTTAACCGAGAATACAACTCAGTGTCGGTTATTAAAAAACACCGACCGACGTGATCACAAAAAAACATCGTCCTGGTTACATGCGTGGTTAATTTATTTATGGCATGCGATGACGCAATCTCGCAGCCTTGTGGTACGTTTTGGTGTAAAAATGGCTGAAACAACCAAACAACCTAGCCCAGTGTGGCAGTACTTCTGAGAACAGGTATGCAGGGCTTGCCTTGGGGTCGGGGCTGATCGGCCCTTGCCCCGAGAGGCCCCTTCTCGGGGCTTTTTTTTGGCCCCGACTTTTTTTTCAGTCTTGGCTCCCGAAATCTCAGTGTTGGTAGGTTTGGGCAACAAAATTTTGCAAGATAAATTTTTTCCATTCACGTCTCATTCACGCAAGTGTGATTACAATAGAAGAAGCAGCAAATAACAGATAAAATAATAATACAAACTGTTTTTGTCTGATTCGAATTAACATCCACCTAAATCCGCATGAAAATCCCAAGATTAAACAAAAAAAACCAAACTCATTTACGAGACTTCGAAAGCACGCTTGTCAACTGATGGGGGAATTCCTTTCAATCCCACAATACTATGCGCAGATACATCCGATCCTAACATCTGAATAAATGCAACACTAGACACAGAAACTGCCGTCAAAATAAATGTACGAAATAAAATAAAATGTGTACCTGTGCCTACGTGGAGAGGTGGGGGCGCATTCCATTTCTGAAATATCCAAAGCTGTGGGGAATTTTCATGGATTGAAATTATTTAAACGGTAAACTGAAATGTTTTTCAATTTTTTTCTTTGAGACAACACTTGCATCGAAAATACACACCCCACATGCCACAATATGTACGAAACGTCCTAAAATTTTATCAACAGAAAATCCAAAATGTCTATGTACGAAACGTCCAGCACCCACATGATGGGTCCAAGTCGTTTCGTCCCCCAGAATTTTTTTTTCTGAGCAAAAGCAATCAAGTAAGGTCGCCACTGGAAAGAATGTAACAACATAAAATTACCCCAAAAGGCCCAACCTCAATATCTGAGGGACTTTTTTTCAAGCCCCCAGAAGGCCCAGACCTCAACATCTGGGGGACTTTTTTTAGGCCCGACCGTTTTACTCAAGGCAAGCCCTGAGGTAAGTAAATACATAATTCAACAAACTTCAGAAGCCAGTAATCCCACTCATTGTGTTTCATGCATTCCGTGGCAAATCATGTGATTGACGTACAAAGCGGTAATTGCATTTCATGTATTTTATCTACCATTTACTCCCAAAAACGCAATCACAGACAGAAATATTAATAGCGTTAAAAATGCAGCGATAAAAGATCTTGTAACGCTATTGCAATAGCGATAAATGTCACATGACATCGCAAGCGAAGAACGCACGTGTGCCTGACAGACTGTTTCAGTGGTACAGACAATGTCAAGTCATTTCCATCAAAAACTTGTAATGCTGTAATGAACAATGCATCAAATTTGCCTCAACAAACATTCCACGATGCAGGGAATTGCACAATCCACCATGCAAAACACCAAAACAAACCAGAGGCTCAAGCGAGCCTAAAATGCTCACCTGGCTCAGGTTGTCAAAAGAGATGAGTGTATCTGGGAAGGGACTTTTGAGGTGGAGACCATGAAAAGTGGAGAAAACTAAAAGATTTGGGCTTGTATTTTTGATATTTATTTCAACAAGACTAGTAATGGGGATAACATACATGATCCATGGCACTGATGGCAAATTAGTGCTACAAACTGATAGATACCTCAGTAAATTATGTTTTTCAGAACAAATAACCGAAACCGGAGTCAACTCTTTTTGTAAAAACCGAGTAGATACCGACACCGAGCAAAAATTTACTAACCTCCCAGCACTAACGTGTATGTGAGAAGGTGCTCCGTATGGACATACATGACAAGAAACTCACCAAAGGTAAGACTAGGCTCTTAAGGGTTTAAACTTTAGCAAATATATAAATAAATATGAGGTTTGATTTTTATTACTTGTATGAAAATGCACTTGATACACTCACAAGGATAGGTGAGTATTCTCAATTATTTAAAAACAGAAAATTGATTCTCACGGCAGGAGTGTGCGAGAATCAAAACCAATTCTCATGAATCGGGACGGATTTTAAGTCCTGTTTACAGGTCCCGAAAAAATAAAATTGGAGGTTTACATAACTTTCCAGGGGGTCCCATAACCTGTATGAACCTTCTCTTAAGTGTTTTTTAAGATAAATAAATTCACCATTTATTTCCAAGGTTTGCGGGAGTTAAAATGAGCTCTCAAGATAAATGATTACCAGTTTGTTACAAAAAATAACATGAAAGTCACACTAACAGGATCTTCAGCATCTTCACAGATGTAACAGGTTTTGCAGTCGATACATTGCCATGGAGAATGGCGTGCTTTCTTGGCAAGTTCAGTGGAATAATTCATGCATGATGGATGAGCTAAAATGAAAAAAAGATAAACATTATTTAAACCAGGCCAGTAATGATTAATCAAGAAGTCAACTAATTGTCTGAAACACCCATAATCAACTATAATATCAAACTTGATGATTATGGTTTATCATCACTCCTTTACTGATGAATTATTACTCTCCTCCCCATCGTGATCATAAGAAGTCTCAGAGGCTGCAGAGTATGAAAATACATAGTAATTGATATGGGAAAGAAGTATAAAGATAGAGTACGTGGAGAATGTATTATCACTAAATCACCTGCTGAGTGTAGATTCCACCCAAGCAATAATTGCAAATTTGTTGCAAAGCATAACAAGCACCAGCAAAGTTTCAGTCAATGAACCTCCGGATTAAACCCGGAGGTCCATTGGCTGAAACATTGCTTGTGTTTTTAGTCGATATATACAAAATTTGAAAGTTAGTTTGGGTGATAACTCCACCCTGTGAGTGATTTAGTTACAATTCACTCTCCATGTACTGTACAAACATATGACACCAGGTCTGGCGTTCAAGAAGATTACGGACTACAAGTAATTGCCTTCTCAGTTGCCAAGGAGTTCAATTGGCTTCCTAAATCTCAATGCGACTATTGTTAGACTTTTGACAGTCTCAGGCCCCAACCTGAGTCTTGGTCTGAATTATCCCAGGAGAGCAGCAGGAGAGCAGCAGGCGTGCAGCATACCTGCATGCTTAAAAAATGTCCAGCCAACGGAAGTGATGACCAAATATATTGTTTTCCATATAGCTGTTTTCATAATCATGCCAGCCATAATTTAAACTAGTAATAGCCTGACTGGAGCTGACTGGAGGGCAAGATAAGCATAAGGCTGGTTAACTGTTTTCCAACATAACTTTCCAAGATACCAACATTTTAACACCCCCCCCCACCTTCCCCCCTCCCCCCCCCCCATAAACATTGGGTTTCAAGAGAAACTTTTTAACCCTTTACCCAACATAACATCCAAAATCAACCAGCGCTATTCACAAAAATCACCGTTCAATTTTCATTACTTTTTCATTTTTTGTCTAAAAAAATACAGCTTATGAACCCTCATTAGAGCTCATTCCAAACAGGAAGATAAACTATTTTTTACGCAAACGTGAAAACATTTAGTTAATCAAGCTGTCTGCTTTTCGTGAAGGGGTTAAGCTTGATGCTGGAAGCTTAAATGATCAACTTGAAATACCTTACATCCACCAACTATACATGTGTACATCTAGAAATATTGAATAAACTCAATCAGCATATCCCAAGTTCCAGCCGAGTCTCATACAACGTCTGCAAGTGTAATGCCTTTATCCAACACGGGTAGATAAGCAATTAAACATTTGGATTTTGAAGAAATGTATGATGTGACTTCTCCATGCTGTTACACTTCAAGGGAAGTTAAAGTATCCCTTTCCCAAATATGACTGAAAAACAATATCTGCCATAAAAATTTTTGAATGACAAAACTTTTAATTTTTGCACTGCTTTTGAGGCCGGAGAGCATTGGAGATTCAGTTTCAAATCTCTTCACTGATTTGATTTGATTCAAACCATCTTGATTATGCAAAACAATTTGAATCCCAGAGTCTGAGAGGTTTGAATTTCAAACATCTCTCCATTGTAAACTTTCTGAAGATGACACCTCAATCAGCAAGTGTTTCGAAAGAACTAGACTTACCAATCGAAGGCATTAGTATGATGGCCATAGTATCATTACAATTGGGAAGTGGATTCAATACGAGATTCAATTCAATTTCGAACCCTTTGTCTGATTTGATTCACGGGAAAAATTGTGATTTGCCAGACCTTACACTGCTTATAACCTGCACTGGCACAAGTTCATAAGCCTCATTCCAATGGGACATCATAAGATATGTATTGGAGGAAATACTTGAAAAAATAATATAATTTAAATGACTGTTCCAATCATGGGTCACATGATACAATTTTGCTGAAAGTTTTAAAAAATTGGCAAAAAAAATAGAAATAATAAATTAGACATCTTGTGCGTTTGGTTATCGATTTCGTACTGTCAAACACAAATCGATTCACAAGGGGAGGGGTGGGGGGGGGGGGGGGGGGGGGGGGGTAATGGTGTGTTTTGGACTGAAAAATTTAATAGATTTTTCTATGCATGGAAAAATTAACGAGTCTTAAGATTTGATTAGTAATTATTTTACTCACCGCACACCAATATCAAAATAAAAGTGTCAATGACACTGTAGCTTAAGTTGACTATTTGTTGTGTTTGATGAAAAGGATAATGTTCAATGTTTATGAAAGGATTACGAATTAAGACAAGAATTGTGATAATTGGGAATATGTTAATTTCTGTTCCCTGTATGCTACGTTTTTAATAAAAATAATATGAGGCGTACACTGTACTAAAGAGCTGTGGGGCAGGTTTATATGACCTCACAGTTAATGTATGTGGCCCTCACAGTTAACGTATGTCAACGAAAGTTGCCAAGTTACAGTGAAATTATTCCAAAACTAGTCAGCCTATCAAGTTACATTGAAATCCCTTCAAAAATATGACCTGTAGACTGTGCTAAAGGTTTACGGGGCTTCAGGCCTGTGTAGCCACGACGGTAGACCGGTTGCAACTAAAAGGGGACATCCTCCTCTCGACATTATACTGAGTCATTCAACTAAGTTACAATGAAATCCCTTCACAAATGCGACCTGTAGTCTGTTCTAAAGTTTTTCAGGTTTTTGGCTCGAGAAGCCATCATGGTTGAATGATCGCGACCAAAAGGGGACGTTGTCATCTGGGCATCATCTGGAGTGATCCTACGAAGTTACAATGAAATCTCTTCATAAATATGACCTGTAGACTGTGCTCAAGGTTTTCGGGCTTCGGGCACCTGTAGCCATCACAGTTGACCAATCACGACCAAAAGGGGATGTCATCATCTATATGTAGTCAACCAAACAAGTTACAATGAAATCCTTCCATAAATACAACCTAAAGACTATGCTAAAGGTTTTTGGGCTCAGGCAGCCATTAAGGCTGAATGACCATGACCAAAAGGAGCTGTTCTCATCTAGACATTATTTGGAGTCATCCTACCATGTTTCAATGAAATCCCTTCATAAATATAACCTGTAGACTGTGCTCAAGGTTATCGGGCTTTGGGCACCTGTAGCCGTCACAGTTGACCAATAACAACCAAAAGGGGATGTCATCAGATATGGAGTCAACCTAGTAAGTTATAATGAAATCCTTACATAAAAACGATCTATAGACTATGCTAAAGGTTTTTGGGCTCGGGCAGCCATCAAGGCTGAATGAGCGCGACAAAAAGGGGACGTTCTCATCTAGACATTATTTGGAGTCATCCTACCCAGTTACAATGAAATCCCTTCATAAATATGACCTGTAGACTGTGATAAAGGTTTTCGGGCTTCAGGCTCCTGTAGCGGTCACAGTTGCCCAATCAAGTCCAAAAGGGGATGTTCTAATCTAGACATTATGAAGTCAACCTACCAAGTTAAAATGAAATCCCTCCATAAATATGACGTGTAGACAGTGCTAAAGGTTTTTAGGTTTGACAGATCGCGACCAAATGGGGAAGTTCTCATCTAGACATCATCCGGGGTCATCCAACCAGGTTACAATGAAATCCCTCCATATTAAATATGACCTGCAGACTGTGCTAAAAAAGTTTTTGGGTTCCAGGCTTGGGCAGCCATCACGGTTGACAGATCATGACCAAAAGGGGATGTTCTCATCAAGGCATTATACAGAAGCATCCTACCAAGTTACAATGAAATCCCTTCATAAATGTGACCTGTAGACTGTGCTAATGATTTGGGGGTTTTGGGCTTGGGCAGCCATACCGGTTGAGCGATCGCGACCAAAAGGGGACGTTCTCATCTAGACATGAACCCAAACCTGCATATGAAATTTTGTGATGATCAGACACGAACTACAGGGTGTAGACTGTGCTAAAGGAAAATGTGAACAGACTAACAGACTTCCGCATGAGTGATGGCAATAGCTTATCTTGACTTTGTCAAGTTAAGCTAATAAGGAAATTTCAAGATCAATTTTCTCCCACGAATGCAACTAGGAATTAAGCCAACTCAATCTTGTATGACAAAGTTAAATCAAGTCTGGACCAAGAAAAACCAACGAAACTATTCCACACCAATTCAATGTTTTACATCTCAAGTTCTGTCTGGTACTGTAGGAAGAAAAGATACTTTTGACTGGACCGTTAACCAGTCATGATCCGATTGATATTTTCTGTCCACTTTTGCAATTACAGTATTGTAACACAACTCAAAAGACCTGAATATATAAACTAAAAGGTATGACCCCCCTCACTGTCCACATTTGCAATTACAGTATTGTACAGTACACTTGCCGTGGATTGGTCATAATCCATACAGGGGCTGTAATGTTCAAGCATGCGTTTAGCAGATAACAAAAATCATCAGCAGAAAAATTTTAATTAATGAAACACAGAGTTGTACCTGGTGCTTCATTAATTTAATTTCTGATTATTCCTATATATAATTAGCGTTTGAATCTAAAATTATTACGCCTGTGGAAATATTGCATGGAAAGTGACAGGTCCACAGTGGCCGTACAATCCTTTACAATAATAATAATGTACAGTCTCTTGTATCAGTTTTCACCATGGCCATGAGGTACAGTACAGTCGCCATGGACTGGTCACTTTCCACAGGTGGTCAATACTTCCACGGATGTAATAATATTAGATTCCAAACACTAATTATAAGAATAATCAAAAAATTAATTAATCAATATTAATCAATGCTTCAATAATTAAAATTTTGCTGCTGATGATTTTCATAACATGGTAAATGTATGCATGGACATCATTGCCTACATGTAGATTACTACTAGTCCACGGCGACTGTACTGTAAAGTTTACTCAAGTTTTTATTTAGTTTTCTGATGTCAAGACAAAAACCTATTTAAACATATATTATGCATGATGTTCAATAGGAAATCTGACAAATACGAATATATTAGATATCAAACTTTGAGTACTGGTACATGCTCATACAGAGTTTGCCAGCGAAAATCAATTTGTGTCGACACAGATTACTTTTCAATGGTAAACTCTGTCGTCTTTCAAACCTATTTATTACATACTGCAGTCATTGTTTCAGTCGACAAGTAGATGATAAACTATATTGCATGCATCAAGGAAACTTGACCAACATATACGTGGTTGAAGCACTGCAAAACTTCGAAAAAACATTTTAAACACCATATAATTTGAGCACAATTATATAATTGGGGCACAGCACAGACTCAGGGATTCTTCTGCCTGCTTTGGGAATGACTTAGGGCACATGCCATTGGGAATATTCACGTCCCTAGGGCTCTATCAAGAATTTATTTTGGAGAAGGAAAAAATACAAAGAATGAGAAATATTACCTTCCAACTGATCTGAGAACATTAATACATAATCTACTACATGTAGCAAGTTTTATAACAAACAATAACATGAAATCATCTCTTGAGTGGAACAAGGTGCCAACTGCAATGCTTTGGCATTGCAGATGGCATCTTGTTGCAGAGATGAAATAATATTCAATAGTCTCTGTAGTGTCTATTATTTGTTTATTGGTGTTTAAGGTCACATATTTCTGCAGAATGGCTAATCATGACCACAACAGTTTTACGGGTGGAGGAAACCTGAGTACCCGGAGAGAACCACCGAGCAACAGCGACCAACTATCAGCTCTCCAACATAGTAACTCCACACAAACAGGGTTAGCATTGGTTGAAGACAAGTGCACCATCGATGTGCAGTACACCTTAGTACACAATCCCACCATGCCCCCATGTGGGCAATGGGGTTGAAGTGTCTTGCCTAAGGACACAGCATGGTTGCCGTGATGGGATTCGAACCGAGGACCTCTCGGCTTGCAGTCTGCACCTCTACCAACTGAGCCAGTGCACCCACCGTCGTGTCTATTAAACTGCTCTTATACTATTAAAGAAGAATTCAGATGCTTTCTACACTTCGTTAAATTGCAAATTATTGTTTTTTAAGCATTTATGATCATCAGTTCATAAAACCAATGTTGAATTAAATTTTTATTTGTGTGTGTGTTTGTATGGGATTGGAAAATATGGGTAGGGAATTGGGAATGAAAGTGTCAATGACACTGTAGCTCAACTTGTCAAGACATGTACATGTATAGTATGTGACACAGCAATGACAAACATCTAGGTAATGACCTGATAACAAAGGTACATATAAAGTATTGTAACGGCCTGTACATAAATACTGACCGTAGCCTGTAACAAATGTATAGGTAAAGTATTGTAAAGGTGGGTGACAGTCAGATGCTAAACTAGAAAATAAATCTTCGAGTCCCAGAGTGGGTCTGACTGAACCCCAAAATATTTGTTCGCATAGCACAGTGATAACAAAGGCACCCCAAAACACATTCCTGTCCCAAGGTGAAAACAAAGGTACCCAAGAAGTTTCGTGAAGATCAGTTCATAAATACGAGGCGGAGCTGTATAGAAGTTGTGACAAAATAATGATTGGACCTAATTTCGGTACAAAATGGCCACTGGCAGCCATCTTGAATTTTGGACCCCACTCAGAAACACTTGTTCTGGTCCCAAGGTGATAACAAAGGTACCCAAGAAGTTTCGTGAAGATTGGTTGATAAATACAGCCTCTAGCCCAAGCCGTATTGACATGTGCACTTACAGTGTATAAGTAGCACTAAATAAAACAAAATTCATCTAATTTGCATAATTTCTGCATGTCAGGGCAAAGCCAGCCTAAATATAGGGGCAAGGGGCCTCATATATAAAGACATTGTAAGTTCAAAAGATATTCCACATCAAGGCGAAAAACCCTACGTGAATTTCACTTCTCTGTATAGCAGGACATGGAAAAAACACACGTGGTGTATATCCAGCTTTAGCGCAGGGACCCAGGGGAGAAACGGTATGTTAGATAAGTTCTAATCTCATTTAATTTATACAGTAGTCGTGAGTCTTACGAGACGTAATCGGTTGGTGGCAAGATATCGTCACGGCCAATTGAGAAACGAGATTCTAAAACGATAGAAATGTCTATCGTATCGTCACCTGATCATTAGGTAGCAATAATGGCAAGAATGAATCGGTTTTCTCAACAAGTGAAATCATCGTTAAGTCACGCGCGAGATGACTTGTATTGATTCTGTCTCGATATATGTCATCTCCCACCGTTTTGACAGGTGGACATATGAGCGTCGGTCCACCTGACAGTTTAGGGTAAAAAGTATATATACCTTGAAGAGCAGAGCATTAGACACACACTTGGGGTCACACACACGTTGGTGAAGTCCAGGACAGGCGGACTCTGTTTCCTGGCATAGGGGTACCTTCGATCACAGGACCCTGAAACGGCTGGAATCGCAAGAGAGGGCATTCCACGATTGATTTAGCTTAAGGTTGATAGGCGGCTGAGTGCCAAATTCATTGAGAAGGCAAAAACCCAGGTGGAACGTTAAAGTTTAGATTGTCGAGTAGCAGGTATCAGCCTGCAATAGTCATAAGTGTAGGTTAATTGTATTGTGCGTATTAACTCTTTTAAGCGTCAGACTGATTGCGTTCTGAGTAGTTTGTTTTGCTGTCGAAGCATCGTAATACCGACTGGAGATCGGTGTGAGTGACAATTTCGCCCTAGCACAAAAGGGGCATTTGTGAACCGTGAATTCAACCAGGAACGGTGAATATTTCAATAGGACTTTCACGGAGGACTTTCAAAAGGCACATAAGGTATGAGTAGACAATATGTGACCCAAATCAGAAGTATGGTGGCTTTATAGATGACGAACATTGCTGGTCGGAACCCTCCGACAGCCAGAGGTACAGTTACGCGCAGACGTTGACATTTGAGCCTAAGTGGGTGAAGCTCTTATGGCGAGCTCACAGTAATAACATTTCAGATTTGTGAAGCTCTTATGGTGAGCTCACGGTAGTAACATTTCCAGTGTGTAGACTATAGTGCCAGTACAGGGCTATAGAATGACTATATGATTGTTGAGAATTATTTAACCCTAGCAACCAAATTTCTGTGAAAAGAATCGAATTGTTGATTGTTAAAATATTGAAATGGCTTTATTTTTATGTGTAAATAAAAGAATCGTTGTTACTTTAAATCATTCTTTCCATTACGCAGCCTGAAGTGATTAGGAATCACACCTAATGGAAATCGAACCTATTTCAGGCCAATTTGGCAGAGAAGGAATCACGGCGTCGGCCTAACTCAGCTCTCTGCGCCGAGTTCGCGACACTTGGATTCCGACCCTCCACGTTGGTCTAATTTTCCCGCAACTTCATCAGCGGGACTAAATAACCCCACGTCAGCCCAGGCCTTACGGGGCCTCAGGTGTCCCTGACACTGCACGAGAAAAAAACCCGCACTGTATGTAATGTATTCCATTTTACTAAACATTCGTACAAAAATTTATTCAAATCCGAACTTTCATACAGAAGTTCGGTACAAAAGACTGATTGCACTAATTTTGGTACAAAATGGCTGCTGGTGACCATCTTGAATTTCGGACCACACCTAAAAACACCCCTTCTCATCCCACGGTGATAACAAAGGTACCCAAGAAGTTTCATAAAGATCGGCTCATAAATACGGCCTCTAGCCTGAGTACAAAATGGCCACTGGCAGCCATCTTGAATTTCGGACCGCACTCAGAAACACTCGTTCTCATCCCACGGTGATAGCAGAGGTACCCAAGAAGTTTCGTGAATATTGGTTTAAAAATACAGTCTCTAGCCTGAGCTGTATTGACATGTGTACTTACTGTGTGTATGTAGCACTGAAAAAATCAAAGTTCATCTAATTTGCATAATTTCTGCACGAGAAAAAAACCTGTCTTATATGTGATGTATCCCATGGTACTAAACATTCATACAAAAAATTATTCAAATCAGAGCTTTCATGTGGAAGTTCTGCGCAAAAATCTGATTGCCCCTAATTTGGAACAAAATGACTGCCAGCGGCCATCTTGAATTTTGGACCGCACCTAAAAACACTCGTTCTCGTCCCACGGTGATACGAAAGCTACCCAAGAAGTTTCGTAAAGATCGGTTCATAAATGCGGCCCCTAGCCCGAGCCGTATTGGCATTTGCACTGACAGTGCTGAAAGTAACACTAAATACATCAAAGTTAGTCAAATTTGCATAATTTACGTACGAGAAAAAAACCCGTATTATATGTGATGTATCCCATGGTACTAAACATTCATACAAAAAATTATTCAAATCAGCGCTTTCATATGGAAGTTCTGCGCAAAAACAGATTTCTGCATCGTCGGTACAAAATGGCGGCTGGCAGCCATCTTGAATTTTGGACCGGACCCCAAAACACACGTTCTCGTCCCACGGTCATAACAAAGGTACCCAAGAAGTTTCGTAATGATCGGTCCATAAATACGGCTGCTAGTCTGAGCCAAAATTAAGCTAAAAATCATGCCCAAATGCCACTGGGAAAGGGTCCCATATTCATAGACACTCAAAAACCACTGTCAATTTGTGGGAATTTAAAGGCCAAGAATAGCGCACACTTAATATGGCCATTTTGTTGGGTGAAAGGTTACAAGATTCACACTATAGTTAGTAAAGTTCACTTTAGTCAAGCTCATCCGAAGATTTCAGCTGAACTTTTGCTAGTCAAGATTAAAAGATTTCAGCTTACCTTTTGCTTTGCAATCTGTGCATCTTAGGAGGTATTCTCTTTTACCATTGTATCTTGCCGTCAAACAAAAATCACATTTGTCCTGGCTATCTTCAACAGATTCATCATCTGAGTTAACATCAGAACCACTGGAACTTGCTCTTTTGGATGGTTTTCTCTTAATTTCAATGGTTTCAAAATCTGGCCCATGTGTTTTCTTTATTCTCTGTAATAGATATGTATACAATTTAGAGAGCAAAGAATGAAATGGCAGTGTAAAGTGACAGAAATCCTCATCCTCACAAATAAGTCTGAAAAACAATTTCACTTGGAGTATGACCAAGTATCAAATGAATGGTGTCTCATCATGAATTCTTTTGGTATCTACAGTGGCCATTTATGGGACCCATTCCCAATGACATTTGGGCATGATTTTTCCAAATTCTTAACTCCAGATTTCCCAACCTCAGTTCCAACAAAGATTTTTATGCACAACTGCTGCTCTGAACTGGGAAGTCATAAGGCCTCAGAAAACCACTGGTTTTCTGAGGCCCTTGACCACCCAGTTCAGGACACCAATTGAACATTAAATTTAAATTGCTTGCTTAATGAAGTCTCTTAATTTAAAGGCAAATGAAAAGTTTTTCTTTAATAGTATAAGATCAGTTTGATAGAGACTACAGAGACTGCACGAAACTGATTCCTTGTGACTGTTTGTTATAAAACTTACTTGTTGTATGCATGCACTTGCTTAGGTATCGGTCTCAATGATCTATGCTCAATTCAAATGTAAAATTTCTAAGTCTTTGTTTTTTCCTCTCCAAAACAAATTCCCAATTGGAGCAATTGATGCAAATCTTCCTAATGGCATGGGACCTGGACCCTTTCCCAAAGAGGGCAGACAAATCCCTGCTCATAAATTCTGTAACACTGCAGACCTTTGAATTTGGAAAATGTATGTGCACAGTAAACAGAATACTAAAACTTCATTTGGTGCTATTTCCGTCACAGAATACTATTTTTACCAAGTATCGGGGAATTGATAATATTTATTTATTTATTTATTTATTTATTTATTTATTAGTGTTTAAGGCTGTTTAAGGTCACATATTTATGCACAATGGCTAATCGTGACCATGACAGTTTTATGGGTGGAGGAAGGCGGAGTACCCAGAGAGAACCACTGAGCATCGGCAAGCAACTGTCAGCTCCTCAACATTCTCTGTTCAAGCTCAGCTCAAGCAGGGTGACAGCGGTTGAAGACACGTGCAGTACACCTTAGTACACTGTGTCATCGTGCCCCCATGTAGGCAACTGGGATAAAGTACCTTGCCCAAGGACACAACGTGGATCATCCCAGGGTGGGGGGGGGGGGGGGGGTGGGGGGGATTGGTAAGTTGTGTCAGATGGTTGAGAAAGAAATAGACTATTTAAATTGCATTGGGAAAGGGACCCATAACTCACCCCAGTCGGACCAAAATATAGGTAACAACTGGGCAATTCCATAGTAAGGTAAACTTAGGGGCATAATTTCACACACATCTAGGCAACCTCTTGCCAATGACATTAAAAACTTCTTGACATGGGTATCCATAAAACAAGGGTTGAAATTATTTAATTGTGATCATGTGACATTTTAGAAGCAGTGGGCATGGGCAAAATTAATTTTCACTCCTAATATCCCCAGAGTGAATGGCTCAGTTTGGTAATAATGACAGAACATGACATACATGAACATAGTCCATCAAATGTTCTAGACAAATGAAATACTTTAACAGTAACAACTCGAGATGGTCTGTTGCCCACTCTACCCCCACCGTGGCATACCACCTAGTATGGGTGAGTGAAAGAGGCTTCAAATTTTATAAGTAAAGCACAAAAAATCCAACATGGCCACCAGTTGGCCATCTTGAATTCGATTGGCAAAAAAATTATGTCACGCACTGCTCATCATGTCGATCATTTATACTGAGTTTCATGACAATGTAACAAAAACTGTAGAAGTAGTTCGCTCCACAAGTATTTTGCAAAATCCAATATGGCCATCAGCCAGCCATCTTGAAACAGTGCAGGAAAAAAATTATGTCACACACTTTTTCCTTTTTTTCATGAAATCACCCAAAACCCTCCAAGTCTTCTCAAGCAAAAAAAAAAAAAAATTTTAGACCCTCTCCCAGGCCTCAAGTGACCTGGTGGTCCCCATCTGAGCAAATGTTCATCTTATGTACTCACATTTGCATCCAACTAAAGTTTATCACAACAAACTCTGTTATGTGTGGGCATGCTTCATTTAAACAAACAGTAAATTCTCCATTGGGTTCTGCATTAAATTTCAATCCCCCATGGTGCCCACCAAAATCAATCAAGTTGAACACTGAACAAACTATAATCTAGGAGTTGCACTACTACTACATACCAACTATTAAAAGACTCTGCCTGGTGGATCTGTAGAAAAAGATCTTTAAAGAATATTCCTCATACTGCACCAAGTTAAAATTCAGGCTTCCATAGAGAGTCCAAATATGAGCCCAGGTATTTGATTTGAACAAACTTGAATCTCACCACACTAAGGATGTCAACACTATGTTACAAAAGAATCTGACTCATGGATGTGAAGAAAAAGATTTTTCAAATAATAGTCCCTTATATTACATTAAGTTAAAATCTGGGAGCCCAAATATGACCGAAGAGACTTAATTTGAACAAATTGGAATCTGAACCTCCAAAGGATGCAGCGTATAAAATATCAAAAGATTCTGATTGGTGAATCTGAAGAAGAATTTTAAAGGAATTTCCTCATATTGCACAAAGTTAAAATTTAGGCTCCCATAGAGAGCTCTAATATGAACATAGGAACATGACTTGAAGAAACTGCAATTTGACCCCATGAAGAATACTGCAAATCAAATATCAAAAGATTCTGACTGATGGATCTGAAGATTTTTAAATATTCCTTCTACTGCATTAAGCCCAAATATGAACCGAGGGACTTGATTTGAACAAACTTGAATCTGAACCTTCAAAAGATGCTGTATGCCAAAATATGCTTAGTGATAGATCTAAAGATTTTTAAAGAATATTCCTCATACTGCACTAATTATTATTATTATTATTATTTATTAGGGTTTAACGACACATTAACAGCCAGGGTCACATCATGTCGGTGACAGTTTTACGGGTGGAGGAAGCCAGAGTACCCTGAGAGAACCACCGAGCAACGACGAGCAGCTGTCAGCTCTCCAACATCGTAACTCTGAACTCTGCTGACCGCGGCACAGGCAGGGTTAGATTGGTTGAAGACATGCGCGCCATCGACGTGCAGTACGCCTTAGTACACAGCGTCATCGTGCCCCCATGTAGGCAATCGGGGTTAAGTGCCTTGCCCAAGGACACAACGCGGAAGCACGAATCAGTCGCTGAAATGGTCACCCATATACTGCACTAAGTTAAAGTTCAGGTTCCCATAGGGAGCCCAAATATGACTCTGGGGATTTGATTAGAACAAACTTGAATCTGCGCCCCCCCTCCCCCCCCCCCCCCCCCCCCACAGGACCCAAGGATGCTCTATATCAATCATTAAAGAGATTTTGACTGAAGAAAGGACGTTTTTTAAAATTTTCTTCAGATTAGAAGAAGTTGAAATTCAGGTTCCCATGGGGAGCCGAAATATGAACCCAGAGACTTGATTTAACAAACTTCTTCCTCACCCCACTAAGGATGCAACATACTGAATATCAGAAGAGGTGAATAACATTGGCCTTGACAACATGAAACTGACAAAGTACAGTGGTATCTTTGACATGGAAGTCATGTTCAGAAGTACACAGTGAATAATGTTTTCTTCCAGGACACCACCTGAATCATAACATTGACTGCCACATGATGCATCTGAATCATCTTCTCATCCTCAGAACAGAGTACACTTGAATATGTTGTCTTCTTCCAACTGTCATCCCTTCTTAATGTAACAAAACAGGTGTCCCAACATGCAACCTTGGTTAGAAGTACCTTGGCAGTTGTCTTGAGGCAGGTCTTGGTTACCTATACTGGCAGCCAATACGGGCCAAGAGAAAACTGCAAAACCATAGGATTTACACTTACAGCTGTAAAGCTACAGGAAGTAGACTATCAATGTGTAACAAAAAATTATAAAAATTTAAAGGCCTTTCAAGGTTAAGTCACTCCTTATTAAATTGGTCAAAAAAGCATAAAATCAAATTAAACTATCTGTTACAGTATAGCCGCCAAGGACTGGTCTCTTTCCACTGGAAGGCAATATTTCACAAATGCAATAATATTAGATTCCAAACACTAATTATAGGAATAATCATCAAAAATTTAATTAATGAGGCTCTGGGTTGTACCCAGTGCTTCAATAATTCAAATTTTGATGATTCTGATTTCTATTCCCTGGTAAACGCATGCGTGGTCATACGAATTACGTGCAATTGCCATATCGAATGGCATCCAAAGCACGACAGGTTCTCCTGGTTACTCATAACAAACACAGGCAATGTTTCTACCAATGGACCCCCGGGTTACCCAGAGGTCCATTGGCTGAAACATTGCTTGTGCACAGGCCATATGTACAGAATTTGATAGCCTTACTAGGGTCATAACACGTAGATTAACGTGCAGATCGATGTGCTATTTGTGTATATCTCATGACAGGACTTCTAATTTTAACTGTATGGCTCACCAATTACTGCTATGGAATTGATTTGGGGAAATTTAACTGCTGACCATTTTCAAGATATTTTTCATCAAATCTATTAATGCTCTCACAATACAAATTCTCCGGACCCATTCCCAAAGAAGGCAGAAGAATCCCTTTCTATTATATCTTGATTGACAGAACTGATGGGACTCTGAAAACTCAACAATGAGAAAACAACATCAATTAGATAAATTTTATTCATTTGTTACCCTAATCTATGTAGGTTTTTACCTGTCTCAATAGACTTCATAAATATTACCTGTAGACTGTGCTCAAGGTTTTTGGGCTTCGGGTCCCTGTAGCCATCACAGTTGACCAATCACGGCCAAAAGGGGATGTCATCATCTAGGCATTATATGGAGTCAACCTAACAAATTACAATGAAATCCTTCCATAAATACCAACTATAGACTATGCTAAAGGTTTTGGGGTTTAGGGCTCAGGCAGCCATCAAGGCTGAATGATTGCAACCAAAAGGAGACTTTCTCATCTACACATTATTTGGAGTCATCCTACCAAGTTCAAATGAAATCCCTTCATAAATAGGACTTGTAGACTGTGCCTCAGGTTTTTGGGCTTTGGGCCCCAGTAGCCATCACAGCTGCCCAATCCCATCCAAAAAGAGGATGTTCTCATCTAGACATTATATAAAGTCAACCTACCAAGTTACAATGAAATCCCTCCATAAATATGACCTGTAGACTGTGCTAAAGGTTTTCGGGTTTTGGGCTTGGGCAGTCATTACAGTTGACAGATCACGACCAAATGGGGAAGTTCTCATCTAGACAGCATACGGAGTCATCCTGCCAAGTTACAATGAAATCCCTCCATATTAAATATGACCTGCAGACTGTGCTAAAAGTTGTTGGGTTTCGGGCTCGGGCAGCCATCACGGTTGACAGATCATAGCCAAAAGGGGACGTTCTCATCTAGACATTATACAGAGGCATCCTACCAAGTTACAATAAAATCCCTTCATAAATACGACCTGTAGACTGCTAATGGTTTTCGGGTTTTGGGCTCGGGCAACCATATCGGTTGACTGACCGCGACCAAAAGGGGACGTTCTCATCTAGACATGACCCCAAACCTGCATATGAAATTTTGTGACGATCAGACAAGTACTACAGGGTGTAGCCTGTGCTAAAGGAAAATGTGAACAGACTCACAGACTAACAGACTTCCGCACGCGTGATGGCAATAGCTTATCTTGACTTCGTCAAGTTAAGCTAAAAATCAAAACCTGCCAGCACTAAACAAGATATTTAGATTAAATGCTTTTACTAGATTATTGAGGCCAAAAGAAGCAGTGCTGGAAATGAACAAAATTGACAGATGCACTTTTAAGTTCCCGTGAAATCAGAGACGGGAGTAAAAGTGCACACGTAAAATGTTAGTATATGAATTTTCAAGGGAATACTGTCATCAAACACCAGAAACCTTAATCCTTTGAACTCTAGTGGTATCTTCCATGCCAGTTCAATGGCAGCAATTAGAAGAGTCCATATTCATTATTTGGGGTAGACCAATCAATATTTTCAACGTGCAGCCTCAGAGCTACACATTGAAAATATTGATTGGTCTACCCCACACATTTACTGAACAGCCATCCTATTTAATGATGTTATGACGTATAATGTTCCTGGCCAGAAAAACGACAGCTTGTGTTCAAGGGGTTAAATGTGTAAGGAATTGCTGAATTATGACAGTAACTTGCCACTGGCCAAAGTGCGCAGCTTTCCCAAAACAACACACATTTATGTGCCCTCACAGTATATTATTGCTCCACAGCATTTTTCAACAAGTGCATTTTTTTGCTCCAGGAAAATAGAAGTATAAATTTTATAGTAAATTTCCTTTCTTATTATACCTACCGAAATTGTTTACTACAGGCTTGCACTACAGTGGAAGAACCGAACTCAGATAAAATACTCTCTATTTTAATCTTTCCCAAGATTTGGGAAAGAAAAGTGGTGTAAAAACACCACGAAAAAATAAGCCAAAACTGGGTCGAGCACCATCGGCGCACACCCAGTATGGGACGCTCTTCCATAGTACAAATCCACGACTTCCGTAAAACAGTGCGCAATGCGTCAATTCATCATTCTCTTGATTCCGAACAACACAGGAGCTATGTGATCAGCGGGAGGAAGGATTCTTACCCGAATAAGAAGACGGGAGGGCCTCCATGTAAACAATTTCGGTAGGTATAATAAGAAAGGAAATTTACTATAAAATTTATACTTCTTATCAACCTACCTCAATTGTTTACTACAGGCTGAATAGACAAAAGGCTGGAGGGAATCACATAACCAACCCACACATAACTCAATAGCACTGGGACCGTGGACAGAGGAAGAGATCCCTAGGCCTATCAAACCATAGCATCACAAACAGTATAAAAGACAATGAAAGATGAGGCGAATGGTGAAGTGCGACGCACAGACAGAAAGGGCAGTAACAGCACAAAGCTGGAACTGACCCTGAAAAAAGCTGAAAGGCTGGGATAGGCAACAGCCTGAGCCGAAGAAAGAGGGCCCCAAGGTTCTCTGTCGGCTACTGCAACTGTCGCAGATAAAAGGAGAATGTAGCATTTCTCCAGAAGGCTGCCAGAATAACATCCGTCATCCGACAACATGACAGAGTTATTAAAAGACGAAGACAATGCACGCACCTCGTGGCAGAAAAAACAATTGGTAATACAATCACCAGTAGCTAGACGAGCGGAAGCTGCACGAATAGCAAGACAAATCCATCAAGAAATGGATGCAGGAGAGATCTGGCATGTGAGAGAACGCATATTCAACCAGGATAAAGGCGTGAATGCCCCCCACCCCCAAGCAGAGCAGCGCCCAAGAAAGTGAAAATCTTGGAGGAAACTGAAAAGTCCTAGGCCTTTTCAAGGAAAAGAGCTGAACAAGCTTGGAGAGGCAAGGATGAGTGTCGAAACAATGCAGTATCACATATGAAAAAATGTCTCCGAAGCATGGACATGTACCCATTGCTGGAGACCCCCAGAAACAAACGGTGTGGTCGAAGGAGTGACAGAAGCAACAGAGTGATCGCACACCACCGACAGAAGAACCTTCCACTCAGCCACAGGGGCTAAACCAGTGGAGTGAGTGCCTCCTTGAAGAAGAAAAGCAACTCCACTGCGAGTCTCGAAAAACCACTAGGGAGGAGACAGGACCCGATAAAAGACATGTGCGAAGGCACAATGAAGTCGGGTCAACGTAAAACCTCCTCGGGTGACTTTGGCAAAGAAAGTCGTGAGGTAGAGGGAGACATGCCGGAACCGCCGCTAACAGAGAGCGGAGCAGATTGATCCATACCCACCGGGGCGACGGGTTTGATTGAAAGGATTCGACGACTGCAGGTTCATATCTGGGCGAGAACTTGAGGCGGAATCGGAACCGGGAGGAAGACGTAGCCGACAAGACCATCCCAAAGGAGGGCCAGAGCGTCCACGGCGAAAGCCAGAGCATATGGACACGGGGACACAAAAGTGTCCACTGGAAGGTTCCAACGAGTCGGAAGAGATCGATGGAACCCGCCATGTGGAGCATCCACCTGGTGGAAATGACCCTGCCCCGACGGGACAGGGAGTCGGCTAGGACGCTCAGACGACCGGGAATGTGACGAACAGCCACCCCGGCGTGGACATCCTGAGCGAGCAGTAGAAGATCCCGAGCCAATTCGTACATTGGAACAGAGTGCGTGCCGCCCTGGTTCCGAATGTAAGCAACCACCGTCGAATGGTCGGACAACAGAAGGACCTGACGATTCGACAGATGAGGGATCCACTGCCTGAAACTCAGAAGAAGAGCAAGAAGCTCCTTCTGGCTGATGTGTAGAGCTGCATGATCCTGGTCCCACATCCCATGAATGGAAAGACCTAGAGGATCCAACGTCGCACCCCATCCGAGATCGCTGGCATCTGCCGTCAGAACGCGATCGGACGTGGGTAAGTCCAATGGAACACCCTACAAAAGCCACTGGACATCCGCCCAGAGGAGAAGGTGAGGATAAAGATATTCTGGAAACTGAAGCACCAGATCCAGAAAATCTACATTCGACCTCCAACGATTGAGTAGAAAGTGCTGGAGAGATCTGACATGCACCCGACCTAGAGAAATGAGATCCGTCACCGAACACCAGAGCCCGATTAGCCGGAGAATACTCCGAGCCGTCGCGGAAGTGGAATGGGACAGAATCAGAGCAAAAGTTGAGAGAATCACAGCCTTGGCCTGGGGAACCGCCACCAAATTGAATTGTGTGTGGAAAGCCATCCCCAGATGATAAAACGACTGAGAAGGGACCAGGTCTGACTTCTCCTCGTTGACTCTGAAACCAAGCGACGTGAGCAAGCTCAACAGAGTGGCAACATCTGACTCCAGTAAGGCAGCATTGGAATGCCTCTGGAGGATATCGTCCAGATATGCCGATGTAGTCACCCTGGACTGTGTGCAATGGAAAGCTATCACATGCGACATCAGTCTGGTGAAGGCCCAAGGAACCAGGTTGAGGCCGAAAGGCATGGCCTTGAACTGGTAAACTCGCCCCAGAAAAACGAACCTGAGATACTTCCATAACGCCCAATGAATCGGAACGTGAAAGTAAGCGTCTCGCAGGTCGAAGCTGGAAGCGAAATCTCCCTGGTGAATTGAACGGAGGACTGACCTGAAAGTCTCCATGCTGAACTTGGGAGCAATGATAGACTGGTTCAGGAAACTCAGACCGATAACCAGTTGGAGTCGGCCATCCTTCTTCGGCACCAAGAACAGGCGGGAATAGAAACCCACTGACCTAATGTTCTTGATGACCTCAATCGCCCCCTTTGTCAGGAGATTGTCCATCTCCGTGGACAAAAGTTCCCGACGGAAAATGTCTGAAGGAACTGCAGTTGGAAGAGGCACCCTGGACAGAGTGGGGTGTCTGCGGAAGGATATTCGCAGCCCGGACCAAACAACATCTAACACCCAAGGATCGGATGTGATGGTGGCCCAACGGTCTGCAAACACTGCTATCCTTCCTCCAACCTGGGACGAGTCGAGGTGAGGACCTTCATTTCGAACCTCGACGAGGCTCGCGAGAGGAGAAAACACCTCCTCTACTGAATGAAGAATCCTGGGACTTCCCTCAAGTCTGCCGACGCTTACCCTTACCCCTTGAGTAAGAAGTAGAAGCGGAGGCAGAAGGATCAGCCCCTTTGCTTCGCAGAGGAAGCAGAGGGTACTTGTTAGGCTTGGAATGGCCCGTGCCTACGCTAGAAGGCTGATCAAGCTAAAGAAACAGCAGCTGATCGTTGGAATGACGTAGGACGTCATCCCGGACCGTCAACACAGAACCATGGAAAAGTTGCGGACCTGCCAAAGAAGCAGATCGAAGAGTAGCGCACTGCTTCTCAGGAAGGGATCGGCCTGTGTCCAGCACAGAGTCCCTTCGAACTAATTCCAGATTAGCCATGTTACAGGCATGTGTGTGAGTAAGATGCATGAGCGCCTTGGACAGCACACTCAAAGGAGCCTGTACCTCGTCAAACTTATCTGGGGGCAGATAAGCAGCTAAAGCTGAGATGACGTGATCGGAGAGAGAAAGCATACCAAGCATCTCTCTCGATAAGCCCAATGTGGACTCCAGAGTCGTCATCGGAATGACAGCAGACTTGGACTTGGAAAGCCCGAGGGAATTGGAGTCCTGATCCAAAACCGTCAAAGTCTGGTAGACCGACAGATTGGCAGAATCGTAGGAACGATAACGCGCCGGAGGCAAAAAGGTGTCAACCCTGGTGAAGAACGGAGCCTTCATAGCCTTGGAACTTAGCTTAGAGTCCAAGGCTGAAAATGCTTCAACCAACTGTACCGACTGGCACGGTCGAAGACGCCCAGAAGCAGGTTGCTCCATAGGCTGTTGGCACGGTCTGGCTGACACTGTCGACTGGTTAGATGGTTTGAGATCCAGAAGGAACTCAAACACGAAATCAAGAGCTGCCCCCAAGTCCGAAGACTGCTGGCTCTCGACATCAAGCATGTCTGACTCTTCCCCGGAGTCGGAAGACACATAGCCCATCGTGGGCAAACCAGCCGACGCCTCCCATGGTGTCGTAACACCAGGGGGATCAGAAAGTGGCCTGTTTCCAATCCCGGGAGGCGGCGCCATAGGGGGCACCTGGAAACCACTCGCTGCCTCGCTGGAAGCAACGGGAAGGCTCTTTGACAGAACCTGAGTGAGTAAGGAGAGGGCCTCCCTAAGCTCACTGCCCGTACTGGCCAGTTCGACAGGGGAACGAACCGGCAAAGTGGCTTCACCTCTGACCCTCTTGACCAGCGAAGGGTCACGATCCTCCAAAACACCCGATGTGGGACGACGGGCGGCAGCCGAAAAGTCTGAAGGCAGACGTGTATAGGGGTGTGACACACCCCGAGGATCAACTTAGCGGGAACTCATGAGAGTCACCGCAGACCTCTGCAGGGCAGAAGGTCCAGGCTGCACAAAAGACGTTGGTCCCCCAAAACTGGTCGTGTGGCCAGAATGAGTGGACGGAAACGCCACGGAGTTCATAGTGTCCCACTAAGAACATCCGAATCCAGTGACAACTGTGGTGCTCGACGGCGCAGAGACCACAGTAGAGGGTCCGGCCGGCAACCACTTCCAACTTCGCCGAGGTGAAGTCAGGGCAGGCTGAGGCCGATACCCCCACGTCTACACAACCAGACACCGCAGCAGACCACTGCAGGTATATAACTACTGTGCTCAATGGCTGAGAGGACACAGTAGGGGGTTCAGTCGGCAGCCCCATCCGACTTCGCCTAGTGGAAGTCGGGGAAGGCTGAGGCCGATACCACACAACCACACTACAGACATCCCTGCAGACCCTGGCAGGGATAAGCCAAGGCCGGCTAAAAACAGAGCCCAATGACGTTGTAGACGGAACAGCAGTAGCAGCAGATACGACGTGAGCTGTTGGAACTGGCGGAAAAGCAGAGAGAGCCACCAAGCTCGGCCTCCACAGGAGGAGTCACAACCCTAGTGACAGCCTCAGATGTCGACTGGAGAGGGCGCATAGTCCCGGAACCAGGCATCACTTCACCAGAAATCCAACAGCTCACGCAGTATCCACCACGGTAAAAAAAACTGCACATTCCCCACGGAAGGGGAATAACTCTCACCAGACATGGTCGAGTCGGGAAGCCCCGAAACAACAGCGTTCCCCACTCCCGCTAGTGCGGGAAGAGCTGCACATCCCCCACAGAGGGGGAGCAATTCTCACCAGATGTGGTCGAATCGGGCGACCCCAAAACGATAGCACTCCCCACCCCCCGCAGGAGCGGGAGGAGCTGCACATCCCCCACGGAGGGGGTCAAACTCACACCAGACGTGGTCGAGTCAGGTGGCCCCGAAACGACAGTGTCCCCCCCCCCCCCTGCGGGGGCGGGGGGAGCTGCACATCCCCCACAGAGGGGGTAAACTCACATCAGACGTGGTCGAGTCGGGAGGCTCCCGAAACGACAGCGTTCCACACCACCCGCGGGTGCGGAAGAAGCGTCTACGAGAACGCACCAAGGCGAGGGCAAAAGGAATTGCCCTAAAGGAACCGAACTGGAAATAACAGAGGTGAGAGCAGTAGAAGAAAAAGGTGAACTCAACAGAAAGTAGAAAACCCTCAACTACGAGACAAGGTGGCAGAGAAAAAAAAAAAAAAAAAAAACGTGGGTACATGACAGAACCCAGACGGTCGACAGGGACCGAAAAAAACAGAAATTCAGCCCTCAACAGAGTGAAGAAATCCTGTCCAGACAGTCCCAGATTGACACCTAACTCCAAAAATTAATTCATCAACTGAAAAATTTATTGTCAAATCGTGTGATGTTGAAAACAAAACATTCGCGAAAACGGAATAGTAAATAATATACAATGAGAATGTGGTTGAAAATATAAACGAGAATATATAAAACACAGTCCTGTTATTATACGATCTTCAGATCCAAAAATCGAGTCACAAGAAAACCATTATCGATGAGTTAAAATATCACTGTTACTGCAGCAAAGATGTCACACATCCACCACGTGTGCGGATAATCAAAAGAATGATGAATTGACGCATTGCGCACTGTTTTACGGAAGTCGTGGATTTGTACTATGGAAGAGCGTCCGATACTGGGTGTGCGCCGATGCCGCTCGACCCAGTTTTGGCTTATTTTTTCGTGGTATTTTTACACCACTTTTCTTTCTCAAATCTTGGGAAAGATTAAAATAGGGAGTATTTTATCCGAGTTAGGTTCTTCCACTGTAGTGCAAGCCTGTAGTAAACAATTGAGGAAGGTTGATAAGAAAACATGGGTGCAGACGGGAGAAATTGCCCTCGCACTCGTCTCATTTCCAGGACTGAAAAGAAGCCTATAACTTATAAACATAGAGACCAGCTGAATTCCTTCGATTTGTTTGTGTATAAACCACCGATTGAACTACCTTACTGGGAGAGAACTAGACAAGCGGGCCCTGTGCTCTCTCGTCACTTAGTCTATCAGCCAAATGGTGACTATGCAGTAGCAGCAGTACTCTCATTTTCACCCTTATTGACTTGTTCACTGGATGAGTCAACAGGGGAGAAAATGTGACAATGAGAAAACATACTCTGATTCGATTACCTTTATTCATTTCTTACCTTACTTTACGCCTTTTCTGGCTCATTAAGCTTAGCAGCTGATCCTCTAGAACCTCTAAGAATGATCACAGGAAAGTTAGGATGAACACAATGGGGATACTTACAGACAGCATTTTTGTGGTGAGTGGTGTCGTATAAACTATTGAGGATTTTTTCCATGTTATGAAGTCTGAAATGTTATTTACCATATATTCTTAACACATACAGCCCTGGTAATTCATCCTCAGCAATCAGCAGTGCAGAAAAAACGAAAAATATCCACAGCAAAAATACTGCTGAGGTGGTTCTTTAGAAAGCCTTGTGGTGGCAGAAATTACACAACTTCCAGGTTACACAAGGAATCAAACCATGTGGGTTGCACTGTGCTGTATTGCTAATCTTATGATTTACAGTACAAGATGCAGCATAACCACTAGAAACTGTGTGTTCTGCTTCTTCTATGTTGATAACCCCAGAGCTTTCCAGAAACTGATGTCAGATTGTGGTGTTATAAACACAGAAGCAGTGAGATACTTAGTTTGTGGTTATGCTGCATCTTATTTTCACTCATACTCTACATATTGAGAAAGTCACTTGCTTACTTACGAATTTTTCTTCGCATTCACATGGTTCATGATAATGGCATGATCTAATTGAGTGAAATCTGCACATTGCTTGTGATTAGATACACATGAATCTCAAACTACTTTCACATGTTAAAGTTACTTGAAAGTTTTCACTTCGCTGCATACTACATATACATACATGGCAACTGAGATTCTGCCCAGCCCCCTGATGATTATTACACAATTGAACAGGCTCGACAGCAATTGCCGAAGAAGCACCAGTTTTCAACAGCAGTTTTTTGCCGAGGAAACAAGGATGAATAACCAGGACTGTAGATAGAAAAACTAAACCAAAAACAACGTTTTTTTTTTTAAACAGAATCGAAACCAAATCTGAAAAATCAAAACCTCCCAGCTCTACTATTGGACTATTCAACTAACTAAGCCCATACACTCTGGTTTAGAACTGGTTGAAGGCATCTGTACTATCTAGGGCTGCACGTTTTTTGTAACTGAATATTGGTACAGTGGAACCATGTTAATTGATAGCCACTTTGCCAGTGAAAATTATTCAATTAACAGGAGTATTCAATTAACAGGGATTGTGTCACTTTCCTGTATTACAGAGCTCTGTCAAACAAGATATAATAGATTAAATGCCTGTATTTATTTATTCCTGTTTAAGGTCACCTTTGTACAGCTCAGTATGTCTAATTATAATCGGTGAAAACATGTAAATATTATAAAGAAAATACTACTGCTGTTAGCAAACTTTCAGCCAACAGACCTCCAGGTTTAATCATGAAGTGCATTGGCTAAAACTGTACTGGTCCTTCTTATGTGGTGTCATTGCAATTGATACTTAACGTTCAGGAGGAAACGCCAGTCTGCGATTTTTTAGAGGTAATCCACTCACATTTTGTGATGTGTTGTCCATGGAGAGTAGTCTAATTACTATGACACCCATAGAGTGGATTTCCCGTCAGGTACTTACTTTAGTTTTCCAACAAAGCATGGTAAGCACAATTAAAGCATCAGTTTAAAAATGACTTAACCCAACAAACAAAAAACTTAAAGGCCTTGCTATAAATACTTCTAATTTAAAAAGTATTCAAGTATTCAAAAATGTATTCATGAATAAATTGTAGTGTATTGTATTCATATTCAAATACATTTTAAAATTTGTGTATTTGTATTCGTATTCATATTCATGAAATTTCAAAGTATTCATATTCGAATACATTTACAAAGTATTCGCCCCAAGCCTGGTATTGGATGTACTGAGGCCAAATAGGTCTATATTCAAAGGAAAACCGGGGAGATTCAGGGTAATTTCTCGACAGGTTACAAGATTTTTCATTCAGTCAACAGGAGTTTACTCTATAACCTATATTCAATTAACAGGTCAAATTTGTACTGGAGGTATGGTAAATGGTTTTGTGTTAGGAAATTATATTCAATTAACAGGGATATACATTTAAGAGATATCCAATTATGTGGGCTCCACTGTATTGGTATTCTCAAAATATATACTGTGGTATACCGGTATATCTAAAGCGTGTTCAGATACGACATAATCAGGACTTGAGCCACCACAGTCAGAATGCATCAGCATGCCCTAATGATGCAGTTTGAATAACCCCTTACCCAACCCAGACGATACCAAAATTTATTATTTTATATATTATCACGTTACCCATCGACGAGCTCGTTCCAACGAGGGGCGAGATGATATGGTTTTGTTGAAATTTTTCGAAAAGTTAAAAAATTTATAGTAATTTATATATTTTTTATACTTACCAATGACCCAGACATAGCTGGTGCTAACTCTTAAAATATAGGGCCAAACACAAATTTTGCCCCCCAATCCCCAAAATTTGCATCTAAAACTAAAGAAAACATGTCCTGAAAGGCCCTCCACACTTCGCCCCTACTGCGCATGCGCAGTGTCAAGGACGTTCCGAAATTGGCGCCATTAATCATTCTAATAACCAGTGCCTGGTAAAGCGCTATGTACTCAGCGGGGAGGCAAGAGTTCCCAACTCCTGGGAGGGCCATCCCCGTCTGGGTCATTGGTAAGTATAAAAAATATATAAATTACTATAAATTTTTTAACATTTTTATACTGTACCAATGACCCAGACATAGCTGAATAGTAAAAAGGCTGGAGGGCCAAGGACATAGAGCAAAATGGAATACGCTCAATAAAATAAAATAGATTCATCCCCTGTAGGGAAAAAGAAGTAATAGGCCTTACATGTATCTTTCTTATTTATAATAAATTAGAAAGATACAACACCTTCCAAAATTGAGCTTCATACATCCATGTACTCCATTAATATCCAATATAATCCTTATACTAATAATTTTTAAAGTAAGCCAATAAATAAGTAAATCTAGAGAATAGAGACTCTTATACTCCTAAAAGTGTCTGAGGATTGCATAATCATGTCCGTTGACATATGCAATATTCAAAAGCTATACTTTAAAAACTAAGACTTGAATGAATTTTAAAAACCTAAACTTCTCACTAAACAACCATCCCAATAACAGCTCAGAATTACTAACTCCGGAGGAGGTATCCCCTTGTTTTCATAGTAAAACAGGTGACCCAAGGGAACACCCTCCCCCCCCCCCCTTTTTCTTGCCCTGGGTCAAATAGCCCAGAGCGAAGAGGGCAGCCGAACGGAGACACTGCCGAAACAGACAGCCTACCTAGCTATAGTAGCAACTGTTAAGTGAATGACATTCTGAGCAGTAGATAATAGACCTAACAATAGAGGCCTCCAGAAATGGACTCGATATTTCTGAGATAAAATTCATGAATGTGGATGGCTGAGCGCAATGAGCGGCCTTCAAAAATCTATAATAGCGACACTATTAATGTAAGCCCAAGAAGTAGAAGAACTCTTACTTCATGAGCCGAAATCTTAAGCACAACTGCTAAGTCAATGATATACTATAAGCAGTACCGATAGTTAATAGAATCCATTAACAATAAAAATGGAGCGTAACGTCCTTCTACTAGACATCAAAGACAGAAGAAGCTTACGCCCATAGTAATAAACAGAAATCTGTTTATAAATACATAAACTGTACCCGGAAAGAGTAAAGGCCTATGCCCATACGAAGACGGAAGGACCTTAAAATAATAGGTTCCGGATAATAGGAGCCTAACTCTTATGCAACAATCCAACCTAAATAGTAACGGAAGTATTGATTCCGAAACTATGAAAGTGAAAATCATCCATCGATAGTGCATGAAACTCACTGACTCTACAGTAAAACCAACAGAATTACTGTCTAAAAGGTCAGGATTTGAAAACTACTGTTTCCAGAGGCTCAAATGATTACATAGCTAAATAAGAACCGAAGTTAAAATCCGTATAGGAATTTAATCTAAAGATTCTAAGTCTATTTATCAAAAAGTTACTAACTGACTTAGATAAAGAGACAAAAGACTCAATTGTAAACTATCGTAGAGTGCATAGGTATGAGGTAACATAAACCTATAACCTAAATAATAACAGGCTGCAGTAGATCTTGTGAAACAAGTATACTAAAAAATAGCAATGAGTAGTATGGAGGGATCAACAATATGAACATAATGATCCCTACACCACGACGGAAGAGCCTCCACTTTAGCCGCATAGAATAGCGAAGAAGAGGATCTCCTATAGTAAGAAATCGCGTCCAAAGCTCGTCCAGTATAGTGCTTACAATGCAATACGGACCACACAACGGAATACATGAAGGTTGCGACCTCGCAGGTTGTGATAAAGATGACACGATTTACCCAGTGAAAAAGATCCTCACATAGAGGAAGATTTCACGTTAAGATCCACAGTAGACAAGAGAGGAAATTACTCATGATCTCTGTGAAGATAGAGATGCTATCAACAGAAATGTATAGTGGTTGTTTATCTTAGCAATACCTGCTAAAACAACAGTGCCGGAGGATACGCGTATCCTATCATTCCGTCCTATAGATCAATAGAGCGTTAAGAATATTAGCTGAGAGATCTAGACAAGGCAACACATACGACTGCAATAGATTAGCAAGCTGTGTCATAAATAAATCATCATTGGACGCTCCCATAGATAGCAAATCTGATTGAATACTTGTTTGATGAGAGTCCATTCTGACAGCAACAAGCGACCTGTAAGAGAACGGGAGTCCGATAAAACAATCAGACGACCCGGAATATGACGGACCAAAACTGAACTTGGTGTACTATAACCAACAGACGGATTCTTTCCATTAAATTGAATAACGGAAACGAAAGAGTGCCTCCCTGGTTCCGGAGATACGCCACTACTGTCGAATTAAAGGACAGGAATTTGGGCATGCGTTTCTGAATAATGTTCATGCAATGACATAAAGCAAGCCTAAAAAACATTATTCCGCGGAAGAAAACTGATTGCTAAAAGACTGCGGAACCCAAAGACCCTGGCACTTCGAATCCGTAGGGATCAGTATAATATCCCAAACTATTTGACTGGCAACCGTCCTAACAGCCACACTCGGGTCCGGCAACTGCGGCGGCACTCTCTGAGTCAACCACCGAATGTTTGCCCCAGTCTGAATCTCTTGTAACACTAGATAGACAAGAGAACGTGTAAATCGAGCAATTCATGGATTGCCGAAAAGTTGCCGTCGAAGAGAAGCTCCTCCGAGAACGAAGCGACTCTGAGAGAGTTCTTAACCTTACTATCCACGCGAGTGGATGTAGCTAGGGCTGCGTCATGTCTAACTAACTCCAATCAGCCACTGAAGGGCGGAGTTATACGTGAACAAACTACTGCCCTCAAAAGAAATTACATTGAGAATAATATCCCGTAAATCTTTTCTTGAAGACGTAATGATAACGCCTCAGTAAGGCGGATTACGTATAATAAAGCATCTAAGTTAAGTCTACTATACATAATGTCGTTCCCAACATTGAAATTGGAAAAGACATAAACGGCGAAAAAGAATATATGCAGTTTAATCACACCGTCTAGACGCATATGAACTCTCAGTATGCCCTGCTCTGCCAAAATAAACTATATGAATAAATGATAAAATGGCAGAAATGAGCAACGCGGACAAGAAACTAAACTATCATGCTTAGTAGCAGGCTTGTATATATATATATATAGCGTCGAAAAATAAAACACATGTTGTAATGACAATATTGGACTGCGTCGGTAAGTCAGGGACAATGTCCCCGAACCGATCGAAAAATCCGAGTCCAATGACGCTATAAGTCTCTTATCCAAGATCGCAGCAATGAAGTCCGAAATAATAATCACTGGAAGATAATGCCAGAAGATATGAAAGGCATCTTCCGATACTACCAAAGGGAAAACTCGAAAACTTTCGAATCCCTTTCGCCATCCTGTCGGACCCTATAAAGCGTTCGGTCATCCGTACCTGATGCAACCACGGACCGCACCGACCCAGCGCCGTCGGATAATTCCTGATTCGACCGAGAAACTGTCAATTGCTGGGATGCTGCGAAACAACTGTGCTAACTCGGATAGCACGTCCGTCACTGAGGCTTGAGGAGAAGCGGTCTTACGATGCATTGCCGCTGGAAGCTCCGTGTACGTTGACTCGTTACCCCGTGCATACTACCAATATGCGAGCGAACGGAGTGTATAGGCCTCGTGTCCCTTGGCTACCGGATGGCGCGACCTATTCGCCGTGGAATCACTGAATGCCGAAACTGATCGGATACTCGAGGTCACGTAGCCAATGTGCGGTCGTGTGCCCTGCTGTGAGGATGAGGAAGCATTAAAGACAGTCTCTCGGACTGTCAATATAACGGAGCGGCCGACCAACGGACATATGCTCCGAATGTAAAATATCTGACCCACAGCCCGGACGGACCTGGACCAGCCAGGAACTGGACTAACAGGCTTCCTCCGATCTGTCCTCAATCTGCCGTCACCGGGTGAGTACTAAAGTAAATAAAGTGCTCGCATCACCCAAATCTCTTCCTAGACCGCAACGGACGAACCCGGCAGCCGAACCATTCGATGAATGTACGCTACACCGGGTGAGCTAGCGAATGTCACTCCGTAGGCGATAGACATATTCCATGAGCACTTATTGCCGCTAACTCTTCATTAACTATGACGACAGAGGCACACTTTAGAAAGACATCTCCATAACTCTTCGAACAAGAAACCAGAAATGCTTGGTTAGCAAGCATAAAATAATAATATATATAGCGTCGTTCAATAATTCAAAAGTTTGTGTGACATTATTGGACTATGTCGGAACTGAGGGACGATGTCCCTGAACCGAACCAAAAATTTCTAAGTCCACCGACGCTATCAGTTTCTTATCCGGCATCGCAGCATTCTGGTCCGACGAAAGAAGCTGTAGAAGACCAAGTCAGATGACATACACAACAGCATATGTTGTTCCGAAAGGGAAAGCTCGAAATCCTCCGAATCCCTTTCGGTATCCCGTCGGACCGGATGAAACTTTCGGACGTCCGTACCCGCTTCCGCGGAGCGTCCCGACCCAGCATCGTCGGATAAAATATATGCGACAGATTCAGTTGATGCTGGGATGCTGCGGTAAACTGTACTATTAAGGAAAGCACGTCCGTTCCCGAGGCCTGTGCAGTAGCGGTCTTACGATGCATTGCCGCCGGAAGCTCCGTGTACGTTGACTCCCGCACACTTCCTATGCGAACGTCCGGAGTCTGCAGGCCTCGTGTCCCTGGCTACCGGATGGTGTGACCTGGTCGCAGAAGAATCCTTGAACGGCGAAGCTGGTAATATATCGGCGGTCACGCAGCCAAGGTGCGGTCGTGTGTGCTGACGAGAAGAGGAAGCCTTAGCAGTCTCAGCGGACTGCCTATATAACGGAGCGTCCCGAGCGACGGACGTATGCTCCGCTTACGACACATTTTGTACCACAACATCTGGGGCCAGATGTTGTTGAACGAGAGAGGGGCCTCTCTCGCTTGCCGTCCGGATGGACCGGAACGAGCTATGAACCGGACTAAAAGGCTTCCTGCGTTCTCCCTCCGATCCGCCGTCACCGGGTGTGCATTAGGTTAGTTTATAGTGCTCGCATCACCCCAAAATTCCTTCTAGACCGCAACGGACGAACCCGGCTGCCGAACCATTCGGTGAATGGACGCTACACCGGGCGAGCTAGCGGACGTCAAAGGCCGTCGAACCTACTAGGGTCCTCTTAGGCAATTGGCGTATTTATATGAGCACTTTTCCGCTAGCCCTTCATTAATTGTGACGACGGAGGCACACTGTTGGAAGACATCACAGATACATCACCCTAATCTTGATCGTCTGAAAATAGAAATTGATAAAGTAGAGTGACCCTGCGGGGAAAGGACCAGAGTGTCCAAATCCCCAACAACATACCGTGACATACGCTTCCCATATTGTCATCGAAATCATACGATACAGAACCGGAGTTAATGCGAGTACACTGACCACATATAGAATGATAATAAAGTCAGAGGAAGACTTCCTCTTAAAACAATTGATCAATATCCTTTCAATGTGAAAAGAAAACAAGTCCTGGTATTCGCACTAACCCCTGGCAATCAAAATACATAATAATAATAAGATCCATTGATATAGAAAAAATAATTGAAATCAAAATATTTTGAAAAAATATTTTTTCAGAACAGCCCAAGTTTCTGAAAAGTAACGTTGAGCCCCAATGGATCCCAAGCCTAAGTGTGGACAAAAATTTTAAAAATATTTTAAACAATTTATTCAACACTTACGAACAATAATAATGTATCTAGTTATGATTAAAATAACATCAAGATATTATTTTTTAGAAATCCCCCCCTCACACAGAGGGCTGTTGTAAATGTAAACAATGAGTGTAAAAACACTAAAATAAGACTCCAGGCACCCAGGCCCGAAATCAGTTACCAAAAATACACTATCTGATGCAAAACAGAGACTTCCAGGGAAGAAACTGCAGAACATCAGATGGTAGATGCAGAACACAACGCCTAACCACCCGTAGGTGAAGACGTAAACATGGGGAAAAAACAGAAATCATTCTGTTATTCAGCTAAAACTCCCAAGAAAATTTAGTAATAATAATTACAAAAACTATGCCAAAAGCATGGGAGAATAGCAAGGGGGAACTTAAAGGACAGGGAGAGAGGAAAACACTTAAAAAAAAAACAGTGTAACTAAATAATCAGAATGACAACAAAATGGCTGCTGCCTTGAAAATAGGTAACTTAACATAATTTCATTAAAAAACTTTAAGTTACAGTCCTGATAATATTCTGTCACACATTCTTTTCCTCTCCTCCTTCTCTATCCTCCTTAGAATCACCATTTCACTAATAATTATGTGTCTGGCATCATTTAAACTGAGATTTATAAGCACAAAGATCAGTCAGATGTTAACTGATGAAGGGCCAAACTTAGAATGATTAATGGCGCCAATTTCGGAACGTCCTTGACACTGCGCATGCGCAGTAGGGGCGAAGTGTGGAGGGCCTTTCAGGACATGTTTTCTTTAGTTTTAGATGAAAATTTTGGGGATTGGGGGGCAAAATTTGTGTTTGGCCCTATATTTTAAGAGTTAGCACCAGCTATGTCTGGGTCATTGGTACAGTATAAAAATATAATATTTTTAAAACTCTGCTCAATTTGTGTATTTCTTGGGCAGATGCAACCGATTCGTCAGGTTAAGGGATATTATTCATTTGGGACTCCACTTAAAAAACTTGAGACATCTTGAAAATTAAATTGTGGGTAAATAATGACGATAAACCAATATTTTTGTAATTACACCGGTATTCAATCTATACTTGTTTGAATATCGGTATGCATCGGTTTATCAATATATGGTGCAGCCCTAGTACTATCAGGGTGCAGTATGCCTTTGCACTCTGCATCACTAGGGTCCCAGTTGGGCAACTGGGATTAAGTGTCTTGTCCAAGAACACAACACCTTAGAACGCATATGATGTGGGTCAAATCAAAGCAACAACCTTTCAATCTAAAGTCCAATGATCTAACCAATGGGCTGCCATTCGTCCAGGGAGCACTGAATGGCTAACATACAGCAATCTTACCATAAGACAATACTGAAGAACACAGCTGCCCATGTCATGAGATTGGTGATTGGGGTAGTTTCCAAGGAGTCCGTTCGAAACCACCCTATCTCACTCACTTGAGTTGATGTTTTTACTAAAACGTCTGAGCGATCGATTCGGACCCCCACGTTGTGTCCTTGGGCAAGACACTTAACCCTGATTGACCACATGGGGGCACGATGACGCTGTGTACTGATGTGTACTGCACGTCGATGGTGCGCATATCTTCAACCAATCTAACACTGCCTGTGCTGCAGTGCGGAGTTACAATGTTGGGGAGCTGGCAGCTGCTCGTCATTGCTCGGTGGTTCTCTCCGGGTACTCCAGCTTCCTCCACCCGTAAAACTGTCACGGTCATGATTAGCCATTGTGCATAAGTATGTGACCTTAAACACCAATAAATAAATGAATAAATAATTAATTCTACTAAAAAGAATTTGCTGTTAATTTTGATAGATTAACTTGCTTTGGAATTGTAGTACAACAGGCATAGAAGACTGGACACTTTCCACAGGTGGGCAATATTTCCATGGACGCAATAATATTAGACTCTGAACACTAATTATAGGAATCATCGTCAAAAATTAAATTAATGAAACACAGGCACAACCCGGTGCTTCATTAATTAAAATTTAGTTAAAGATTTTTATTACCTGGTAAATGCATACATGGACATCACTGCTCATGTGTGGATTACAACGAATCCACTGCGACTATACTGTATGAACCCTGAAATTCAGTTTTTAAGAGCTGGATGGTTTTAACAGTTTTTAGGTTCGGTTCCTGTTCTATGTGACAAATAGAACACCGATCTGCCAGACCCGTTAAAAATGGCCAAATCATTTTACTGTGTTTGACATAAACTAATCAAACTACCCCACTTGGAGGGAAATGGACTCGTGGGTCGTCGTGGCCACTACAGACTCTCATCACATAGTCCATCCGGCAAAGGGGTTAATACATTGTTTCCTCATTGTCACATTTTCTCCCTTATTTCAATTAGTATCACTTTCAAATTCTGTACATATCGACAAAAAACACAAGCAATGTTTCAGCCAATGGGCCTTCCGGGTTTACCCCAGATGTCCCCTGGCTGGAACTTTGCTTGTGCTTGTTATGCTTGGCAACAAATATGCAATTATTATTTGGGTGGAATCTCCACTCTGTGGGTTATTTAGTGACAATACACTCTACACATACTGTATATGTTCATGCTCTAAACACCAAGTCTGAATATAAGCAATCTGTCATTTGCAAAATGAGGTCCCCAGGGGGTGAATTTTCTGATGCTATCCTATAGAGTGGGCCAATTTATCCTCTAGGTACATCTTTCTGTTTTGGCTTGAAACCTTAATTCAGACTGAGGTTCACAGAGGGTAAATTTGTGATGCTACCCTGCTGTGCAGGGTAGCATCACCAAATTCACCCTCTGGGAACCTCATTTTGAAGATGACAGTCTGCTTATTTTCATGCTTGCTTAACACATACAGTTAAAACTAGAAGTCCTGTCATGAAATGCTCACAAATAGCATGTCATTCTGCGTGTTAATTTACGCGTTATGACCATAATAAGGCTATCAAATTTTGTACATATGGCCTGTGCAGAAGCAATGTTTCAGCCAATGGACCTCCAGGTAACACGGAGGTCCATTGGAAGAAACATTGCCTGTGTTTGCTATGAGTAACCAGGAGAACCTACCGTGCTTTGGATGCCATTCGATATGGGAATTGTGCAATTAAGCCTAGGTAAGCGCACGGTTCATGACAGGACTTCTAGTTTTAAGTGTAGAAAAACTGAACTGAAACTGAGTTTTTTTCCCCAGAAACTGAAAAATCAAAACCTCCCAGCTCTATTTAACACCCAAAAGTTTTCTTGGCGGTGGTCGTTTATTAGCAGCATGTCGGACACTAAAAGCGAATATGACTTCATTGTTGCTGTTATGATATTTCAATTGTATTGAACATTTATTGATAAAGTTGATATATGCAGTGTTCTGTCATTATTACAAAACTGAGCCATTACACTGGGATATATTAGGTCAATTTAGGTGATACTTTTTGGTGAATTTTACAGACACCCACTACTTAAAAAATGCTGTATCGCAATCAAATAATTTCAATCCCTGCTGATTTATCAATAACCATACCACGCAGTGATAGTGTAGGAATGAGGGGGGGGGGGGGGGGGGAGAGGTTAAGGAAACAGTGTCCTTTGTTGGAGAAATCCTTGTCCCCCCCCCCCTCCTCCCTTATTGTGGAGTAGAGAACCCCTTGACAGAAAAATCCAGAGGCCGTCCTTGATATCAAAAAGTTTCAAATTTCATAGGCAAAAGGTTGTCTAGATTTGCGGGAAATTTTGACCTCCTATGTTTACCTTTCTGTGGAATTACCGTTGCAATTCAGATTAATTCCAGATAGGTCTGTTCCACAATGCAGTTTAAACAGTTTTGTTCTCTCTCAATCATCAGAGGCTAATTTTCAAATCACTGACATGCAATGTGCATTGATAATTAAAGTTTAGACTAGCTTCTAGAAATTCAGTGACAGGAACACCATCACCTGTACATAGGTCCGACAATTATTAGTGCTGGGTGGTTTTCCGCTTCGGTTCCGGTTTTTGTGCAAAAAATGGCTGAATGGTTTTACTGTTTGTTTATAAACTGATCAAACAATCTTACTTTAGGGAGCTGGACTAAAGACCACTATGGATTCTCATCACTTAGTCTATTTGGCAAAGGAGTGAATATGCCGTGTTCTGATTGTCACACTTTCTCCCTTATCGACTCAACTGGTGGACGAGTCAATAAGGGATAAAATGTGATGATGAGAAAACAACATAGATCAGATGGAATTTATTCATTTGCAGGGCTCAAAATAAGTGGTTTCACATCCCTATTTGCTATGCAAAACATGCTAAAAGATACACAATTTTCAATTATGTATAGCATTTTGCGATACAATATATTCAACTGCAGCCTAATAGGCTGCAGTTGAATATCTTGTATTGCAAAATGTAAAAATAAAAATTTGCAACACACTTTGCAAGCTAGTTCACTAATGCTTTACTCCTGATATAAGATTAACACTCGGTCTCGCATTAGCAACTTCATATGTAATGTGAATGTTATTGGTTTAAATTCATCCTGCATTGTTTCTGCATTTTGCATAAAATACCCAGTCAAAATAACTTAAACCGCATCAACTTAAGAGATGTTACGTATTTGTTAATATATATGTCCATGCAGTTGTTAAAGGCAGTTCAGTTGAAAAACACAGCTTGTGCTTCATGTGTTGCAGCTCATTTGAAAAAGCACAGAAATGGATGGACATTATTCTATCTGCTCAGAAGAGTTCAATACAAAAGAGTATGGCATAACTCTGGTATACAAGAACTGCTGTGCAATTTTAACAAAATGCTATTCATTTTTCGGAAATGTGTCGCTTTTTTCTTTGCACAGAAAAAAAAGTATTTTGAGCCCTATTCATTTGTCATTTGTGATTTTTGGTTTTTTTTTTCAGTGAATAGGCTTAGTAATTGAACCCCTACATATACATGTAGATAAACCGGACCGAAAGTGAGGTTTTCTCCAGAAACCGAACCAAAACCAAATCTGAAAAATCAAAAACCTTCCACCTCTAACAATGATTTCTGGCCCACAACTGCTGCTCCACAGGCCTAGGAATAACTCACAAAATTTATATCTTAACAGAATTTTCACCAAAAATAAATAGCAACAACTAAAGCGCGATCCCACACGTTGCTGTTGTTGCCAATTATTTTGGTGGAAATTTTGTTGACGTTCACAACATGGTTGGCTAAAGCAGAGAAGCATCACAACACCCTTTTTGTAGGTTACTACCATGTTACATAGTATAAACTGGTAATAATGGCTTATGATGTAAATTATTTATTTCCAACGCGGACTACACCAGTCTATTTTAACTCCAGGCACCACTGCTAAGCAATGTTTTGTCACTTTATTATGAGGGTTTAAAGAATAAACCATGTTTAGAATCTCAAGACAAGAATCAAAAGACCATTTCGTGAGAATCAAAGTTGATTCTAATTGTTTTTCTTGTGAGAATCAATCGTCCGAATGGATTTTGAATCGCACATGAATTTTAAGCCCTGAACTCATGAACAATTTAAGAGGGAAGGGAGCGGAGGGGAAGATGTGGACAGAGATGTACATACTGGCATTACAGCTATAACATTTGGCAATGTGTTCGGGATTTTACAAATTTCTGGAATTTAAAGTCTTAGCACACTTGAAGTTGTAGCAGTTTTTAGAAGTAAGGTAGGCCTACATTACAGGTCAAGCCAAGTTTACGTGCAATTCTCAGACTTCAAGTGCCCTTTTTGGGGGGATTTACATTTACATTTTGATTTTTAAATGCTGTGATTTTTATTCATTCATTTTTCAATAAAATCACCTTTCTTTTGGACGGCGGTCTACCCCGAGTTTTTGGTTGCACCGGTTCAAGCCCGTCGTCACCAACTGGGCTACATGTGCTCTTTGAACTGTTCGATATCGACGCGGCGCAACCCAACTTAGAAAGAGTTGCATTACTTTTAGCTTTCTGGACAGAGGGCGTGTTGGTCACTATATAATTTCCATTTGCCAGACGTTCGAGTTTGCCAGATTCAACTTCGCGAGATAAGGCAGTAATGAGATTTCCTTTCACGAGATGAGTTTCTTCTTTTTCGTTAATCAGCCACTTTTCTATTTCGCGGACGCTTGCGCATTTCTTTGTCGCTCCGTCTCTCTGACTCGTCAAAAACTTCACGGCTTCCGCAATTTTTTTCGAAGCTGCGTCGGAGTTCAGTACGTGACCACCAATATTCTCTCGCCACTTCGTTGCATTTCTGTAACTTGTATTGCCTTTGTAGTCAACTTTCAGAATGACTCCAGAGTCAACAAGAGATTCTAGATGCGACTCGGTTTCTTTTTCGCTGGCACCGTGTCGCCTATGAAGCATGTGACATATTCTAGCCTTGTCTGGTCGCGCTTTTCTTTTTCGCAACTGGTCGATTGTGTTCAAAATCAACAACTCTTTATATTTAGGCGGTGCTCCTTTCATGCTTTAAAAAGAGAATTATTTTTTCGGACCGCTTCAAACAAATAAAGATCTCAAAAGCTGAAGACAATTTCCATTCTAACGGGTAGCTTCTGAGCATGCGCGTACCGTATAGAATGTGGAACCATGGGATTGATTTTCAGCCGATAACGAATCGAAATTCTCTCGGCATTCTCCGCGTGATGTTAATTTCACTCGGTGCCCTCTTCGGACACTGCCGATCCGCTCGAAAAATCGTTATGCACAAATTCTGTTCCTTCGATTACACCCCGGTGGTTTTACAGGAAGCAATCAAAGATTGATGTTGACCTTTTCGGCTTTGCTTGAGGATACCAGCCTGACTCCCACACGAACATTGTCTTTTGGAAACATCTTTGCGGGAGAATACGGTCATGTCCGCCGAAAGTCAAATCGGCAGATCACAATTTCGGACGAATCGGCCGCTGGCAGTTGGGGTTCATTCTTTTGCGGAGAATACACTTCTTTTTTCTCCTCAATTCTTGAATAGGCCTAACTGCGCGATTTAGAATACAAAATTAATAAATATGCCTATATATGTTGGAGTGTGTAGGGTCTAACATTTAGGCCTAATAATATAATTTTAAAATTTGAACACGCTTTCTGCACTTGAAAAGCCTTTTTCTTTCTCTCAATTATTTGATTACAAAAAAAAAAAAAAAAAAAAAAACTGGAACGACTATAGGCTATTAGTCTGGCATTTGACCAAATATTATTCTTGAATTACTGGGGCATTATGTCTCTCACTGCTTACCCTAACACATAATGGAGTCTGAGAAGCGGAAAGTGATTTTGGTCACTTCGGCTTTCAGTCAGTACTTTTCGCCGGCTTGCATTTTTGGTCAGTTCGCCGATATTTTGGGAGAGTAATAATTGAAGACTGGCTCCCAGTGTGTGCTCCTACTGTGTCTTGCGTGTGGAGGAGGAGAAGCACGTCATCTAAGGCTCGCCGACAGAGAGAAGCGGGCACGGAAGCAATTTAGACTGGTAATACATGGTAATATACTATCCCAAAAAGTAGGGGATATTTGATAAAAGTGAGCTATATGAAGAAAAAATATTTACGTGTTCATCAAAAAGACAGTTGGGGCACTGCACTGTGACATCTGGTGAATGATTTCAGCGATAGGTGGGTGGCTGACAATTAAGCACACATTCCACGCACTGAGCTGTAGAAGGCATGGACGGTCAGTTAGAGAATTTACCACATTCCGTCCAAGACCTCAATACCTTGTAAATCCTCCTCGGTTCGCGAGACAAGCGCGGATCCGACGTGGCATACTCCTCACCAAACATCCAATATCAGCTTGACTGATGTTATTCCATTCTCCCTGCAGCGCAGCGGCGAGTTCCTGACATTGGTAGAGGGCTGTTGGCGTTGTCGTAGGCGCCTGTCAAGCATATCCCAGACGTGATCGATTGGGGAAGGTCTGGAATTAGTGCTGACCAAGGCAGTGTAGTGAGGTTCTGCTCCTGGAGGAATTCTGTAGCGGCACGACCCCTGTGTGCTCTTGCATTGTGATTTTGGAAATGAATCGACAACCGTGACGTCGCGAAAATGGCACCACATGAGCTGCTAACATGTTGTCACGGTAGTACTGCCCTGTGACACGCCATTGGATGACATGTAATGCTATTCTGCTTGTCATGGTTATGCCTCCCCACACCATAACCGATCCACCACCAAAACGATCGTGCTGCCTAACGGTTACGTCATGGTATCGTTCGTTCCGTCGCTGCAACACTCTGTTTCGCCTGTTGTGTAAGTCGAGAGTGAACTCCGATTCATCGGAAAACATGACGTCGCTCCACCGACGATTGTCCCCGTGCTGTCGTGCTCCACACCAATTACGCCTTGCCGCGATGTGATGTTCAGTCAAACGTGGAATTATTCGAGGTCGTCGAGCGTACGTATTCCAGCTGTGTAGGCGATTTCGGGTAGTCTGACCACCGACTCGCACATCTATCGCTTGGTGCAGCTGCTGTCCATTTTCTGAGGCACTTTGATGGCGGTTACGTAATGCTGTGTTTCGGATGAAACGATCCTGGTTAGCAGTTGTCGCCCTTGGACGACCTCACCGACGTCTGTCATCAACATTGCCTGTCTGATGGTAGCGTGATCGCAACCTGCTAATCACCGATTGAGTAACGTTTGAATTTGGGCCACTGCAGTCTGTCTGATGCCAGCTTCCAACATGCCAACAGCACGTAAACGTTCGTCACGTGTCAGCCTTCGCATACCTCAAAAGTTACGTTTCGACCAGAAACTATTGATGAAGGATTTATACCAAGAAAAGAACGACGAGACCCCCGAGAAAGCCCGTCCAGTACAAATTAAAATTTCAAAACGTACCCTACACAGACATTAACGCGGCGCTCGTGCGAAAAACCTGCGCGAAGTTTTCGCGGGCCGGCGACATTCCTGATCCATGCACACTAAATTTGGTAACATATTGATGTGTCCAATCACGCGTATCCAATACCATTTTCCGAAAATATCAACATCAGTTTGGATATCCCCTATTTTTTTTGAATAGTATAGAAGAGTTGCTTGTGGATCGGCGACCTATTTAGTGATGCGGCATGTGTTAAATATATGCACCTATACAGCCGTGATGGTCACCATGGATGGCCATTATTGTAGAAATGTCTGCTTGTCGCGAGCAGATTCTGAAGGACAAATGTGTTGACTCGGGCACTCAAGACCCACCCCCCCCCCCCCCCACCATACACAAACACCACCACCTACCCACCAACCCCATGCGCTTACTACCGCAAACGGAGAGTGAGATATTTAACGACGCAAAAGACGAATTTTAGTTCGGTGACGTCCCTGCAGTCTGATCCAAGTGGCGAGAAGGGAACCAGACCTCCCATTCCCCAAATTTATCGAATCTTGTGTGCATCGAAATAAAAGCAGAGGAGCTTCGAAAAGTAGCCCCCAAATTAAGAGCGAGAAAGCGTGATGCACAGATGAAAATCTCAACGAGTTTCTAAAAAGGAAGGGGGTGGGGTATAGAAACGTCTAACGGCATTATTCGGCTTGATAGCCGAAAAACAAGAGGCCCCCAAGCAGTGGAAGAAAGAATAGTAACATTACACAAAAAGGGGTACAGGGAGTACTGGATAATTACCGGAAGTAGTATGGCATGCACGTTTCACCTCATATTTGGGGGACCCCGGTGGGAGAACCGGAAGTGACATAATGTCACATGACTCAGTGGCGCCATGTTGTATTGTCATGTTAACCCGCGTGAGTGGCCATGTTGTGACATCATCCCCATAGTGATACGTGTTAGTGTGCATGCGCAGCGCTTGTTGTTAAGGTGATACCTGTTTCCGTCGTCCATTTTGTATACTGGAGGCCGCCATCTTGGTTTCTGTGGTAGCACGTGGTTGCTATGTGACCCAAAACCTTCTTATAGGATAGGGATATGTTCGAGGATGTGTTCCTTTGTACGGGAGTATTTTCCGATTCGTAGAACTGCCACAAACAACCCGACAAGTTGTACTATTTCGAATACTTTCAGAATTCTCTGCTTCTATCTATCTATGCAATAGTTTTCGTCTACCCGACCATGTTCGTTTTTCGTGGAGTATACTCCAGTAGATGAGAAGAGCCTATCAGATGGAACAGCTTTGCTTATTATTACTAAATTTAGCTTTTCTGGTCTGTTGTTGTTAGTTCTGACCCTATTCCGAGTACTCTTGTTCTTTCAGTTATCTAGATCACCCAATCAGTTCACTTCACTGGCGCTAACTAACCAATCAGATGGCTTGATTTCCCATAATATGTATACAGAGTTATCTCCCTTCTGTATAACAAAAGCCTATATCATTCCCAAAGCCAAGAATCTTTAGAGTAGTTACTGATAAACCATTGCTCGAACGACTCGAAGCCCATCGAGCAAATGAGCTTTAGAGCAATTGCTCGATCGAGTGACTCCACATACTGCTCGAACGACTCGAAGTCCATTGCGCAAATGTGCTAAAGAGCAATTGCTCGATCGAGTGACTCCACATACTGCTCGAACGACACGAAGTCTACTGAGCAAATGTGCTATCGAGCAATTGCTCTTTCGAGTGACTCGCACATACGACGGTTAGCCTCATTTCAGTATTTGAGGATACCTATGGCCTGGTATTGTATTATTTGAGGATACCTTTCGAGGATACCTTTTATAGGATACTTATCTGAGGACACTATTACCGATTTGGCCCAACATTCTAGGCCACCACAAGACATACCTATCCCAAATATCCCTTATAAGCTATTGAGCAGCTACTGAAAACTAATTGCTCAAACGACTTGAATCCTATCGAGCAAATGAGCTACAGAGCAACTGCTCGATCTAGTGACTCGCACATACGGCTCTTAAATTTCAGACAGGGTACTAGTGAAAATTTTCCAAACATGCCTTAATTTTGGCCAAACAGGAATTTTAAACCGAAAAGTAGTGAAAGTCCTAAAAAAGGATACTTATCTAAGGACACTATTACCGATTTGGCCCAACATTCTAGGCCACAACAAGACATACTTATCCCAAATATCCCTTATAAGCTATGGAGCTGTTACTGAAAAGTAATTGCTCGAATGACTCGAATCCTATCGAGCAAATGAACTATAGAGCAACTGCTCGATCTAGTGATTCGCACATACGGCTCTTAAATTGCAGACAGGGTGCTAGTGGAAATTTTCCAAACATGCCTAAATTTTGTCCAAACAGGAGTTTTTAGTGGTGAAAGTCCTAAAATCTCCCCCCCCCCCCCCCCCCCCGTGACCATGCATAGATTAAAAGCCAGAATGGCAGTTTCGAAAAAGGCTTATTATGTAGTGGTAGTCAGAATGTTGTCTATAAGGGGCTTGTGCAATCGGAAATCTAGAGGTGAACGTCCCCACATCCGATCCCCATAGCAACGTCATCCATCTCCGCCACCACGTTTTTCCATAGGTATGTTACATGACTCCTCCGCGATCCTCTGCGCAAAACTATGCATTGGACATAATTTATGACAACCACAACCACCACGACCGCCCCGTTCACCCCCCCCCCCCCCACCCACACTTTGAGTCTTCTGTATCTCACTATCTATATAGATCGTCATAGAGTCCCTGTTGTGTTGGGCTAAAGCTTCCTTCCACCGAATTCCAGCACAGCTGAACGTGAAACATAAAAAATCCATACAAAAAAAAACTATCGTAAATTATATATAGGAAATTGAAACAAGCTCTTTTGTGGATTATTTTAAAGTAAATGAGCTTGGTTTAAATGACATTCGGCATTCTGATTTCTCAGTCGGGACTTAGAAAAACATTTCACATATGTTCTAAAAATTTTCAATTATTTTTTGTTTTTGGTGCATTTTTCTGTTTTTACCTCACTAAAAAGTGTACTCCAGATTTCACGATGAAATTCTATATCCATCTAATATTATCCAAAATCGGGGCCTGATATTATTCCAAACCTTTTATATTTACTCTCATAAAATAACAATTGCGTCTTTTTAAATAGTCTAAGAGCATGATCTCAAAAATAAAAAGGATTTTGGCTATTGATTTCTCATCCGATGAACTGCCGACTCGGTCGGAGGGAGGGGGGGGGGGAGTGGGGGGGGGGGATTGCATGAACATAGGTAGGGGTGGGTGGTCAAGTGCAAAACAAAATGTGCGAAAACAGTTTTTCCTTTTTTATTGTTATGGCATCTTTTGTGTCCCAAATTGTAACAAAATGTTACCAATTGATCATAAAAGCCCATTTTGAATCATTATTAACAAAACTAACCCCCTTAATATAAAAAATATTGGAGAATTTCATCCAAAACTTACTTATGGATGGGGGTGGGTGCCCAATATTGAGCGGAAAAAAATTGCCCGGCAATTTTTTCCTAAGGTCAACAAAAATATCCATTCACAACATAATTCATTCCTATCAAGTTTTTTAATGGAACATTCTTTGAAATAAAACATAGTATATATAATATTGTCTAATTAGTCAAAATAGCAAGGTTGAAGTGATTTTTCAAAATGAAAAAACTGAAAATATTAATTTTTATTTCAACAAAAATAAAAAAGTCTGATTTAACAAAAAACAAAGAAGTCTTTGATCGCTATCCTGGTATGTAGATGCGATAACAAAAACAAAAACACAAGGTTTGCCCTTGAGCCAGAACAAAAACAAGTTCCCATTAACGCAACCAATATTTGCAACATATACACGATTACAGTATAAGCAGTAGTAAATTAATTATGGGCACAACAGGCACAGTGCTCACATATGCCTGCATATGCCATGATTTACTAGACTGTTCGAAGTGCATATCACTGAAAAAAAACTCCTTAGGCCGGAAATCCAAAGTGAATAACATTATGTGTATCAAGTATCGCAGATGCTCTCAATCCCTCCTATGGGAGGTATATATTGGTTCAATCTCATTCCTGTGGATATAATAATAATAATAATAATAATAATAATAATAATAATAATAATAATATACACATTTATATAGCGCCAAAATTATAGTTCAGAAGATGTAGAACCATATTCTAAGGCGCTGTACATGTTACTGAGCTCGTGCAAATATACAAACGGAATATATACAGTATCTTACAGTCTACAACATCACTTATAGGCTTTTTGAAACAGGTATGTTTTGAGCTCTTTCTCGAAAAGGTTTACATTTGACAGTCTTTTTAGGTGTTCTGGTAAATTATTCCACAAGTGAGGGCCAGCAAATGAGAATGACCTATCTCCAAATGTCTTACACCTATGTTTTGGAACATGTAATAGCATTTTACCATCGGACCTCAGGTTGTATTGACACACATTCGTGGTATTAAGGAGTTCTTCTAATTAGGCTGGTGACATGTTGTTTTGTGTCTTAAAAACTAATAATAACGTTTTGAAAATTATTCTGTACTTGACTGGAAGCCAGTGCATATCCCTCAGAACAGGAGTGATGTGTTGAGATCGTGATACCCTGCTTACCACTCGGGCTGATGCATTTAGTACCATCTGCAGGCGAGAGTAGTAGTATGTAATGTGGTTTTGAGGTACAGGTTGGGGGACCTCGGTGGATGACCCCGCATGGGACCGTTGAAGGGAGAGCCAGAGGGGAAGTGAAGTAGTATGTAATGTGGTTTTGGGGTACAGGTTGGGGGACCTCGGTGGATGACGCCGCAGGGGACCGTTGAAGGGAGAGCCAGAGGGGAAGTGAAGTAGTATGTAATGTGGTTTTGAGGTACAGGTTGGGGACCCCGGTGCAGGGGACCGTTGAAGGCAGCCAATAAGCTATCGAGCAGTTACTGATAAGTCATTGCTCGAATGATTCGAATCCCATCGAGCAAATGAGCTTTAGAGTAATTGCTCGATCGAGTGACTCGGCATATTGCTCGAACGACTAGAATCCCATCCAGCAAATGAGCTTTCGAGTAATTGCTCGTTTGAGTGACTTCTCGAACGACTCTTAGACTCATTTCAGAAAAAAGGGATTCCGTAGCCACAGCCGTTTTCGAAAAAGAGATTCCACAAATGGGATTCCACAAGAGGGATTCCATAAGTGGGATTCCGTCTTACCTCGAGTGACTCGCATATGTTGCTCGAACGACTCGAATCCCATTGAGCAAATGAGCAATTGCTCGTTCGAGTGACTCCTCGAACGACTCTTAGACTCATTTCAGAAAAAGGGATTCCATAGCCACAGCCGTTTTCGAAAAAGGGATTCCACAAATGGGATTCCCCAAAAGGGACTCCATAAGTGGGATTCTGTCTTACCTCGAGTGACTCGGATATATTGCTCGAACGACTCAAATCCTATCGAGCAAATGAGCTAACGAGCAATTGCTTGTTAGAGTGACTCCTCGAACGACTCATTTCAGAAAAAAGGGATTCCAAAAAGGGATTCTTAAAAAAGGATTCCGTAAGAAGGGCTTTTTTAGTCGTATGAGGCCATGAAGGCTATGTGAAAGGTATGGCAGTCCTATTGCACTACGTGCTGCAAAATCTTCTTGAAGAATCCATATCACATATAGACGGGTTTGTTTGGGTTTTTTTTGTGATTTGAGAACTGGTGGGAAGTAGTGGGGTCTGGTGGGGACTATTTGGGGCTGGTGGGGACTAGAGGCTAATTGTCGTAAAAACCTGTGGTTTCTACAACCGGATCTCCACATCTCCTACTACTTCACTTCCCCTCTGGCTCTCCCTTCAATGGTCCCCTGCGGGGTCATCCCCCGAAGTCCCCCAGCCTGTACCTCAAAACCACATTACATACTACTGAGAGTAATGATATTCCGGAAGGTTGAACAGTAAGGCATTACAATAATCCAATTGTGAAGTTACAAAGGCATGAACTAGGGTTTTTTGTGGAGTCTGTCGTGAGGAACTGTCTTATCTGTTTAACTTTGTATAGACCCCTGAAAGCCTTATTGCACATATTTGTAACATGTCTGTCCATTGACATGGTAGAGTCGAAGAAGGCACCAAGATTACGTACACTGTTACTTGCACTGATGGCGGAATCTCCTACCTTCACTGAATTGATGTCAACTTTAGTGAGTTGCTGTCGTGAACCAATTATTAGGAATTCAGTCTTATCATCATTTATCATTAATTTGTTTAAAACCATCCATGTGCGAATGTCCGAAATACATGATTCAATAGTTTCTAGAGCTTTAGTTTGATCCTTGGTTGATGGTCGAAAAGAGAAATAGACCTGTGTGTCATCAGCATAACCATGGACGTCATGCAAGTGAGATTCAATGATGGTGAACATTTTTTAAATATAGAATAGAAACAGAACAGGACCAAGGCAACTGCCCTGTGGGACTCCACATTCAAGATGGAAGTCTTTTGACAGATTACCATTTATTGATACACGCTGCTGTCTATTCTTGAGGTATGATGATAGACAGGTAGCAGCTACACCATTAAGTCCAAAATCAGAATTCATTGTATCTAGCAGAGTTTTATGACAAACAGTGTCAAAAGCAGCACTGAGGTCTAAAAGAACTAGCAATGTTACCCTTCCAGGCTCCATATTACGGAGGATGTAATTCTGAACCTTGAGCAATGCCGTTTCGGTCGAGTGAAATTTTCTGAATCCAGACGTGTTGGTCGGTAATGGAGCATACATATCACTATGTAACATTAGCTGGTGAATTGCGGCTTTTTCACACAGCTTAGAGACACGATATAACTCAATCAGACTGCACGTTGCCTCAAACCTGCACGAAATTGGCTCTTAACAACGTAAGGTCTCTCAAAGCAAAGACCACTGATATCTGTCATTTTGCAGAGGAAAAATCTGCAGACTTACTTGCAATAACGGAAACCTCGTTACACAGAGATAAACCATCCTTAGTCAAACTGGTTCCCAGTGGCTACAATATTGTGCATTTAGCACGTGGTAGTAGAGGAGGGGGCGTCGCACTGGCGTATCAAAGCGGTTCGAAAGTAAAGCAGCACCAACCCAATTCTGAAAAAAATTACGTCCTTTGAATTTTTGGATTGCCTTATAACGAATGAAACCACTTTTCGTCTTAGTGTAGTATACAGACCACCACCGTCAAAAGCGAATAAATTCACGACCACGCAGTCAGTTCTTATCTGAGTTTTCTGGTTTCCTTTCGGATTATGCCTCATATGCTGGAAATTTATTGATAATTGTCGACTTTAATTTTCATGACGATCAACCTGATGATAGAGATGCTAACCTATTCTTGAAATTCACAAATTCGTTTCGATATAAACAACATGTTAACGTTCCAACACACTTAAAGGGTCATACTCTGGATCTTATGTTTACTAGATCGCGTGACAAGTCACTCATCCAGGATATTTCAACCTGGGACGCTGCTATCTCAGACCACTTTGCTGTTCTGACATCGTTTCAACTGTCTAAACTTCATAACCAACCAACAGGCATACAGATGCGGAGTCTCGAGAAAATTAACATAAATAGTTTTGTGAATGACATCAATATTTCGACACTATCTTCGCTGGATGTGTCACACGACGTGGGCGTTAAGGTCCGACAGTATAATGAGGTGCCATCACAGTTGTTGGACAAGCATGCCCCTATTAAGACCAAAAGCGTTAGACTTCGTGAAAAGGCTAAGTGGTTCAATGATGAGATCAAAGAAAACAAACAGAAAAGACGTCGGTTGGAACGACTGTTCAACAAAACTGAATTAACAGTTCATCGTCAAATGCTGTGTGAACAAAAGATTTTTCTTAATACACTCATTGAGTCAGCAAAATCGTCGTATTATAATGGATGTGTCGATGCATGTACCGTCAGCAAAACCCTTTTTCGGTTACTCATAATCTCCTTGGTAAAAGAAAGATGAACCTATTACCTGAGCACACGACAACCTTAGAAATGGCCAATAGATTTGGGAATTACTTTATCAATAAAGTGGAAGTGATAAACAAAAGCATTGGAGCTACAACTAAACCAACATTTGATGATTTGTTTATCGGCTGAATATGGTCAGAGTTCACTGCAGCAAATGAACTCGAAGTGAAAAAGTTAATTTTTGATGAATCCACACAAGACAAATGACCTAGATCCCATTCCTACATCCCTGGTTAAAAAAGCGGTTGATTGTCTATCACCTTCCATTACAAGAATTATTCAATCATTGTTCCAGGAAGATTGTGTACCAACAGAGCTGAAAAAAGCATTGACCACCATTAATAAAAAACCGTCTCTTGATCCATACATCCTGAAAAATTATCATCCTATTTCCAATCTACCCTTTATATATTTTGGAAAAGGTGGTTGCCAAACAACTTGTACAATACCTCTCAACAAACTGCCTATTGGAAACACATCAATCGGTCTATCAGGCTAATCATAGTATGGAAACTTCTCTTTTAAGGGTCTGTAACAATATAATATGTCCATTAGGCGAACGTAAAGCTGTCCTTCTGGTTTTATTAGATCTTTCCGCTGCTTTCGATACGGCTGATCATGTCATTCTCTTATCCACAATGCAACAGCTTGGAATCGACGGAAAAGTTCTTGCCTGGTTCCAGTTTTATCCCTCGTTACGTGAACAACAACAAGTAACTATTTCTAAAACGAACTCTGACAGTAAAGTATCGACGTGTAGAGTTCCCCAGATTTCCGTTCTTGGGTCGATATTGTTTACACTTTATACAGCATCATCGAGAAAGTTGCTGGGGCAGATCGGTGTTCCTTACCATTTGTATGCTGACGACACTCAGTTAAATTTGTCACTAGACCCTTCAATTGAATCTGACCCTATTGCTTCAGTTTCGACGATGGAAGACTCTGTAGACAAGGTTCGGGACTAGATGGCCTGTCATAGACTTAAAATGAATGGCAATAAGACCGGGGAACTAGTCATAACGCGTTCAAAGAGTCCATCAAATTTGCAAATGAAGTCACTTGTTATCGGAAATTCTACACAAAATGTATCAAACAGTGCTCGCAACATTGGTGTGATATTTGACTCTCATCTATCAATGGAGGAAAATGTCAATACTATTTGCAAACGCTATTTCAGGAAAATTAGGAACCTGGGCCATCTTCGTTATTACCTCTCCCCTAAGTCATTGGAAACTGCAGTTAATGCTTTTATTTCATCCCACTTGAATTTTTCCAACTCACTTCTTATTGGTAGCCACAGTCATATATTTCAAAACTACAAAATATTAAAAATACAGCTGCATGTATCACCACAGGCTCTAAACGCTGTGATAACACCACTACTAAAAAATTGCACTGGCCTCCTGTACGACAGCGGAGTATTTTCATAATTTTGGTTTTGGTATTTAAATGCATTCATGGCTTGGCACCTAAGTACTTACAAGACCTGGTAATTAAAAAATCTGAAAGGAACTTGCGCTCCACCACACAAATCAAGCTACAGGTGCCCTTCTCTTGTACCACTTTTGTGAATAACAGATCTTTCTCTTTCGCTGGACCTGCACTTTGGAATAATTTACCAGTTCAGGTTCTGGCATCGAAAGATCTCAACTAATTAAAAAAAAAAATTCAAATCGCATCTTTTCAGAGAGGCTTTTGATAGTATGTAACCTGCTGACCTTAACACCTTTCTCAGTCTGTATATTGCCTTGATAGTCATGAGCTCATTGTTTATTAACTTACAGCGTTTTAGAGCACTTTGTGATTTTACGCTTTTATAACATTTCCTTATTATTATGATATCAGAGATAAAATTAGGAAAAGCTTATTTAAATTTGGTTTAAAATCAAAGGTTTCTGGGAAAAAGAATAACTGAGGTTCATTTTCAAGGTAAACACAGAGAAACTACATTTGTAAGAATATTGAGCAACACATTTAGTTTGTCTCAATTGTTTGATCTGGTTTGATTGGGGGTTTACGTTGCTTTCAACAACTATGGCTATATGATGCCTATTTCACAATGTTGTTAGTTCCCAAGATGAAGGCAGAATTATTAAAACAGATCCACTGGATGGCCTAAGGAATTCACCAACCTCTGGAGGAACTAACAAGCTCATCCACATAGGCACCTCAAAATAAGAATAAAACAAATTTCGTAGAATTTGCTTCATCAATATAGTATTAAAATGTCTGTATGAACAGCCAGGCCATCGCCGCTGTGCGTTAACAACCTGGCTACCAAATGTGGACCCATTATACACGGGTCCACATGGGGTTCAAGCTATGCAGTAATGTATTTTTGTGCACTGATGTGAATCTGTTAAGTCTTGAAAAATACATCGGATAGAGTAAATGGAAACATGTTTGGACAAATAAAAATAAGCATTGAATCAGTGCGCAGTACACGTTTCGAGTTAGCGTTCGAATGCCAGTGTTTTGTATATAAAATGTATGAGAAGGGGGTGGATCCCAAAAATGTCCTGGAAAAAATATGCAGGAAAGGGTGGGTGGGTAAAAAAAATCTGTAAAATAATATTTTCCACCTATGTTCATGCATTTTTTTTCCGCATCACCCCCCCCCCCCCCCCCCCCCGGCCGACTCGGCATTTTTTGTTCAAGGATCAAGGGGCGACAGATATACCATGACAGGGTCCTCCTAAACACCGGAATGACATAAAAATGATGCGGAATGACATTTATTTTACCAATAAACGATCCCAGAATGTATTTTGTTTATTAACAAACAAAAGATATAGTGTTGTGATCGGAGGGATGGAATCGTCGTCACCAAAACTTGCTATATAAAACATCCGGAATGACAGACTCCGACATTGTTTTTTCGCACCCTTGTGAGAAAGTAATGTGATACATTATAGTGTATAATTAGTACACCATGATGTGTCACAAAATGTAAAGTCATGGCTTCCCCGTGCAGTCGTGACTTAACTTTAAAATACACCCCAGAATAATACTGACTGTCTATATTAATGCTAGTGTTAACTTTAAAATACACCCCAGAATAATACTGACTGTCTATATTAATGCTAGTGTATATTATTACTCTGTAGACACCGACATAGTAAATTGAGCTGTACTATTTCGCAGTTTGTTTTCAAGTTAAGTCATGGCTCCCCCATGCCGTCAAGACTTAACTCGAAAACACACTCCAAAATAAAACTGACTGCCGATATTAATGCCAGTGTATATTATTACTCTATAGACGCCGACATGTTAAATTTAGCTTGTATTACTATTAATCATTGAGTTGTGTTTTCTTTAAAGGCTATTAAGTTATTATAAACATGTTTACACAATAATCAACAGACTAGATTAGTGTTTTTATTTTGATAATCAATTATTACCTAAAGTATCTTTAAAAAATAATTAAATTTAGCGATTTAAAAAAAGATTCTCACACTTTTATAATAAAACCATACAGATATGGATATCACTACAACCGGCTCAATGAGCCGGTTCTAATGATATCCATCTTTGTATGCCTTTAAGATATGTTAGGCTGTGCTAGTTGCGGATCCGCAAATCTAGTCTCTTCTGAAGCGATTTTCTGAAGGGATACGTGTCATATAGGCCTACTGATCGAGTTTCTGAATGGCGCAAATCGACTTCCAATGGTGCAAATAGACCGAACAAATGGTGCAAATCGACCGAGATGGCGGTGCAAATCGACCGAGACGGTGTGTCAAATCGACCGTGGTATGGTGCAAATCGACCGTGGTGCAAACAGGCAGTGGAGCAAATCGACGCCCCCACCCCTTACTTCGTAATACATTTTTAATGCAACCCACAATAGCATCGATGAATCTCCAGCCGAGTCGGCAGTTCATCGGATGACAAAATCAATAGCCAAACCCCTTTTTATTTCACTTTTTTCGAGATTATGCTCTGAAACATACACATTTCGGTCAAATATGGGTGAAATATGTGTATTATTTAGAAAATAATAAGGAGTCGGCAGATTTCCGAGTCGGCGTAGGCGCCAGAGTACACTTTTTAGTGACTGTGGTGGATACAGAATTTCATTGGGAAATCTCGAGTTCACTTTTTAGTGAGGTAAACATAGAAAAATGCACCAAAAACAAAAAATAACTGAAAATTTTTGGGGAGGAGATTTACATTGTATTTGACATATATAAATACACATTTGGCTAAATATGGCTGAGATAGGGGCATTATGTAGGAAGTAACAGGGAAATGTATTTTCGAGCCTGCAGTTTTACGAATCGGCGTCGGAGTTCACTTTTTAGTGACTGCCTCAGTTCGCTTCCATAAATCGGAACACCTGCTCTGACGTCACATTATGTGCTTGGAAACGTAAACAAAATGGAGTCGAACCCTTCGGAAATTGAAGATCTAAAAGATGAAAGGGTGCCACAGTGTTTATACTGGTCAACAGACCAAGTAGCAGACTGGATAGATAAAGTAGTAGGCTTCCCATTCTACAAAGTAATTATTAGATAGTAAAACATACACTTAGAATGCGACTGCCACGTTTGACCTTTCACCACAGTTTCCTAATTTCGCGGTAATCCAACCCAGTCTCGGTTTAGCTTTAGTTTTTGTAAGACTGTGACCTAGGACCCCACCCCTACCATCGGCTCTCACAATCTTTGAGAGACCCTTTCAAATCCAGTCTGACTAAAAATGAAATCAGGGTATTTTTTGTTTTTAAAAATTTGATAAGCAGTTTCCATCTTGGTTTCAAAAAGTGATGATAAATAGTGAATATAAGGCCAATATAAAAGAAAAAATGGTTAGCATTTGGCCATTTTCGACTAGCATTTTGCATTGCGAATCCAGTCATCAAATACCCTGGAAATTGACCTGATTCGGGTCAACTCAGTTCACGCTTCATATTGAAGATTAACAATCACAAATCAACATTATACTTACCGCTGTCAATCCAGGAAACATGCATTCACGTGCCTGCACCATTTTTTGACGATGACATGGAAATAATTCAAAGAAATGTTGAAAAACATCCAAATTCAAGAACTTGAGAAAAAACTGGAAATTTGAACATAAACAACATTTACGCCCACCAAAATCTATGTCAGATTTCAGGCCATCCAAAACATTTTGTCATTTTTCATTCAGCTTCCTACTTTTGTTAAAAGCGTGGGTAAATTTTTTTTTTACAACAGCAAACTAACGTAGGAGGCTGAGTGAAAGTAGTGTGAAACATTTCTTGGAATTGGTTAGTTCAGCGATCCGAACGAAGTGGCTACCCCTCTATGTTCAGATTCTTACCATTCAATCCTATAGAAAAAGTTCCCATCAAGTTTTGATGGGAACTCAAAACTTGAAATTAGGAATATATATCGAGCTTTCGCCCTTATTACCGACTGCAATCGATAGTACACGTATTTCCTTACATTTGGACAGACTTTATTGATCCAAACTATGTTTTATCCTTTAATTACCGTCATTTGAAGACTCGCGAGGTGTCAATGGAAATTTCGAAATCGGCCATGTTTTTGTTTTAATATAAAACAGTAAAAACAATAACCCGGTAATGGCGCTGAAACGAATAGACCTTTTCATAAATGAGGAATCGGAAATTCGATCACATTTGCGCAGAGGGGGTTGATAATCTGCTCTGTGCGAATGTGATCGAGTTTGATGACCTCAGCAGAGATCGATATTCATTAGACAATGACCCCTGGGCCTTTCAAATTTTAAATCTAAAAAACAAAATTGGGGGGGGGGGGGGGGGGTTTGTCACGAGCCCCTATGGATATATATCACTGTTACATGGCCGTAGTGCCTATAGGGGTGGGGGACACATCCCCCCACACCCCAATTTTGGTCAGAGATTAAAAAAGCTCAAGGCTTGGGGGGGGGGGGGGGGGCACAGTCCCATGAATATCGAGATCTCCTATTACAAAAATCCCCGCGGAACTCTGTTAAGGTTACAAGCTTGTAAATCACGCCAACCATTTATCTTTGCGGAACATAGCACACAATCAAAGGTACTTTCCCCATTCAAACCCGGTCTTGTGTTATGCACTCCAATGACAAAATATTTATGTAAACAAGCCATTTACCTCAATGACAACATATTTATGAAAACAAAACAAAAAAATATTGCCTAAAATATTAATAGTTAGAAATCCAATGCAGCATATATCACAGTCATTTTTCTGAATGTTGGAAGCTACTATCAGGGCTTTGAAGAAAAAGGAAAGTACCATGATAGATGCTCCACTGTATTCGCTTATGTTTCATTTTCAGCTGTAAGAAAATAGTATTTTGGTGGTGTAGTTTTACTTTATTATAAGTTATTGAAGAGTGACAATTGGCACTCTTCAATAATTTTTAATAAAGTTAAATGTGTTGAATGCATTCTGTATCCAAAAACAATAAGGCACTGAACCAATTAAACAAAAAAGTAGGAATACTCACTGCTCATATTGCGCATACAATGTAATGATCTTTCATGTTTTGCGTGACAACCATTTCCACGAATGGCTATAAAGATGTGTAAATATAAAAGTAGCAGAAAATATATCACAGCTATTTACCTGAATAGCAATATAAACTTAACATTAAAACATATTGGTTACTTATGCATCACATACAATTATACAGGGTGTCTTTTCTCGATGTATTGCCTATGTTTTGATATCTATAAATGACTTAGTGATATCTGTGAATCGATTTAGAATTTTAGAGATATCACAGAAAGAAATATTGAGATCTCAAAATGAATTTCTGATATCCATTGATATTTAGTGATATATATCAATGTATTTTTGGATATCTAAAAATCAATTTTAGATAGCTTTAATTCGATTTATGGATATCCATAAATCGCTTTAGTGATATCTAAAAATTAAGTTATTCATGGATATCCAAAAATCAAAATTAAGATACCTATAAATGATTTTTAGATATCCATAAATTGAATTATAGATATCAAAAAATGAATTGTGGGTATCAATAATAACAAAGCACGCTTTTCTATTCATTACGGATTTAGTGATAACTAGCAGGGTTACCCGGCGTTGCTCGGGCTGAGGAGAGTATTAAAATTACCCCTAGTAGACCCCTTTGAAGGGCAATATCGGTGAGAAAAATTTGGTCATAACTGTTGGTGCCCCCACCCCACCCCGGCACATTTTTAAACCTCACCATAAGATTCCTGGTAAAAAATTACCCCTAGTAGACCCCTTTGAAGCCGTATATCGGTGAGAAAAATTTTGGTCATAACTTTTGGTGCCCCTCTACACCCCCACCCGATACTTTTTTAAACCTCACCATTAGATTCCTGATAAAAACGTACCCCTAGTAGACCCCTTTGAAGACATGTATCGGTAAAGAAAATTTTGGTCATAACTTTTGGTGCCCCCCCTATGCCGACACCCCCACCCCCACCCCACACACTTTTTTAAACCTGACGATGACCTCTGCCATAAAAAAGTAATCCTAGTAGACCCATTTTGGACACTCGGGTCGGGGTAGCCCCATATTCATTTCTATAGCGGACAGACAAACAGACATACATACATACAGACATTCTAAAATATAGTATAGACTATGAATGAATTTTAGATACCTAAAAATTGATTTATAGATTTCATTTATTAATTTATGGATATCAATAAATAGGCAATAAATAGCGAAACGGCACTCAATGCAATTAAAGTCCTATCAGTCAAATAGAAATTCCTGCCTTCATAAACATTTAGAAACATTCAGTCATTTATGATGGAGTAGACTCATTGGTAGGAGCCTCTACCATGGATTTCAAAGCATCACTCATGAGTTTAGGTGCACTGTCGCCATCTGTTGCCCTAATCACATAGGTACAGGGAATAACTATACCACCACCCTTTTCCCTGACCTCTGGCCATGGAGGAAAACTTGGAAAAGGTGGTCCGGTAGGTTCAGCAAAAATACTTCCACCTGCCTCTATAATCTGCCGAAATGCAAATGATAGACCCCATGGGGCATGACCTAGGGGCAATCCTGCCACATCTCTCAGAGTGAGTTGTCGCTTTTCATCAGTCACCATGTCGTGCACTTCAGCAGCAAATGTTTCAAGCTGTGGAATCCAAATAAGAGAAGCTTGGGGGGTCATGCAAGTTTGTATATTCCAGGTCAACGACATGCTTTGTTGGAAGATCAGTCATTGGGGGTTTAATCTCATAAGCGTGATACCCTTTGATTACTGAGTTCTTGAGCAAGAATCTTTCTTCCTTCTGTAACAAAAAACAAAATGAAAAAGAAATTAGGTAAAAAACATTGTTCATTATTATATAACTATCTGTAAGTTAGGTGTTAGAACTATTTTATTCAATAGCTTTATGCCTAAAACTCCTAAATTTTGCCTTTCTTATCTGTCAATTTAAGTAAGCGTGTTTAATTTTATGAATAGTCCACCGGGTATTATAGTAATTTGATATCATATGAGCACAATTTACCATTTAATTCAATTTCGATGTTTTCAATTTTTTTTTTTTAACAGAGACCCGCATCCTAACCAGTATACTATCATGTCGCCCCTAGGTTCGGGTTGTGGTAAACAAACAATATTTTAGGCTTTCATAAAACATACAGGTTGAACTTGAGAAGAAAAAAAAATAAAGACAAAACATTGGTTTATCTTTCTGGGATATCGCTGCAAAACAAATGATCACTTATGCATTACGAAAAACATTAAACTTGTTTTGTTGTATATAACGAGTTTAATGTTTTTCGTAATGCATAAGTGATCATTTGTTTTTCAACGATATCCCAGAAAGATAAACCAATGTTTTGTCTTTATTTTTTTCTTCTCAGGTTCAACCTGTACGTTTTATGAAAGACTAAAATATTGTAGTTACGTGAGGTACTGAATGTCTGTCAACCCTCGCACACGTGACACACAAATGGCATACTGCTTCCTTCAGTAAATGCGTCTGTGTCGTAGGTGAAATTGCTTGGGTGCACTCTCTGTGCATCCATTCACAACATTCGTCGCACTGCACCCATGTCATGTCAACCCCCATCTTCAGATCCTCCTCCCCGGAACCAAAACAGGCAAAACACAGTGTTGAAGAATGAAGATGTTGCTGTACTAGAAGCTGGTTTTGTGTGCCTCCTGGAACGTGCTCCTGTTTCTGCTACTGCTTGGATCTGGAGCCCAGTTGACTTCGGTTTTTGTACTTTGTCTCTCGGTGTCACTTTCTTCTGCTTTCGCTCTTTTTGCAGTCTTTTCTTTTTCAGCTTTTTCTCATACGCCCTTCAATTTTTTCAGAGCCATCAAACGAATGCTGTTACTGGATGTGAGGCAATCTGGCAGTTTTTCCAAAGTTGTTGATCTTTTCTTTTTTAAATTTCAATGAGGCTTTAGGGAATTTCAACCTGTCCTGTAGGACAGGTGAAATACTTAGTGTTGGTTCAGATGTTGAATCCGAAGCTGGAGTTTGCACCTCTGTCACAAGCCTAACTGCCTCTGCAAGAATATCCAAGCCAGTTGGGGTTAACTCAGGATGACATGGCATAGATGGCGTCACTTGCTGGGCCTCGGGTGGGGTTCCATGTGTACCTCTATACAACTTTTGGAATGTCTTGAACCTTGGAGAGGAAACATCCTGGGGCCAGGGGTGTCGCTCACCCGCTGATAGTAATGAGCTCTTGTTGGAGTGTCTAACACGGAACAATACACCTCAAGAGCTTTGGCAGCAGCTTTGCACTCACTACACGTGGATGTGGACTCGCTAGATGTTGCTTTCTCGGTTTTATCAGCACTTGTACTCTTAGCACTAACAGCAGGTGTTTAGAATGTGGACGAAGGCTTTAGAGAAGCAATGCTCACAGTAACCCTGTTTACTGAGAAAATGCCATTGGACTTGAAGCTGTTTGCAACAGTTGCCGGCTTATAAAAAGCCAGGAAAGTTTCGTTGATTTTTTTGGCAAAAATTTCTTTGCCAATGGGTTGCCCATGATTTTCTTATGGTGTTGTACCTCTCTTTTTTAAAAGGACCGAACACAACCTTGTCCATTGGCTGCATCAAATGGGTCGCATTGGGTACAATTCGATATAATTCGGTACCATGTCCTGATGCGAAACTGAAGACTTCCAAGCTTATATGACTGCTTACACTGTCAATAAGAAGCAGGGCAGATCGCTCAGGCCCAGCATACCCGTCAAAGTGCTCTATAAACTCTAGAAACTTACTGGAATTCATCCAGCCTTTCTTCGTGTACACAACTGTAGACCCTCTAGCTGCTCCAAGCAAAGGATCATAGGCAGTTGGTTTTGGCTGTGGGTAAATGAAAAATGGTGGCACCATCTGTCCTTCTGCCTTGCCACAAAACATGACAGTGAGCCTTTGCTTGGTGGAACCTCCAGACAAATGTGGAACAGGATCTGGATGAAACTTTCGGCTTGGACAATCACCATGGTGGGTTTGCTGCCCATAACGAAACCCGATTCATCAGCATTCCAAATGCGGTGTGAATTGTCTAGCAAATGGTTCTTGGACATGAAGGAGTAAAACTCCTCAAACCATGTGTCCACAACTACTGGAGTCACTTTGGCTCTAGATGCCTCCAATGGCACTTCCTTTCTTTTTTCCAAGACCGGGTTTCTTGCCATGAAAGCAGAATATCACGTGTATCCAGGTTTGTGATCCCTGAATGGAATTGAGCGTTTTTCTTTTCTCAGATAATTATACCCCCACTTTCGAAGAATATTCATAACTTTCATAACTTAATAAATTATTATGGAACTTAGTATGTAATTAAATTGTAACATTTCCCAAGACTAGAATGATTTTCGGTGTTGTCAGATTATTATTTTTTTTTAATACTTGTTCACTTAGAAATTGTGTCCGTCCGAGCCAAATTTTGTCTGTTCAGCCTGTATCTCGGGTATTAAATGTTCTATTGCAATGAAATTTGCCGTGAACACTGCTTATGGTATAGGCTTTAAAAAAAGGATTCAACGATATTTCTCACATTCTCCTTTCTAGAGTTATCCCCCTTTTTTACTTAGAAATTGTAGGAAATAGATATTATTTGTCTGTTCAGCCTGTATCTCAGATATGGGTTATCGGATTTCAGTGAAATATGGCATGCAGTTTGCCTATGACAAAGGCTTCTGCCTCATTGCATAAAGCTTCCAAACACCCATACCTTTTGACTTCGAAATTGTTGAAAACTTTTGAAGAAAATGGGGGGGGGGAGGGGGGGTGGTATACTGGATTGTGTCTGTCTGTCTGTGCATCCGTCCATCCATACGAGAATATTCATAACTGCAGTAAATCATTATGGAATTAAATTAAACTTGGTATGCAATTAACATGTTGTTTGACTTACAAAATCCTGTTGAAAAATGCAATAATGTTGGAAAATGCAATCCTTTCTGAAAATGCAGTGCTGTTGGAAAATACACATTTTTTCTATAATATTTGGTCATAGGTGTGCCCACACTAGGCGGTACACCATGTGGGGTATGCACCGGATGACATTCTAGCTCTTGTTTTGTACAAGGTCAAGAAATTCACCTATTGTTAGACCCATCCCTCATTGAGCCATTTCGTTCAGGTACTGTGCAAATGCTGTTTCTTCGGTTTGGCTCAAAAAAGGCTGTGGTCCTTTTCTGCTTTCTACATCAACTCCCCCATGCACACATCTGTGAAGATATCCATATGATAAATTTGGCTCCCTGGCTGCTTGTTTTAGAAGATATCCATATGATAAATTTGGCTCCCTGCCTGCTTGTTTTATAGGGACCCTATTTTCTATTACCTCAAACAGGGCCTTCTATGTTCTTGATAATTTCCCTTGCGACTGTACCCTTTTTGGTACTTTCTTTTCACCTTCTTTGCCTGTGACTGTGCTGGACTTGTGGGGTCTTCAATACCTTCTTTGTTCTACCCAAATGTTGTGATAACTGTATAATAAAAATAAAAAATGGGAATTATACATGTTGTGGCTTTTTTTGTTTTCAAAACATATTTTACATGACAGTACTTAAAGCTATCCAGTAAAAAGAATTAATATTTGGTTCTGGACTGAAATGTTGTTGCACTACTATACAAATAAAATGTAAGGTGTAAAGCCCCCCCCCCCCCCCCCCCCCCCCCCCCCCAGGCCTGGCATTCTCAAAAATGCAGGAGGGCTAAAATTTGCTTCCCTCTCACAGCCTAGGGGAGCAATTTGCTCTTCTAAGTTTTCTACAACTTAGAGTGGCTGAATGGAGTTCTATTATTAATGAACTCTACCCAGTGGACCTTGTTCATTTTATTTGGTGCTGCTGACAAAGTAGTAGTAGTCTTTGTGAGATGGCTGCACTGCCCCCCTCCCCCCACCCTCACCCCCCACCGCCACCCCTTGGTCTCGACGAGACCCGCAATGTGGGAGGAGCTGTGTGGCCATCCTACAGAGAACACTAACATAGCGAAGATATAAAAAGATATGGTACTTAAGATTGGCCTGCTTCGATCCTAATTGTTTCCCAAGGCCAGTTTTTGCCCTCCTTAAATTTTTTAAGGCGAGTGGTTGGCGAACGAAGAAATCGCTCCCCTGAAAATGCCTGCCTTGCCCCCCCCCCCCCCTTCCTGGCCCCTACGTTTCATTATAAAAAAATCATTTTCTTGGGTGGCCGTGGGGTAAAAGGTAAGTGCAGATAACATTTATTTCAGCCAAAAAAAAAAAAACCTGTTAAAAAATAAGGAAAAACATCTTTAAAAAACATATCGCCACAAACAGTGGGTCAAATCTCCACTAACATGTTTGTCGTCTCCAAAACATAAAACTAATGTAGAATTATGGTTTTTCTTTAAGTTTCCAAACAACATATATTAAGCAAGTTAATACCTTTAACTGGTAAAGTGCTAAGTTACTTTTGGTCCTTAAAATTTGTTGATGTGTCTTTGCCTTGTTACAGTTTATGGGAGAGTGCCTATAAATTGTAACAAGGCAAATATTAAATTCATGTGAAATTATGACAGCACGATGGAATATGCCGACTTGCTGAGATCGGAAACAACAGGTGCTTCTATGACAAAAGAGAGATTGCCGATATTCGATTGTTGTCCGAATAATACCGGGAATTTCGAATTCGCTGCAGGATTTTGAATCTAATATCGAAGCCTCGGCAGGCCCTACGGTGGCGAGTTGACCCATTGGCGACTTGACTTGTACCCCACTGCACCAGGCTCTGTCTGCTGAAGTTGACAAATGTTGACCCGAACATGCATGCATGCGGGCGATCCGTTACTGAACCAACGGGGAGCCGCATGTAAAACAATGTTTATTGAAACACAAATAATGTTCAACTTGTATACTCTCAGACTGTAAATATTGATCGCTTTACTAACTGGTGACAGTGAGAAATCAACTTGACAGTGAAGCACGCGTCCAACACAACTCCACAAACCTGATCAAGCGATTTCGCAAGCTGCCATTATAGTACATTTTGCGATGAGCGATTAGATAAAAAGACTGATATCTCACTGTTGAAGCAGTCATTTATTTTGATAAGCCAATTTGTTTTGTACGATACATTACCTTTGAAATTGGATGTGGTAAATAGGAGAGGTAAGACTCGGTTTTGCTACACGCAGGTCAGAGGTCTTGTGTCGATCCGTTACCAGTAACACTCCGATACTGGGTGAGTGACTGTACCTTACCACTCAGACTCAGAGAACAATACAGCTTTTCTGGCATTTTGTAATTGAAAGGGGTTTACTTCTAGTCATCAATTTTGATATAAGAAACTGTTGGTCACCCGATTATTTTTCAAATGTAAAGTTTTGTATGCACTGATGGTCCACTGAAAACAAAAATCTTCCATGTCTGTTTACATAGGAACGTTGAGCAATTGTTCATGGAATACGCTTGTAATAGTTGTATATCACAGTATTTGGCAGTGGAGTTGCCATGGCAGGGGGAGGGAGTTTATTCTTACCTTTTTTGCTCCTCCCCAAAATATGGGCCCAAAGGAAGTTTCTCAAAACGTAGAGCCCAAAAATGGTCTCCAATATAGGCTTACAAACACTACAAATACCAGATTCGCTCTTTGAGGTTGCCGAAACCCCCACCATGGTCTTTTTGCATACCATTTTACGCTCCCCCAGGCTGACGAGGCATCCCTACTATAGAATCTAGGCTAAGCCCCTGGTATTCAGTGAGCCAATCACTCAATGCCAGAGTACCCACCTACCTAGGAAAGAACTATCAAGCAATGGTGAGTAAATGTTGGACTTTCCAACATACGAACCCAGCACATTCCACAAGTATGGTTAGCAAGATTTCCACTATGCCGGCTGGTTTCCATTGGCCAGTTGCTTTACCTACCATCGAAAAGGCTAAATGTTCTGGTGGAGGATCCGATTCATAAAGCCTTTTATTTCCAACGTTTCCAGGGCTCGATTTAACTGGATTCACATGCCACTATTCGAATCAATTTTCAACTGTAGCTAATCAATTTCACATGATAAAAACATATAAATAATAGGAAATGCTAATCAAAATTTATCCAAGTTAGTAAACTGCTATTCAATTTTTAAAAATTAAATCGACCCCTGAACGTTTCAGAGACAATATTGTTAACCATTCTATAGAAATACCAGCAAGAAACAGGATCAAAATGTGTACATTCCTTTGTTGGCAAATATAAGAGTGTCTCGGCACATCAATCAGACTGCAAGCATCAAAGAAAATTGTGTGATCACGAATAAGTTGAAATACACTTTTTCTGGCCATTTTCTCGTCATTAAATGCCCAGAAACAGCTTGAATAAATGCACTCTGAACACCTTGAGGCCAACAAGGCTTTTTGGTCCTTCGCTTTTCAGCCTTTCATTTTACAGCCCTGTGTGTTGATGCTTTTGAAAACTTGAATACGGTATCAACACATGGGGCTAAAGAGAATGGGCAAAGATTTGAAAAGTGTGTGGCAGAAAAAAGCAATGACTTCGTTGTTACAAGTTCTTTCGGCCTGAAGTCTGATGTTAGCAAGTAAGGACTTCAAAATAAAATTCTTACTTAATTTAAAAATAAAACTCCTGATCAACTGTGGCAAAAAGGGTGGGGATCAATGTCCGATGCAATGATGGATTGGTGTGACAAAATCTCACTGTTTTGTTACATTCTTTAGGGCATATTTTTCTGCCACCTCCATGCACGTGGCCATTGAACTGGATTATCTATGGACCAATGAATCACTTAGGATGATAAGAACTGTAATCTCATTATCTGGAATTATTTTTCACCTGAATGACTTTTTTTTTTTTTTTTACTCTTTAGCCCTTATTCAACTGCAGTTTCCATTTCTCAAAGTGTGACATCTTAGAAGTATATGTACACCTCTGAGAAAAACTCCAAAATATCCACTCAGATGCAAAGAAATGGGTGTTTTTGGACACTGGAATTCAAAATTTTTTCTATCAAGGGTCAAACCATAGCCAGCTCGTGACAGCAATCACCCTTAGTTGTCACATGATGGCCTCATTTATTTTATCCATCATCCATTCAAGGAAGGAAGGAAGGAAGAAAGTGGAGGTGTATTACAGTAGAACCTGTTTTGAGAGACCACCCTTTGGGCCACACAAAAGTGGTCTCTCAAGACAGGTGGTCTCTCATAACAGGTTTCAGGATTTCTCAAGTCAGTGAATAACCAACCACAGAATTCAGAAATGGAGAAGAATGGATTTTTGTAATTACTTTGTAGTTCTTTTTTATGAAGTTTTTGTAACAAATTGAAATGGACTGTTATAAAAATTATAAAAATAAATTAGTGTTGAAAATCTTCATTGAAGATTTTCAACACTAATTTATTTTTATAATTTTTATAACAGTCCATTTCAATTTGTTACAAAAAGATTTTCAACACAAATTTATTTTTATTGCTGTCTGTCACATCTCAGGTATGTATGAAATTGTTTATTCAGCAATAATCCTAATCGTTTCACAGGGTTCTTATAAGAACATCTCAGTCTTTAATGAGTTAGCAATTGAAACGCAATTAAGAGCTTTTAATACTTTTAATTATGTTAGTATAACCACAATGGATTTTCCAATTCCAGAACAGGTAAAAAGGTTCTGTCATGGTTTCAGTCTTCAAAGAGGTGGTCTCCCAAGACAGGTCCATTATGGCATAAAAATACAAGTTGGTACCAGGTCACAGTGGTCTCTCAAGACAGGTGGTCTCTCAAGACAGGTGGTCTCCCATAGCAGGTCCATTATAGAGTAAAACCAATCGGTGCCTGGCAGATGTGGTCTCTCAAGACAGGTGGTCTCTCAAGACAGTGGTCTCTCAAGACAGGTTTTACTGTACTTAGAATGTGTTTTCACAACAACAATGACTTGTATTAGTCAGAGAACCCAGAGACTAATTACACTATTGTATACAGATGGTTTGATGCTCTCAAGTTGTTAATTCCATTGAACTGTAGCAGAAAACCCATTTCTTAAGTAGTGCATTCCTGGCATTTAGGAGCTTGGGGCACCCCAAATCACTGTTAATTTACACTTTTTGGAATATCCGTGATTTTCAACTTAACTTAAACAGTCTCTAATATTCACAGATCACAAAAACATAAGTTAAGAAACAAATTTTCCGTGCATTTTCAGATAAGCGATCTTCTGTGGATCCCCCCCCCCCCCCCTTTCCCCTGGCCTGATTTTACTTTTAATTACATTTCTGTGTACGACCAAGTAACTCCACGTGGGGGCATGGTGGTGTTGTGTCCTAAGGGATACTGCACATTGATGGTGCACTTGTCTTGAACCAATGCTAACCTCGCTAACCGTAAAACTGTCCGACATGTGGTGGCGCTGGCTGTCAAAAGTGTCATTAAACCCCAATAAATAAATAGCTCCATGTTCAGACAATAGAAAATACTTCTGAAGAAATGAAAACTTCTGGCATCTTTAGATAAGAAGAGCTCTTCTGTGAACACTGTCCCCTCAGGTCAAAAAGTTACCGTTAATTGCACTTCTCCGTACAACAATGTAACTCAGCACTTTTTAAAATTCATATTTTGGTCTAAAAATTCCTGGCGCTTTTAGAAACAAACTTTTTTTTAAAGGTAACCTGTAAAAACTGGTAGAATCCAAATTGATCAATGGAGATAGGAGTGGGAGTGTTGATGTGCTGGAATTTTCTGCATTTTAAGAGAACCGGACAATCAATTTGAGTTTTCATTGGAGAGGGTGACCATCCTGTGAATGCAAGCATGGAGAATAGAAAGAGTGGGGGCAGAATTGGCTCCCACCAAATATTTTCTAGGAAAAAATGTAGCGTTTTTAGTAAAAACCTTCTGAGAAATAACCAGCTTTAGGTGCCTAAAGAGTAAAAATTTCAATGTTCCACTCTAAATATTTTCGTCTGTCAGGAAATTGTTTGCTTCCCCTTCACTCCCCCACCAATAAAAAGCTACTCTCTAAAGGTGGTTCTGCTGACTGGTAAGTATACAAGAATATCCCCTTTTATCTATGAAGAGCAGAATGTCAATTTCCTTTTGAGTCCCATAAATAGAACATTATACAAGTATGATGATGGGGAGGCTATGAGAAGAATTGCAGACACAACACGGCATTTTTGGTTCATCACAATTTTCAGAACTACCCACCCACCCACCCCAAAATGCATTTTTTTTCTTTGAACATTTTGACACCCACCCCTCTTGGATGGGAGTGCAGTAGCTCAGTGGCTAGAGCATAAGCCTATAAGCCCAAAGGCCCACTGTTTGCCCCTAACCAGTGGTAAATGCATTGCCCAAAAAGGAACATGGTGATGCAATGCATTAAGACCAACCTCAATTAGATGGTGTACTTGCCTTCAGCCACTGCTAACTCTGCATGCAGGGACTGACCTAGTAAGTAGCCAGTGTGCATTTGATTCCTAAAATTCTGATTTGGCTTCTGAATCTAAAATATAGGCTTCTAAGCTGGCTTGTGACCATAAGAAAACATTTCCTCCATTGGACACTTATGCTGCCAAGACTTGACTGGGAACTATTGTGAAAATGAATGATTATTTTGATGTGATAAAAACAGTTTTCAGTTATTTGAAAAACTACTTTTGAACTTTAGTTATGCCAAAAAAGAATGTAATTAAATGCTTAAATGTATCCTAACAGGTGAAAGCTTCCAACAAAAAGATCATTAAGAAAAGTAATATACATGTAATTGCAGTTAAATGTTGAGTGCTTGATGCCCATATTTGGGCTCTATGCAGGTTTGAAGGTCCTGCAACTTAAAAGCTCCATGTTCTATAAATGTACTTCATATTATATTTGAAGTGAAATTATTTCACCTGTATGGATTTGCCTTGTTGTGCACTCTCCCATAAATTGTAACAAGGCAGAACACATGAACAATTTTGACAAACAGTAATTTTGCACTCTACCTGTTTAGAAGTAAATCTGGCTTCTAGATTTCAAAAATAGGCTTCATGACTGTCTCTTATTTTTAAATACTCAGGTTGGTCCCTGACTGCATGTATAGCTAGTAAGTTAGGGAATCTAACAGTTGATCACTAGTTCTCTCTGGGTCCTCTGGCTTCCTCTACCAGTAACACTATCCAACATGATGTAACTCTCGCTGTTGAAAGTGTCATTAAACTCCCATGAACAAACAAATTCTGCCTGGATACTAAAGTCTCCCCATAGGATTTGCATGCTGACAAAGGTGCAGAAATAATAGAGTATGCAAATTATATAGAATTTCCAAGATAACTATGAGCTCCGTGCACTGAGAATAAATGCAAAATAATATATGGATGACCCAACTATTATTTGTGAAGTTACATATTCAGGTGGATGGGTAGAAGAATGGACAGGTGGACAAATGAATGCATGTAAGTAAAAGTACAACACCCTCCACCCTGTTCAGTTTTATTTCTGCTCATTTATAATTGGTCACCTATAAAGACCTTCTTATCTGAAAAGGCCATGCTTTCTAAAGCTTCTTTTAAACCTTAAGGACCCTGACTATAAGCCTTTTTTGAAACTGCCATCTTGGACTTTAATCTATGCAAGGTCACAGGTCGTGGGGTGTAAACAAAGTGATTTCCATGTTCAACGCTTTGAGTTCTGTGTCGGCCAAATCAACTAGTTTTGTGAAATATCAAGTTTAAATTCGTAAAACAGTTGTCGTCATTCAAATTAACTGAAGGGGCAACCCTATATGATGTTAAACGATGGAATATCGCAGGTTTACAGAGTTTTTTTTACGGAGGTGAGGATTTGTTTTGAATGGCAACAAGGACACGTGTTGTCCAGAGTTTCTCGGCTTGGGAAGTCCCCGGAAGCTGTTGAAAACAGTGCCCATGGCCATGGAGTAATGACACAGTGTGCATTCAAACACCATTTATGTCTATAGGAAGTCAATTCAAAATAATGAAAGTTCTCATACAATGTTGTTATTGCCTTAAACAAATGGTAACCTTGGCTAAATGTTTTTTGAATTCTCACTAATGAACATAATGGGGTCAAAAGCACTTCACCCACTCTCTTCTCCCTTTGCTCACAACATGTTTTGAAATGTTTACACCTTGCGACCTGTGACCTTGCATAGATTAAAATCCAAGATGGCAGTTTCGAAAAAGGCTTATTGTCCTGAATTCTCACCTGACCACACTCTGTATATGTCCAGTGGCTTAACATTGATTTCTAGTCAAGACTTGTCTGCTCTAAAAGGCAGCCAAGACTTTACTAGAAATCACTGCCTATGTAATTTGTTTATTTTCAGCAGGACCTACTCATGATGGCATGTTAAGGGCAACTGTTCTGGGGTCATAAAAGTCAGAAATAGGCCTTTAAGGGTTAAGGGCCTAGAGATCTTTTTAGACATTTTTGATAAACTTTTAACAGTCTACCTCCTGTACAGGCAGCCATGAGTTACTGAGAAAAAACAACCCACATACTTAGAATGTACCCTGCACATTTACCCAGAGACTGTAAGGTGGGGCATCTGTTTTGTTGCAGAAAAAATTGCCAAAGTCGGAAATGGACCCTTAATGGCTAAGATATTTTTTCTAAGTGTCCAGACATGAATTTAACACAGTACCGAGTTACATGTTCGTATGCAGAAGTTTATTTAAAAGTGAAATTTGTCCTTGTGTGTGTGTATGTTTGTATATGTGTGTGTGTGTGTGGTGAGGCTGTCCACAGAAGACCCCTGAAAATATCAGGAATTTTCATTTCTTCAGAAGTATTTTGTAAATATCTGAATATAGAGCTAATATCACACTAATTTGTGTTGTTGTATACAGAATTATAATTGAAAGTAAAAATTGGACTGGGGAAGGGGGGACCATGAAACACCCCTTTTACCTTTACCTGAAAACGCCTGGAAAATTGGCTTCTCAAGTTACATTTTTGTAATCAATGAACATTAGAGAATGTTCAGGCTGAAAATCATGGACGTACACAAGAGTGTAATTAAAGTGATTTTTTGGGTGCCCGCAGCCCCCTAAATGCCAGGAATGCACAATTAAAAAATCGATTTTCGGCAATAGTTTAATGATACTGACAACTTGAGAGTATCAAACCTTCTCTATGCGAAAGTGTAATTAAAACCCCCTGGGATCTCTAACTAAATTGGAAACTGCATCAAACTCCAAAAATTGCTTTTCCTGGTATTTTATTGTTACTATGACTAACACAAAACAGGGGGTAAGCAAAAGATTGTAGGGGTGGTGCGAGGTGTTCTTAGACAAGGGAAGGGGGGAGGATATGTTTCCTGACATGGTGGGGGAACTAGCATATTCCCTGATAAGCCCACAATTATGGAGGCAGTTTTTCTGGAGGAAGTAGACTTCTCTAATAGGAAAGAACAGAGCTATAGCTCCCCTTTAAGTGCCACCATTATTTGTAATGAACATGTCAGACACAAATTAAAAAATTTTGTCAATCTTCAATTTATTTGCTCGAATTGAAATGCGCTTGAAACTTCCCCACATGCCATCTTTTTGGTTTATGCAAATATTCAGTTACGTTACTCATTTCATTGAGGGTACTCGTCTATATTTCCAATGTGTAAGTTAGATTATTCCAGATATACCAGAATGGCCAAGACTTTCAGATCTGAAAACAAATTTGACCCTGATACTGGATCTTGATTTGTTGTAAAGATTTATGTTATAACACTGATGGAGAATACTTTTTTTTGGTTTCTCCTTTTGTAATACAAGCGGTACTTTATGAAATTATGAAAACAAGGAATTCTCATTCTGTTTGAGGAGTGTGTTATGTTGTAAGGTTACAACAGGTGATGCTAAAGTAGTAGTATAATGTAGTTGATGGTGTCAAATTTTATACAGTGTGTCACTATTGACTATAGTGTTCTACCGATGATCGGAACCGGCCACCACAATTGGCCTAACAACGGCAGTGGCTCCTGGAACATCGGTTCAACCGATTGTTGCCAAGCATTTTGTGATGATTCATAAACTGCATTTTATTATCTTCTGCAATTGTCCAGTTGATAATGTAAAATGATGTCAATGATACCATTCAATAAAGTTGAAAAACCACAACAGTGTATATTCTTAATCTCTCTAGATGCCTCTTTATGGGATATACAAGTTAAGTGACATGTAAAGCTTACAATTGAGCATACTTGTGGCAGTTGCCAGGTGCCAGTTCATACCGGAAAAGTGAAGGTTGCACTCCATTGAATCAGGTTGCAGTAAAAATTACCAGCTGTGCACACTTGGTTGGTAAGGGAGCCACATTTACTGCCCAAGTGTGTGCAACTGGTAATTTTACTGGACCTGAGTCAAACTAAGTTTAACACTGTGAAATATGTTAAGTTTAATGTAGTTCTTTTGAGTCTCAACTTATCTAGTAGTGAACGGACTGTAAAATATGATCAATTTAATGTAGTTCTTTGCAAGCCTTGACTTGTCTAGTGGTGCACGAAATTATAATCGGAATCAGCTGATTGTCAGCTCAAATAACCAGTAATCAGTCAGCGGCCATTTTTGGTAATCGGTTGAACACTATTATTGACAGAAAACATACACGAAACAATGTTAAATATCTGAAAATAATTTTGTCAAAGTTTCACACAATCTCAATCCATTTTGCTGAATCAACAGGTAGGGTTTGATAAATGTAGTTTATTTGGTTTGTCTTTCAGTCTTGCATCCAGACCAATAGAATTACTGGACGAAAACTGATATTATTAGAAGCTTCCGCACTTCCCACTATAGGAATAACAGATTTTGAACACATTAAGGTAAGCTGCTTGAAAAGTTCTATTTTCCCCACCTCCACAGCTCTAGCTGTCCATTATTGCACCCTTCCTCTTGTTCATTATGAGATCTGTACTTCCTTGTGTATTGGAAAAGTGTTCCAAAAGAGAATTCTGATGAGAATTTATTCTTGTGAAAGAGAAATTACTTTTAAAAAAAAGCCAGGATTCTACCAGATTCTACTGGATTATTTTTGTAAAACTACCTGTGGCACCAATATTTATTAGTCATGTTTTCCAAAAAAACTTGACTATTGGTATGATGAGGGTTGGTCACCATGCTGGCAGACAGTTAGGCAGGTGGGCAGCCGGTCGGGCTCCTCTTTTTGCTTATTACTTATTTGTTTCTGAACAGATTTGATAATATTTGGTATGTGACTTGATATGCATGTTCAACACCTGATGACACGAAAAAGGGCGTGTCATGCTTTTTCGCAAGATTTATGGCCCATTGTTAAAACCGACTAATTTTGAGATTTATGGCGCAATAACTTCAACAAACGTCAACTAATCTGACTGATATTTGGCATATGTGTTTCAAGGAACAATGTCTTGATTGAGTTCCAAAATGGGCTCAGTCCAATGTGTAGCAGCAGAATTATTGGGCTGACTTCATCATTTTTTGGCAAATTTTGTACTTGATAGCACGATAACTTAAACAAATGTCAACCGATTCGATTCATTTTTGTTATATGGATTTATGTAATATATGACAGCAAAATTATTGAGTTGATATGGTCATTTTTGGGTAATTTTGTGCTAACTTGAACAAACGTCAAACGATTCAGTTCATTTTTGTTATGGGAGTTTGCAGGAACATTCTGTTTTTATCCTTGAAAAGTACTAGATTTTCCACCATCTTCTTTGTAAAGTACTTGAATTCAGAATTGAATTCAATTTACATATAACTTCTGAGTTTCATGATAACCCGCCTCAGTTGATGTGTAGATTCTAGTCCACTACAGTTTATTTTATGAGTTTCCATCATAAGTCCAATATATCTTGTGAGGTAATACACTGTTGGAAAGGGCTCTTAGAGCCCTTTCCAACAGTGTATTACATCACAATATTTTATTGTCATGTTGTGATAACAGTAGGTTTTATCATCATTACAAAGTAGATCATTGTTATGGAAGAGGTAACAAATGAATAAAATGGCAATTTTAGTGAAGATAATTGTCGAAGATATAGTTAATGATTGTAGATGAATGAAAAATTGATTACATTATTTCTTTTTAGGCAATTGGCAAGCGAATGAACAGATCAGATCGTTCACCCAATTTGTACAATCTTTAAAGCCCTTGGAAAAACGTCATCAAAATACCTTAAAAAGTGCTTACATAGTGCTTGAATTTTATTCTCTGATACCAGTGGGAACCCTGCTTAAAATTAATGGTGTTATTGCCCTTTGTTGATTTTGATTTACTTGAATTTTTAATTTTTAGGTGTTTGATTTGAAAAGTAAATATCAGATGTCAAGAAATTTTGATATGCTGCTCAGGCCTTGATTTAACTGGATTTGCATAGTGGTTTTCAAATCAATTTTCAACTGTAGCTAATCAATTTCACATGCCAAAAACATATAAATAATAAGAAATGTTTTTCAAAATTTATCCAAATTAGTAAACTGCTGTGCAATTTTTAAAAATTAAATTGCCCACTGATGCTGCTTTATATTAACTTTGTATCAGATTAGATAAAAAAAATGGTGATTTATTGAAAATTTGCAAGAGTTATTGCCATTTGTTATTTGTTATGGTGTATAATAATAATAATAATTCTGTTACAGAAAGAAATCAGAAATCCAACAACAATAATTTGAATTTAACTTTTGTGAAATATAATAAACAAAAAAAATAATTTGAAAGATAAATGGTACAATATCTTTACACTATGTGGTTTGCAGAAAAATAAAACTGAAATACTTATCAGTTAGTCCAAGACTACACTCAGCAAAATTCTAATGGCAATAATATTCAATAAGTATTAGAGCCCTAAGTACTTTGAAAACAGAGTAAATCCTCATTCACAAGAAGAATAAATTCTCTTCCAATTTTGGAAACACGTTTCAGGACAAAATTATGTACATGTCACGAAAATAATATTCTGTAGAATATATAGAGGATATTCACGAAAATTTGATGAATATCGAAAATATCTCGTGAGTGGCTACAAAGAAATATGAGGATCTTCACGAGCGACGCAGATCCTCATATTTCTTGTAGCCACGAACGAGATATTTTCGGTATTCATCAAATTTTCGTGAATTTTCTTTTTATTTAATGCTCTACGACTACAAACTCTCCAATTTGTGGCCTTTATTTGCCATTAAGGCGCAAAATTTATGTGCCGAACCGGCGTCCATACAAAAATTACAACAACCAAACTCCAACCATTGAAATGTGTGAATATCCGCACAAAAAGTAGTCCCGTCTTATTTCTCCCCTAACTTTACGATTTACCAAGGCTGGCGAATTGAAATAATCGCAATGTGTTTCGAAGAAATAGAACAATAACAAAAAACACCACTTTCTTATTTTCAATAACAAGACACGTCATTTTATTTTTTTTGAACTCAATGCACTGAAGACGTGTGAAGTTGAACTGAAGAAATTTGAAAGTGATTTCGGCTTTTCGCTGGAAGGTGAATGAGAAAGTCAAACTTTGAAACCGCTGATTTAATGAATTGATTTAGTCACTGTCACTATCAATTATTCGAATTCGTTTGTATTTGGGACTCTGGAATTCATTACTGATGTGCTGACTCGTTTAAAGTACATGTGATTCGTCATCCGAACCTACGATGAAATATCGATTTCTAAATATCATTTTGATATTTCGTTTTGCCGACCGACAGGGGAATATGACTTAATTTTTCAGCGTGAATTGATGCCTGAGCATTAAATAAATAATAATCTCAGCTGCTATCTAAAATAATGCACTATCCTGTAATAATAATGTCCAGTGTTCAATGAATGATCAATGTTTTAACAATTGCCACTTCTCAATGCTGTGTTGTGAGATGAAACCATCAGATGAATGACCGATAAAATGAGCAAAGTTTGCTTATATATCAAATGGAAAGTTCTAGGAGGAGAAATTTCTCCAATATGATTTTGTTTCACTAATTCCTGATTGGCTGAATGAAATCACCTTATTAACAGAGCTAGGAGGTTAATCGCAACCACAGGTCAGAATCGGTTGTGTGAGACACAACTTCAAATTTGGTTTTAAAATTCCAGTGCATTTTAAATTAATGCGCATAATATCAAATTACCAAAATGACAACATAAATTCACTTAAATGCAATATCTACACATCTGCTGGCATCTGTCCATAATTTCTATGTATACGTTTGAATGGAATTTAGAAACGAAACTGTTGTACACTATACTTGCACCAATGACATTTTCAAGACAATAAACCAAGATTTGGGGTTTTCAGTATCAATACATGAAACTCAACAGAATATTTATTAATATTCATGACCTGTCAACACCAACAGTGAAGCATTTTTAAATGTCCATCAGTTTATCGAATGTAGTTTCCTTTGAAGAACTAGAACTTGCCACTTGCTCTTCATTTATACTTTCCGATATATTTATTTGTACATGTAATTTTGAAAGCTTGAACTCCAAAATCAGTTTCAAATTCACAGTTGAAGTCAGATGGAAATTTAGGGTTACAATGATCTGAATGAGCGACTTTTACTTGATACAATTTTTTAGGGTCAGCATAATTTTTTAAGGCCGATCTGATAGGTATATACGGATGGTTTCTATATGCTCATGGACAACCAACAACCGAAACTGCAACTGAGGTTTTTTACCTTAAAAACTGAAACTGCAACCGCAGTGTAAATCCCACAACCTTCCAGCTCTTCTTATTAAGTTTCTAGATCATTCTACCTAATTTCAAGTAAACAAGTGTAACCTAATTAAAAAATCAGAGAGCTAAAAATAGATCCTGTGTAACAGTATTTGTAAACATGTTGATAGATACATTCAAAGGCCACTCAGTGCAAATAAAAAATATAAAAGAGTCCAGCTGCAAATTTTACACCATAATGCAACTAGGAACTGAACTCCAATCTTGTTTGACACGGCTCAAATGAACCTTAATCCTTTACCCAATATCAAAATTTGTTCTTTTAATTCTTTTTCATCACATTTTTCAAAAGATTTCCACAGAACCACATCATGTGACACCTCATTGGAAGAAGCTCGTTCCAATGAGGAGTCACAAGATATGGATTTGTTAAAAAAAAATTTTTTCCATCGCCCAATTTCTAAATTACGTGGGTGGATGCACCCAATTCGTTTGGTAAAGGATTAAATTCTAGTAAATATATAAATATGAGGTTTGTTTTTTATTGATTATGCACTGGTTGCACTCACGTCGGTATAACAGTTCTCTCAAATTCCAGATTATTTAGGAAAATTTATTCTTGCAGAAGATTTTGTGAGAATCAAATCTAATTCTTGTGAATCGGGACAAATTCATCGCTTCATCATAAAATTAACAATAATGGACACTTCTGCACACCAATCTTTCGACTGTGAGTTGAGCTGTCACTCTTGCAAAGTTGCACATCATCACACCGACAATTTTTACCCTTTGTGAGTAGACAACAGCGCACCTTTTTTCCACCTAGCGAGCGAATAATCCTCACCTAACAACATGCAATATACATATTGTGCAGTTGAAAAAAATTCAACAAAGCCTTATCATGTGTCCTCCTCTTTGGAATGAACTTGTTGACCTCATTCCAATGAGGGGTCACATGATATGGTTTTGTTGAAATTTCTTTTAAAAAAATTAAAATAACATAAATTTTGATACCACAAGTTTTCTGTGATGGTTCAAATCTATTTGTGAGAAATAGGACTAATAATACATTGCATGCATGAAAATGGGAACAAAACACCATGAATTGTAAGCTGGAGCATTCCAAGACTTCAAACTAATCAAACTTTACTTTCTGAGAATTGTTACGAAAACAACAATATGTGATAAACTTCAAAAGCCAGTGATGTTACTCACACTATTTTTCCCTCTTATTCCGTGGCGAATCATTTCATTCGCTTAATGACTGCTCCATTCAAGTTCCGTTGCATGTATTAAATAAATTTGATTATTGCTGCAAAAAGCTTATTTGAAATATTGGGTAAGGTTTTTCGAATCCCAACATACTGTGCACCAGTGGAGGTAACAAGGTGCAGGTGTTCATTGATGTTTTTCTTGAAAACATTTCCTGATGCAGGGACTCAACAATAGCGTGCTTCAATTCAAATGGTAGTGATGAGTATACAGCATGCCTCCCATTTTCAAAATAGAAAGACTGGAAGATGCATCAGACTTACAGCACATAACAAATCAAAATATATACAACAAATGTCATTCAAAATTGGTGATTTTTTTACTTTTGCTCTGAAATGTAGTCTATACTTATGAAACCGCCAATGAATGCAGTAGCGGTACCAGGATTTCAATTGTGGGAGGGGGGATCCAAGGTCGGCCTGAGCTAGAGGGGGATGGGGACGAGGTAGTTCAACGATCTGAACATAGTGGGGTAGTGAACGTAGTGGCTCTGCCACTATGTTCAGATTGCTGAACTAGGAAGGAGGGTGTCCCCTCCTGCTTGTGAGGGGGTGGTCTGGGGGATCTCCCCAGGAAAAATTTTCATATTTGGACGGATGCCCTGGGGAGCATTATCGGAGTGTTTCTACAACACCTGACATGATGTGTATTGTTGTGTGCCATTCGCGGGTGTGACGTTTGGTGGGAAAACCACGGTCAGATAGTAATTTCAAGTTTGATTTTGGGGGGCCCAAGGGAAAAGTGTGTGTGTGTGTGTGGGGGGGGGGGGGGGGGGGGGGTCTGTGGTGCCGCCACTGCATGAATGTCTGTTCTACTTCTGAAGCTTTTCCCTGGGAGGTGTTAGTCACTCTCTTGTCATTTCGAAAACTATTGGCTTGCGTAGTAGATGCAGTCTTCATTCATGCAGTTTTAATTCACTGAAAAATACTTTTTCTTCTTATGTAGATTATTGCCAAGAGTATAAGAGATTTGCTGGGAGTTGAAGAGCCAGAGTGGATAAGAAGTATATCCCTGCCACCAAGAAGTGATATAGGTACTTATGGATGAATGTTAAATCTGATCTGAGCCTTCAGACAAAGAAATGTCTTGATAAAGAAGCTGTTCCAATTACAGTGAAACCCTGTTAATTGTATTGATAGCCACTTATTTGCCATAGAAAAATTATTCAGCTTGGGCCATTTTTTGTAAAATTGCATGTGGGTGGGCAGTTTTTTAATTTTATTTTTTATTTTTGTAATTATTTCTTTGCCATCAAAAGTTTATGTTCTTGGTTTATTTTATGTTTTAGGCCCATAATCTACAGAATAGTATGGGTGGGAGTGTATTTCGTCCCTTGAGTGCAAAAAGGCTTTGCAATGCTAAAGCATTGCAAAGGCTTGTTGCACTCAAGGGACAAATTTATCAGTTTTATTAACTTGGGTAAAATATCAGACATAAACCATTTAATTTTTATTTTTTAAAGTTTACATTGGTTGTAAAAAAGAGCATGCGGCAGCCAAAAGGTCCATGCAGTAGGGCCTGAGAAACAGATTTTTCACTTTTTTGGGCCTAACTCCATATGGCTATTTAAGACAAATTTAGGCAAGGTGATATAATAAACAGGTCACATGTTTGAGGGTGAAACCTGGACGCTTTAGCTTTATACATGCAGTGGAATAAATTAAGAAATGCATTTGATTTGCTGAGCCATATTTTCACTCTTCTGGCCTTTGAAAATTGAATAGTGCACTCAAAGTCATGGAGTGAACTGCCATCATTCAAATGACATTCATGTATGGAAAACCAGGGGTCAGTACTATAGGACCTTTACAATTGTATTTTCTAGATTTGTGTATATTTTTATACTGTACCAATGACCCAGACATAGCTGGTGCTAACTCTTAAAATATAGGGCCAAACACAAATTTTGCCCCCCAATCCCCAAAATTTGCATCTAAAACTAAAGAAAACATGTCCTGAAAGGCCCTCCACACCTCGCCCCCACTGCGCATGCGCAGTGTCCAGGACGTTCCGAAATTGGCGCCATTTATCATTCTAAGTTTGGCCCTTCATCAGTTAACATCTGACTGATCTTTGTGCTTTTAAATCTCAGTTTAAATGATGCCAGACACATAAATATTAGTGAAATGGTGATTCTAAGGAGGATAGAAAAGGAGGAGAGGAAAAGAATGTGTGACAGAATATTATCAGGGCTGTAACTTAAAATTTTTTAATGAAATTATGTTAAGTTACCTATTTTCAAGGCAGCAGCCATTTTGTTGTCATTCTGATTATTTAGTTACACTGTTTTTTCAAGTGTTTTTCCTCTCTCCCTGTCCTTTAAGTTCCCCCTTGCTATTCTCCCATGCTTTTGGCATAGTTTCTGTAATTATTATTACTAAAATTTCTTGGGAGTTTTAGCTTAATAACAGAATGAATTCTGTTCTTTCCCCATGTTTACGTCTTCACCTACGGGTGGTTAGGCGTTGTGTTCTGCATCTACCATCTGATGTTCTGCAGTTTCTTCCCTGGAAGTCTCTGTTTTGCATCAGATGGTGTATTTTTGGTAACTGATTTCGGGCCTGGGTGCCTGGAGTCTTATTTTAGTGTTTTTACACTCATTGTTTACATTTACAACAGCCCTCTGTGTGAGGGGGGGATTTCTAAATAATAATATCTTTATGTTATTTTAATCATAACTAGATACATTATTATTGTTCGTAAGTGTTGAATAAATTGTTTAAAATATTTTTAAAATTTTTGTCCACACTTAGGCTTGGGATCCATTGGGGCTCAACGTTACTTTTCAGAAACTTGGGCTGTTCTGAAAAAATATTTTTTCAAAATATTTTGATTTCAATTATTTTTTCTATATTAATGGATCATATTATTATTATGTATTTGATTGCCAGGGGTTAGTGCGAGTACCAGGACTTGTTTTCTTTTCTCATTGAAAGGATATTGATTAATTGTTTTAGGAGGAAGTCTTCCTCTGACCTTATTATCATTCTATATGTGGTCAGTGTACTCGCATTAACTCCTGTTCTGTATCGTATGATTTCGATGACAATATGGGAAGCGTATGTCACGGTATGTTGTTGGGGATTTGGACACTCCGGTCCTTTCCCCGCAGGGTCACTCTACTTTATCAATTTCTATTTCAGACGATCAAGATTAGGGTGATGTATCTGTGATGTCTTCCAACAGTGTGCCTCCGTCGTCACAATTAATGAAGGGCTAGCGGAAAAGTGCTCATGTAATACGCCAATTGCCTAAGAGGACCCTAGTAGGTTCGACGGCCTTTGACGTCCGCTAGCTCGCCCGGTGTAGCGTCCATTCACCGAATGGTTCGGCAGCCGGGTTCGTCCGTTGCGGTCTAGAAGGAATTTTGGGGTGATGCGAGCACTATAAAATTAACTTAATGCACACCCAGTGACGGCGGATCGGAGGGAGAACGGAGGAAGCCTTTTAGTCCGGTTCATAGCTCGTTCCGGTCCATCCGGACGGCAAGCGAGAGAGGCCCCTCTCTCGTTCAACAACATCTGGCCCCAGATGTTGTGGTACAAATGTGTTGTTAGCGGAGCATACGTCCGTCGCTCGGGACGCTCCGTTGTATAGGCAGTCCGCTGAGACTGCTAAGGCTTCCTCTTCTCATCAGCGCACACGACCGCACCTTGGCTGCGTGACCGCCGATATATTACCAGCTTCGCCGATCAAGGATTCTTCGGCGACCAGGTCACACCATCCGGCAGCCAGGGATTCGAGACCGATGGACTCCGGACGTTCGCATAGGAAGTATGCGGGAGCCATCTGATGCGGAGCTGCCCTCGGCGAAGCACCGATAGACTGCGCCTCCGCAGGTCTCGACGCCGGACATTCTTGTGCACATAGCACAGCTTATCGCAGCATCCCAGCAGCCGACAGAAACGGTGTCGGATCGAGAATTATCCGACAGCGCTGGGTCGGTAGCCGGGGACTCGAGGCCTGCAGACTCCGGATGTTCGCATAGGAAGTGTGCGGGAGTCAACGTACACGGAGCTTCCAGCGGCAATGCATCGTAAGTCCGCTACGGCACAGGCCTCGGGAACGGACGTGCTTTCCTTAATAGCACAGTTTATCGCAGCATCCCAGCATCAACTGAATCTGTCGCATATATTTTATCCGACGATGCTGGGTCGGGACGCTCCGCGGAAGCGGGTACGGACGTCCGAAAGTTTCATCCGGTCCGACGGGATACCGAAAGGGATTCGGTGGATTTCAAGCTTTCCCTTTCGGAACAACATATGCTGCGATGCCGGATAAGAAACTGATAGCGTCGGTGGACTTAGAAATTTTTGGTTCGGTTCAGGGACATCGTCCCTCAGTTCCGACATAATCCAATAATGTCACACAAACTTTCGAATTATTGAACGACGCTATATATATTATTATTTTATGCTTGCTATCCAAGCATTTCTGGTTTCTTGTTCGAAGAGTTATGGAGATGTCTTTCAATAGTGTGCCTCTGTCGTCATAGTTAATGAAGAGTTAGCGGCAATAAGTGCTCATGGAATATGTCTATCGCTTACGGAATGACATTCGCTAGCTCACCCGGTGTAGCATACATTCATCGAATGGTTCGGCTGCCGGGTTCGTCCGTTGCGGTCTAGGAAGGAGATTTGGGTGATGCGAGCACTTTAATTACTTTAGTACTCACCCAGTGACGGCAGATTGAGGACAGATCGGAGGAAGCCAACAACATAGGGGACCGCATGTTGTGGTTCAGATATTTTACATTCGGAGCATATGTCCGTTGCTCGGGACGCTCCGTTATATTGACAGTCCGAGAGACTGTCTTTAATGCTTCCTCATCCTCACAGCAGGGCACACGACCGCACATTGGCTACGTGACCTCGAGTATCCGATCAGTTTCGGCATTCAGTGATTCCACAGCGAATAGGTCGCGCCATCCGGTAGCCAAGGGACACGAGGCCTATACACTCCGTTCGCTCGCATATTGGAAGTATGCACGGGGTAACGATCTCGGAGCTTCCTGCGGCAATGCATCGTAAGACCGCTGCTCCTCAGGCCTCGGTGACGGACGTGCTATCCGAGTTAGCACAGTTGTTTCGCAGCATCCCAGCAATTGACGGTTTCTCGGTCGAATCAGGAATTATCCGACGGCGCTGGGTCGGTGCGGTCCGCGGTTGCATCAAGCTACGGACGACCGAACGCTTTATAGGGTCCGACAGGATGGCGAAAGGGATTCGAAAGATTTCGAGTTTTCCCTTTAGTAGTATCGGAAGATGCCTTTCATATCTTCTGGCATTTCTTCCAGTGATTATTTTTCGGACTTCATTGCTGCGATCTTGGATAAGAGACTTATAGCGTCATTGGACTCGGATTTTTCGATCGGTACAGGGACTTTGTCCCTGACTTACCGACGCAGTCCAATATTGTCATTACAACATGTGTTTTATTTTTCGACGCTATATATTATATATATATATACAAGCCTGCTACTAAGCATGATAGTTTAGTTTCTTGTCCGCATGGCTCATTTCTGCCATTTTATCTTTTTTACATATAGTTTATTTTGGCAGAGCAGGGCGAACCGAGAGTTCATATGCGTCTAGACGGTGTGATTAAAGACTGCATATATTCTTTTTCGCCGTTTATGTCTTTTCCAATTTCAATATTGGGAACGACATTATGTATAGTAGACTTAACTTAGACGCTTTATTATACGTAATCCGCCTTACTGAGGCGTTATCATTACGTCTTCAAGAAAAGATTTACGGGATATTATTCTCAATGTAATTTCTTTTGAGGGCAGTATTTTGTTCACGTATAACTCCGCCCTTCAGTGGCTGATTGGAGTGTTTAGACGTGATGCAGCCCTAGCTACATCCACGCGTGGATAGTAGGTTAAGAACTCTCTCAGAGTCGCTTCGTTCTCGGAGGAGCTTCTCTTCGACGGCAACTTTCCGGCAATCCATGAATTGCTTGGTTTATACATTCTCTTGTCTATCTACTGTTACAAGAGATTCAGACTGGGGCAAACATTCGGTGGTTGACTCAGAGAGTGCCGCCGCAGTTGCCGGACCCTAGTGTGGCTGTTATGACGGTTGCCAGTCAAACAGATTGGGATATATACTGATCCCTACGGATTCGAAGTGCCAGGGTCTTTGGGTTCCGCAGTCTTTTAGCTATCAGTTTAACTTCCGCGGAATAATGTTTTTTAGGCTTGCTTTATGTCATTGCATGAACATTATTCAGAAATGCATGCCCAAATTCCTGTCCTTTAATTCGACAGTAGTGGCGTATCTCCGGAACCAGGGAGGCACTCTTTCGTTTCCGTTATTCAATTTAATGGAAAGAATCCGTCTGTTGGTTATAGTACACCAAGTTCAGTTTTGGTCCGTCATATTCGGGGTCGTCTGATTGTTTTATCGCACTCCCGTTCTCTTACGGGTCGCTTGTTGCTGTCAGAATGGACTCTCAACAAACAAGTATTTAATCAGATTTGCTATCTATGGGAGCGCCCAATGATGTTTTATTATGACACAGCTTGCTAATCAATTGCAGACGTATGTGTTGGCTTGTCCAGATCTCTGAGCTAATACTGTTAACGCTCTATTGATCTATAGGACGCAATGATAGGATACGCGTATCCTCCGGCGCTGTTGTTTTAGCAGGTATTGCTAAGATAAACAACCACAATACATTTCTGTTGATAGCATCTCTATCTTCACAGAGATCATGAGTAATTTACTCTCTTGTCTACTGTGGATCTTAACGTGAAATCTTCCTCTATGTGAGGATCTTTTTTCACTGGGTAAATCGTGTCATCTTTATCACAACCAGCAAGGTCGCAACCTTCATGTATTCCGTTGTGTGGTCCGTATTGCATTGTAAGCACTGTACTGGACGAGCTTTGGACGCGATTTCTTACTATAGGAGATCCTCTTCTTCGCTATTCTATGCGACTAAAGTGGAGGCTCTTCCGTCGTGGTGTAGGGATCATTATGTTCATATGGTTGATCCCTCCATACTACGCATTGCTAGTTTTTAGTATACTTGTTTCACAAGATCTACTGCAGCCTGTTGTTATTTAGGTTATAGGTTTATGTTACCTCATACCTATGCACTCTACGATAGTTTACAATTGAGTCTTTTGTCTCTTTATCTAAGTCAGTTAGTAACTTTTTGATAAATAGACTTAGAATCTTTAGATTAAATTCCTATACGGATTTTAACTTCGGTTCTTATTTAGCTAAGTAATCATTTGAGCCTCTGGAAACAGTAGTTTTCAAATTCTGACCTTTTAGACAGTAATTCTGTTGGTTTCTCTTTTACTGTAGAGTCAGTGAGTTTCATGCACTATCGATGGATGATTTTCACTTTCATAGTTTCGGAATCAATACTTCCGTTACTATTTAGGTTGGATTGTTGCATAAGAGTTAGGCTCCTATTATCCGGAACCTATTATTTTAAGGTCCTTCCGTCTTCGTATGGGCATAGGCCTTTACTCTTTCCGGGTACAGTTTATGTATTTATAAACAGATATCTGTTTATTACAAGGGCGTAAGCTTCTTCTGTCTTTGATGTCTAGTAGAAGGACGTTACGCTCCATTTTATTGTTAATCGATTCTATTAACTAGCGTACTGCTTATGGTATATCATTGGCTTAGCAGTTGTGCTTAAGATTTCGGCTCTTGAAGTAAGAGTTCTTCTACTTCTTGGGCTTACATTAATAGTGTTGCTATTATAGATTTTTGAAGGCTGCTCATTGCGCTCAGCCATCCATTCATGAATTTTATCTCAGAAATATCGAGTCCATTTCTGCAGGCCTCTATTGTTAGGTCTATTATCTACTGCTCAGAATGTCATTCACTTAACAGTTGCTACTATAGCTAGGTAGGCTGTCTGTTTCGGCAGTGTCTCCGTTCGGCTGCCCTCTTCGCTCTGGGCTATTTGACCCAGGGCAAGAAAAAGGGGGGGGGGGGAGGGTGTTCCCTTGGGTCACCTGTTTTTACTATGAAAACAAGGGGATACCTCCTCCGGAGTTAGTAATTCTGAGCTGTTATTGGGATGGTTGTTTAGTGAGAAGTTTAAGTTTATAAAATTCATTCAAGTCTTAGTTTTTAAAGTATAGCTTTTGAATATTGCATATGTCAACGGACATGATTATGCAATTCTCACACACTTTTAGGAGTATAAGAGTCTCTATTCTCTAGACTTACTTTATTATTGGCTTACTTTAAAAATTATTAGTATAAGGATTATTGGATATTAATAGAGTACATGGATGTATGAAGCTCAATTTTTGGAAGGTGTTGTATCTTTCTAATTTATCATAAATAAGAAAGATACATGTAAGGCCTATTACTTCTTTTCCCTACAGGGGATGACTCTATTTTATTTTATTGAGCGTATTCCATTTTGCTCTATGTCCTTGGCCCTCCAGCCTTTTTACTATTCAGCTATGTCTGGGTCATTGGTACAGTATAAAAATGTTAAAAAATTTATAGTAATTTATATATTTTTTATACTTACCAATGACCCAGACGGGGATGGCCCTCCCAGGAGTTGGGAACTCTTGCCTCCCCGCTGAGTACATAGCGCTTACCAGGCACTGGTTATTAGAATGATAAATGGCGCCAATTTCGGAACGTCCTGGACACTGCGCATGCGCAGTGGGGGCGAGGTGTGGAGGGCCTTTCAGGACATGTTTTCTTTAGTTTTAGATGCAAATTTTGGGGATTGGGGGGCAAAATTTGTGTTTGGCCCTATATTTTAAGAGTTAGCACCAGCTATGTCTGGGTCATTGGTAAGTATAAAAAATATATAAATTACTATAAATTTTTTAACTTTCTACCTATTACTCTTGAGTGCCTAATAATCATACATGTATGATTATTCTTTTTTGAACAAAATTCCCACCTGTATTATCCTTATTTGACCCTGTATGATTACTAATTTTCAGCAATCAAATGTGCAGAGTGTCTGCTTATCTCAAGAAGTTCACCAAAACAAACTAGTAAGGTACATGTACAAGCAAATTAAGGATGCAATGGAAATGTTAATGGGTAGAGAGGTGGAAAAATATATTTGGGCTTTATTCTGAAGTACTGCTACCATAACTTTAAGACCTAGCACCCAGTGGATGTGCTTCATACCATCACTGAAACAGAATTAATTAGTCTATAAGGTTTTGCCATGGTGCAATTTATGGGAGAGTGCCTACAGGCACTCTCCCATAAATTGCAACAAGTCAAATACATGTGAAAATTATAACCAAAAGTAATTTTGCCACTTCACCACTTCAAGAGCATCAGACGTCTGAAAACGGTTCAGAGCATAGCAGTTGGCTCACATCTTGGAATTTTCCACCCTATACTATTATTCGACCCTGTACTATTATTAATTTCCAGAAAATTTTCCACCCTGTGCTATTATTTTGCCCTGTACTATTATTAGGCACTCGAGAGTAATATGCCTGACTATAATTAATTATTAGCATTTTAAAAGATATGGCAATTTGCCAGCAGGCAATGCTAATGGTTCATTTCATTTATTTATTTATTGGTGTTAAAGGTCACATACTTCTTGCACAATGGCTAATCCTGACCACAACATGGAGATAAAGTCAAGGTCAGTCAATCGTTTATGCCCCATGTTGCCTATTTTACAGGACTTGCACCCCAAGCATTAGTGACTAGGTCCTATTTTACCAGTAAAACAGTGCTTGTTTACCACAGTAAACAAGCACTGCCTAACTTCCCAGGGTTCCCATGGGGGGAATGGTTCATTTCAACCCATTTAAAGTCATAACTAGAAAATCCAATTCTAGGAAATACAATTGTAAAAGTTCTCTAGTATTGGCTCCTGGTTTTCCATACATATATATGCTATTTGAATGATGGCACAGACATGCAGATTTCATGGAAATGCTTGATCCGTTTCTTTGCAGGTTCCGTCAGGGCAAAATCACCGAAACAAAAAACAGGTTCCCACAAATTTTTTAGCATTTCGCTTTTTATCAAGAGACTCTTAAAACATATTAAAAGTTTTCTGCCTAGAGGAAAATTGTATCATTTATCATCAATGAAACAATGATCGTAACAGCAACAATATTGCGCTCGTTTTGACAATCTCCAGAATCCAGATTGTTGAGCATGCATGTTTTCAACAGTTTCTGATTCTTAATTACTAAAATTGAATTACTAAATATCTTTGCTAAAATGCGAGGTATGTTCTTCCAATTTTACAGCGCTCTATGTAGAACCACGGAGAAGAATGAGATGTTTAGCACTTGGACGTTTCGCCCCCTCCTGAATCAGAATACACAAAGAATTTTTATTTAATTTTTTTTTCTTTATTTGTTCAACTTTAAAGTAAAAACCGAAATAATTATTTCATTGTCCTATAGTTATGATTATTTTTTCTTTATCTTTTTCTCTTGCAAGTAATGCTGTACACACTTCACACTCATCTGAGTCATTGTTTCATTTCATCTGTTGAATTAACTTGAGTGTTCAAGTGGACAATAGACACAAGTGAAAACATACATAACTTGTTTCACTTTTTTTTATTTCATCAGATGTATTCACCCTCTTCAATAACAATACTGCTCCTCAACTCAATTTTGTGGATAAACCCACTAAACACCCTTCTTATTATAAGTTAGCTCATCCAAAGCCGCATAATTATATTGACATCAGTAACTATTCTAATTACGGCCATGAGACCAGATACACGGACATTTAACATATTAGCCAAAGGCAAGGGTAATGCTGTTGATAAGAGTGTCTACTCCGACCAAGTGTGTTGTTTTTTAAATTGTATTTCGGGGGGTGTCAGGAAGACAGCCAATCTGGCTATGATGTCCCCCTACAATGTACCATTCCAATTTGTACAAAAAAATATATTGTTTTAATTTATTCTTGTAAATTGGTATATTGTTAAATAAATATTCTATTCTATTCTATTCTGTTCTATTCTATTCTATCCACTGCATATTCAAGGTCCTTCTTAAACATTTGTAGGTCTTGAACTAGAAATCAGGATAGAATCGTGAGAAAATGGTAGTCCAAACATGGCCTGAAAGACTGTATTTTAATTTTTTTGATTTGGGACATACCAAACCAACAAATTAACCCCCTGCACACTGATGTCAAAATACCAAAATTTCAAGTAGCCATTATTCCCATAATGCAACTAGAAATTTAATCAGTTCAGTCTTGTTTGACAGAGCTCAATGAGCTCTGTCAAACAAGACTGAGCTGATTAAATTTGTAGTTGCATCATGGGAAAAGTTAGCAGCCTGAAATTTTGAGATTTTTACATCAGTGTGCAGGGGGTTAAAATACAGTCTTCCAGGCCATGTTTGGACCAAGAAAATGGGTGCAGAATCAGTAAAAGATAGGTTCCACGATAGCTTGTGTTGGAACCCAAAAGCAGGTTCTGTGGGGTTCCCAGACATCAAATATACAGAACCTGCTTTAAGGTTCTGTGAATTTCTGAAATCTGCATGCCTGATGGCAGTTCACCACATGACTATGAGTGCACTATTCAAGTGACAAAGGCATATGCCCAATCATTGTTATTGGAATCCCATTTGATTTACAACCAGCTGAGTTAAAAAAAAGATTGAAATTCATACATTTCATCATCAAAATTTCATATTTTTATACTGTACCAATGACCCAGACTTAGCTGGTGCTAACTCCAACAAAACCAGGGCCAAACACAAATTTTGCCCCCCAATCCCCAAAATTTGCATCCAAAACAAAAAGAAATCATGTCCTAAAGGACCTCCATAGTACGCCTCTACTGCGCATGCGCAGTGACGCAGTCGTCCCGAAATTGGCGCCAATTATCATTCTCTGTTTGGCCCTTCATCAGTCAACATCTCACTGATCTTTGTGGTTGTAAATCTCAGTTTAAAGGATGCCAGACACGTAATTTTTGGAGAAAATGTGATTCTAAGGAGGATAGAAGGAGGAGAGGAAAAAGAAGTGGCAAAAAATAATCAGGGCTGTACTTAAAATTTTTTGATGAAATTATGTTAAGTTGCCTATTTTCGAGGCATGGGCCTCTTGTTGTCATTCTTGCTAATTGTTGCACTGCTTATTCAGTGTTTCCTCTCCCCTAGCCTTCTAAAGTCCCCCCTGGCAATTCTCCCATGCTTTTGGCATATTTTTGAGAAGTTTCATTTCTAAAATTTCCTGGGAGAGTTGCTTGGTTACAGAATGTTTTCTGTTATTTTCCCCATAGTTACGTTTTCACCCATGGGTGTATAACGTTTGTGTTCTGCATCTTCCATCTGATGTTCTACAGATTCTCCCCTGGGAGTCTCTGTTTTGCATCAGATAGAGTGTAATTGATGACTGATTCCAGGCCAGTTTTTTCAGTGCCTGGAGTCATGTTTTCTAGTGTGTTTACACTGTTTGTTTTCATTGGCAACAGCCTTTTTTGAGGGGGGCTGTTTGCCTTTGTGGTAGTTTATCTCATTATAAGATACATTTATATTATCCGAAAGTGTCTCATTAATTATTTTATATAAATTTAAAATTTTTGACCACACTTTGCCATCGGATCCATCGGGGCTCAACGTTACTTTTCAGCAACTTGGGCTTCTCTGAAAAAATATTTTTTCAAAATTATTTTGTTTTGCAATTGTTTTTTCATTTATTAATGGATCATGTTATTATGTATCTTTGTGTCAGGGGTTTTTGCGAGTAACTAGGACTTATTGTTGTTCTTTCACAATGAAGGGACATTGTTCAAATTGTAATAGGAAGAAATCTTCCTCTGACTTTCATGATCATTGTATTAATTGTAGTCAGTGTTCTCGCATTAATCCCTGTCCTATATGTGAACATTGGGATGAGAAACATTGGAAACGTGTGTCACGATATGTTGTTTCTGGAGAAAGAGTGATGCCGGCTCTTTCTCCACAAGGTCACTCTACTCTCTCAGTTTCTATTTCAGAGGAACCAGAACAGGGTGATGTTTCCATGTTATCTTCTTCAAGTGTGCGTCACAAATGAATTCAGAGCTAGCGGCAAAAGTGCTCATGGAGATTAGACAAATGTCGTCCGCTAGCTCGCCCGGTGTAGCGTCCATTCACCGAATGGTTCGGCAGCCGGGTTCGTCCGATGCGGTCCAAGAGGAAATTTTGGGTGATGCGAGCACTATAAACATAATAGATGCACACCCAGTGACGGCGGATAGTAAACGAGAACGGAGGAAGCCTTTTAGTCCGGTTCCTAGCTCGTCCAGGTCCAGCCGGGCCGCGAGCGAGAGAGGTCCCTCTCTCGTACAACAACATCTGGGACCAGATGTTGTGGTACAAAATGTGTCTTTAGCGGAGCATACGTCCGTCGCTCGGGACGCTCCGTTGTATAAGCAGTCCGCAGAGACTGTTAAGGCTTCCTCTTCTCGTCAGCGCACACGACCGCACCTTGGCTGCGTGACCTCCGATATTTTACCAGCTTCGCCGATGAAGGATTCTTCGGCGACCAGGTCACACCATCCGGCAGCCAGGGATTCGAGACCGATGGACTCCGGACGTTCGCATAGGAAAAGTATGCGGGAGCCATCTGATGCGGAGCTGCCCTCGGCGAAGCAGCGAAAGACTGCGCCTCCGCAGGTCTCGACGTCGGACATTCTTGTGCAGATAGCACAGCTTATCGCAGCATCCCAGCAGCCGACAGAAACGGTGTCGGATCGAGAATTATCCGACGGCGCTGGGTCGGTACGCTCCGCCGAAGCATCGGGGGCGGACGACCGGGAACATCGGGAGGTCTGACCGGATGGTGAAAGGGATACGGATGAATTGGAGCTATCCCTTTCGGAACAACATAAAGCTGCCGTGGACTTCATCCGGCACTTTCTCCCTCAAGTTGTTCCGTCGGGCCAGACTGCTGCGCTTCCGGACAAGAGAATTATAGCGTCATTGGACTCTGAATTTTTTGAGCGGTTCAGGGACATCGCTCCCGAGTTTCCGTCGCAGTCCAATAATGTTGCAAGAACATTTGAATTATTGAACGACGCTATATTTAAACTTGCTTCCAGGACGGGGAAAGCAGGTTTCTTGTCCGCTAATACTCTTAACCTGCCTTTCATTAATGCAAGGAATAAATTCGATACGGCAGGACAGGATATACCGAGAGTTCCTCTGCGTATGGACGACGAGGCGGAAGACTTAGAGCTATCATTACCGTCGTCAGCTTCTATTCCAACCGCGGTGTTGGAAACAGCTATTGCGTCTAACAGAGCCAATTTAGATGCCTTATCTTACGCAGATCACCTTACTAAGGCGTTATCACTGCGCCTTCAAGGGGAAGAGTTTCAGGATATACAATCCTCTTTAAGACTTCTTTCAAGGGCAGTAGCTTATTCCACGTGTAACTCCGCCCTTTCAGTGGCAAATCTGGAGTTGGTTAGACGTGACGCAGCCCTAGCTACATCCACACTAGTGGATTCTAAGGTGAAGAACTCTCTTAGAGTCGCTTCGGTCTCAGGAGAACTTCTCTTTGACGGCAAGCTTTCCGCTATTTATGATAAAATTAAAAAGAAAGCTAATGATTCTCTGTTGTTCAGATCGGCTCCTAAAAAGTCGGATACAGCAGACACGAATAAGACAGGCACTTCTGGGTCTAATGCGCCCAAGAGAGGTTCCTATAGAGGTTCCGGTGCGTCCTCTTGGTCTTATTCGAGAGACCGTCAGGATAGCGACTCTCGTTCGGGACGTCCTTCAGGCCGGGACAATCGGTCGGACGCCCCGAGGTCGACGAGGCGAGGTGCGGGTCGTGGAAGACGTGGTTTCTCCTACCGCAGGCCTTGCAGGTCCAGGAGGTGATGGCTTAAACCTCTATCGCGTTCCGGTTGGCGGAAGGTTGTCGAGTTTTTCACAAGAGTGGGCGTCGATTACGGACGACCCTTGGGTGAGAGGAGTGACTTCGGAAGGTCTAAAGATATCCTTCAAACGAAAGCCTCCATTAACTCGAAGTCCAAAGTGGACTCATCTTCCGTCAAATCCACAGAAAAGAGACGCTCTGTTATCAGAGGTGCAGTCTCTTTTAATGAAGAACGCGGTAGAGGTCGTAGAAAACCAGGAATCTCTGGGATTCTACAGCCATCTGTTTCTGGTTCCGAAACCAGACGGCTCGTTCCGTCCAGTCATAGATTTGAGCTGGATAAACAAGCTGATCGTCGCTCCGAAGTTTTATATGGAGACGATTCGATCGGTCAGAGCGAGTATTCGGGTGAACGATTATGCAACGAGCATAGATCTCAAAGATGCGTACTTTCACGTCATGGTACATCCGACATTCCGAAAGTATCTACGCTTCACAGTCCTAGGAGTGGTGTATCAGTTCCGGGCCATGTGCTTCGGATTGAATCTAGCACCCTGGGCTTTCACTCGGGTAATGAACTCGGTAATGATCTACTTCCGAGCTCATTCGTCTGCGGTAACGTCGGCCTACCTGGACGACATTCTTCAGAGGTACGGCAACGAGTTAACGCTTCAGAACGATGTTCAGAATCTTCTTCTATTGCTCCGACGTCTCGGTTTTATAGTAAACGAGGAGAAGTCGGATCTGGTGCCGTCCAAGTCATTCACTCATCTGGGAATGAGCTTCGAGACGCACAACAATCTCGTTCGTCTGCCGTTAACCAGAGCGAAATTAGTCAGTTGTTACGCTCGCTATTGTCTGCACGCAGACAAAGTCACGGCGAGAGAATTTATGAGACTGATAGGTCTGTGCGGAGCCACCGCGGATCTCATTCCGATGGGGCGGCTACGCACACGTCCTCTTCAAATTTTCCTGACTCAGAATTGGAGTGTGAAAATTCATTCGCTCGATGTAGACGTTCTCTTGTCAGATCAAGTGAAACAAGAGATTCAGACTTGGGCAAACATTCAGTGGTTAACTCAAGGAGTTCCGCTGCAGTTGCCGGATCCGAGTTTTACCGTTATGACGGATGCCAGTCAAACAGGTTGGGGTGCATCATTAATCCCAACGGATTCGAGATGCCAGGGTCTTTGGGATCCGCAATTCCTGTGCAAGCACATAAACATCAAGGAAATGATGTCAATTTGGCTTGCGTTACGTCACTGGATGGACATTATTCACGATGCTCATGTCCAAATCCTATCCGACAATACGACAGTAGTGGCGTATATACGGAATCAGGGAGGCACTCATTCAGTTCCGTTGTTCAATCACGTTCTTCTTTCGGTCCGTCACATACCGGGTCGTCTGAATGTGCTAGCAGACTCCCTTTCACGAAAGGGTCGCTTGTTGCCGTCGGAGTGGACTCTCAACAAACAAGTATTCAATCAGATTTGCTACCAATGGGAACGGCCAATGATAGACTTATTTGCGACACATCTCAACAATCAGTTGCAGACGTATGTGTCCCCGTGTCCGGATCCAAGAGCATTTGCAGTAGACGCTCTGTCGATCCCTTGGGACGGAATGATAGGATATGCGTATCCTCCAGCGCCGTTAATTCAACAAGTATTGCTAAAGATAAAACAATCTCAATGCAAGATTCTGTTGGTAGCATCTCTGTCGCCACAGAGACCGTGGATAAATCTACTCAGGTGTCTGTTGTGGGACCTACCGCGGAAGCTTCCTCCACGAGAGGATCTTCTTTCGCAGGGGAAATCGCGCCAACTCCATCACAACCCGCAAGGTCTCAACCTTCACGTTTTTCCGTTGTGCGGTCCTTCTTGCATGGCAAGCACTTTACAGGACGAGCAGTGGACGTGATTTCTAACTGTAGGAGGACCTCCTCTTCGCTAAACTATGCGGCTAAGTGGAAGGTTTTTCGTCGTTGGTGTAGGGATCATTCTGTAGATATATTTGATCCCTCTATACCAGACATTGCAAACTTTCTAGTATACTTGTTTGACGAAATCAAACTGCAGCCTGTTACTATAAAGGGTTATAGATCTATGTTATCTGATACCTATGCACATCATGATAGTTTACAAATTGGATCTAATGTCTCTTTATCGAAATTGGTTAGAAACTTTTCGATAAATAGACCCAGAACTCTTAGATTAATTCCTAAGTGGAATTTAGCTTGGGTTCTCCTTAAATTGAAGGAAAAGCCATTTGAACCTCTTGGGACAGTAGATTTCAAATTCTTATCTTATAAGACAGCTTTTCTCTTAGCTTTCTCTTCTGCCAGAAGAGTCAGTGAGCTTCATGCACTATCGGTGGATGATTCTCATTATCGTAGTGTTGGGAACACTATCACCTTCACTACTAATGTGGGTTTTTTAGCTAAGAATCAGGCTCCTAATAAATATCCGGAACCTATTGTTATTAAGGCTCTTCCGTCTTCAGACGGGCGTAGGCCTTTACTCTGTCCTGTTAGGGCACTACGTATCTATAAACAGAGATCTCAGTTTATCAGAAAGGGACGGAAACGTTTCTTTCTGTCTTTGATGCCTAATAGAAAGGACATTTCAGTCCATTCTATTGCTAGATGGATTCAGTTAACTATCCGTACTGCTTATGAAGATTTATCTTCTTCTCAGCAGTCTGTGCTTAAGATTTCTGCTCATGAAGTAAGAGCTCTTTCTACTTCCTGGGCTTATGCTAATAGTGTTGCTATTACAGATTTAATGAAGGCTGCTTATTGGTCTCAGCCATCCACATTTACGAATTTTTATCTCAGAAATATTGAGTCCATTTCTGGAGACCTGCATTGTTTAGGTCCGTTATCTGTTGCTCAGAATGTCGTCCACTAAACAGTTGCAACTATAGTTATGCAGGCTTTCTGTTCCGGCAGTGACTCCGTCCGGCTGCCCTCTTCGCTCTGGGCTATTTGACCCAGGGCAAGGGGAAGGGGGGGGGGGGGGGGCGGGTGTTCCCTTAGGTCACCTGCTTTATAGTGAAAAGCAAGGGAATGCCTCCTCCAAGTCAGTATTTCTGAGTCGCTTCCGGGATGGTTTTAAAGTGTAATATTAATGTTTAATTTCATTCATGTCTTATTTTTAAAGTGTAGCTCGGTGTGAAGCATTTGTATATGTCAAGTGTCAAACGGGCTTTAATATACAATACTCGGACACTTTTAAATGATTATAAAGAGTCTCAATTCTCTGGACTACTTTATTTATTGGCTTGCTTTAAAAATAATTAGTATAAGGGTTATACTGGATGTTAATAGAGAACATGAATGTTATTGTGCTCAATTATTAAGGGTAGTGTATCTTTCTAATTTAATATTAAATAAGAAAGATACATGTAAAGCCTAATACTCCTTTTCTCCTTAAGGGGTTACCTCTTTACTATATAGTTGAGCTTATTGGATTTTCCTCTATGTCCTAGGCCCTCCAGCCTGTTTACTATTCAGCTAAGTCTGGGTCATTGGTACAGTATAAAAATGTTAAAAAATTTATAGTAATTTATATATTTTTTATACTTACCAATGACCCAGACGGGGATGGCCCTCCCTGGAGTTGGGAACTCTTGCCTCCCCGCTGAGTACATAGCGCTGACCAGGCACTGCCAGTAAGAATGATAATTGGCGCCAATTTCGGGACGACTGCGTCACTGCGCATGCGCAGTAGAGGCGTACTATGGAGGTCCTTTAGGACATGATTTCTTTTTGTTTTGGATGCAAATTTTGGGGATTGGGGGGCAAAATTTGTGTTTGGCCCTGGTTTTGTTGGAGTTAGCACCAGCTAAGTCTGGGTCATTGGTAAGTATAAAAAATATATAAATTACTATAAATTTTTTAACTTTCATCTGTTTTTTTTTATTTTACATTACTAATGTATATTGGGAGAATCCAGGGAAGTAGTTATTTTTAGCTTTCATAGTTTCATTTGGAAGTAACTGGCAGGAGATTCCTAACTACAGAACAGGGCAACCTGAAAAGATTGAGCATTTATGAATGTTAAAAAAATGTTCCTTGTGTATTGAGTTTCAGTCAGAATTTGTCAGCATCTTACTGCATTTATGTAAAATCTTGTTGACCTAAAGGGAATTATTTTGCAGCAACAGAACTGAGCAAATACCATGAGTGAATGAATGAAAGAACAAAGTAAACACGATTCATTTTTCCATCAATTTCACCCTTCAGAAATAGTCTGATTATTATCATTTAACTCTTAACATGTTGAGTATTTTTCATGAAATCTAGTCATGGCTGCTATGAAGCAGCCATGACTAGATTTCATGAAACATTATTTAAACGTTTGGCTCAAGGAATAGCTGGTCGAAAAACTCGACACAATTTGTATATTTTTACTTATTTTCGTGGCAAGCGATTTCCTGTTCTGGGCAGGAATATCACCAGCATGTAAGGAGTTAAATGAACGAGAGATTTGGAAAAATTATTCACTGAAGGCACCTAATTTCATCTCAATCAACTCTGTCAAATCAAGAGTGAACATCTTGTAATTTTGCTAGGACCAAAAACATAGTGTGTCGGCAGCTTGACTTACCTCCCACTCAAACCAATCTATCATTCAAGCAAATTTGAGAGGCTTGAGAGTTTTAATTTATGCCGAGATGCTATTCACAAGCTATTAATTCAAAATAAAATATGTTTTCATTTTTGGAATTTTCAATAAAAAATTTCCACAATCCAATATAAGTAATTCCATTAGTTCCTTGAATCCTGCACCATATGTAACATGTATCCAACTAACCCTGTGCATTTTTACAGCCTTAGTCAGTGTATAATTTAATATGATGTGTAACATGGCAGCCTTTCAACTAATCCTGTGCAATGCCCATGGTTAGTAAGTGTATGTTAGCTTACCGACTAAACTAACTCTGTGCAATTCACAGGGTTAGTCACTCTTTTCTTTCTGGTTATAAATAAGATCATCTCTATTAGGTGACTAACCCTGTTGCATTGCACAGCCTTAGTGAGTGAACTCCATTTTCATGTAGTGTGTGACATGGTAGTTACCATTTTTTTTAACGAGAAAGTGAGACTAACCCTATGCACTTCACTGGTTATAAAACAAAAATCATTATTGACTGAATAACTAGCCCTCTGCACTGAACAGCCTTAGTGTAAATTTCGCACTTAATCCCGATTGCCTACATGGGGGCACGATGACTCTTTGTACTAAGGCATACTGCATGTCGATGGTGCGCATGTCTTCAACCAATATAGCCCTGCCTGTGCCACGGTGCAGAGTTCAGAGTTACGATGTTGGAGAGCTGACAGCTGCTCGTCGTTGCCCGGTGGTTCTCTCCGGGTACTCCGGCTTCCTCCACCCGTAAAACTGTCACCGACATGATATGACCCTGGCTGTTAATGTGTCGTTAAACACTAATAAATAAATAATATAAATAATTAGTGTAAATTTCAACTATAGCAAACCTTTACCCAACATAATGGCCAAAACCAGCCAGTAATATTATCAAGAATCATTTAAACTCAGCTTGTGGCCGTTCATTGGAATGGATTATGTAAAGGTTCTTTAGTTAATTTAAAAAATGAAAACATGTCTGTGTTATTTTCAATTAACCCTTCACCCAACATAATGGCCCAAACCGGCCAGCGCTATTCACAAAACTCACCATCCGATTTTTATTTTTTTCACTTTTTGTGTCAAAAACATAGCTTATGACCCCTCATTGGAACGAGCTCATCATTCCAGTGAGGTGTCATAAGCTATGCTTTTGACACAAAAACTGAAAAAAATTAGTTATTCAAGAATTTTATTTGCAAGTGTTGTCTGCCTTTCGTGTTAGGTAAAGGGTTAATAGTTGGTTTATTGTGCTCAGAAAAATGTTCTTGATAGAATTTTTTTTTGCGTCATTTACTTTCCTCATTTTAGTACATTTTGAGAAATTAGTTAATATGATATTAGGGATAAACAGTTTGATGTAACTTATAGACCCACTCGAATCTGGGTAACAGACACAATCACTGTTTATAAATTCCGGATGAGCAAGGATGATCACACGTGACATCAAACAAGTGCTAGATGCAATGCAAATAACGCTTCAGTAGTTTTGTTTTGAGATGGGCTGTATCAGAATTTTGAGTTTGGTATCCGTTCGGTATTTTTAGGGGGTATACCATGGTATCTGTTCATCATTCATTATTTGGCTTGACTGAGATTTGCTGAAAGTACCAAAGGGGAATTCACATCAGCAAAATACAGAATAATATGTTCTTGTATCATTCTACCACAGCAACAATGGTAATGAGCTCAACATTGACATTCTTTTGCCAACGTAAATAATATCTACAGTAATTTTGTGACTTGTTCCAAACACAACTTAACCTTCAAAGGCTTATTCAGACTTTTGTGATCTCAGAAAATGTGCCATTAACATGCCATCATTACGTTGACCCACTTACAATAGATAAATCACCTGAGCACTGATTTGTAATGAAGTCTTAGCCACCTGCTAAGGCAGCCAAGACTTGACTAGAGATCACTGCTGAGCAACTGGACATGTCTCTGAAACCCACATGGTAGTAAAGACCTATATATATTCTTGGCACAATATTCAGTATCCAGATGATACCAAAACTGTACCGAAAAATTGGTACACTGCACAGTACTATTCACTTGCTATTTCTCCTGAGATTTTGCGAGCCTCTTCTGTCAGCTGAACAGGACTGTAAACAATGGTTATCTTCATTGGAGATAAATGAATATCACAACAGACTATTGGGCTATTATTCATAAAACTCCTGTTCAATTGGACAGAGTGGTTGTAAAATAAATCCAAAGAAAAATATTTGAAATTTTCCCAGTTCATGGTGGGTGGGTCTCAAAGGCAGCAAAAAATGAAACTACACCTACGACAGTATGTGCCTGAAAAGTGTTTCTAACACCCACCACCTCTCACCCCCATCCATATAGTCAGCCAAGACTTACCATGAAACAGTTGGCAAGGTACTTAGAATGTAATTTGCAACTTGACCAGGGAAGTGTGTGTGTGGGCACCTGTTCTGTTGCAATAAAAGGCGATCTAAGTCAGAATCAGGTCTTTAAGGGTTATATGTGGCCCCTCAACAACATTTATTTTTATCCAGTGTGAAAAAATATATTTTTTTATACTGTACCAATGACCCAGACTTAGCTGGTGCTAACTCCACAAAAACCAGGGCCAAACACAAATTTTGCCCCCCAATCCCCAAAATTTGCATCCAAAACAAAAAGAAATAATGTCCTAAAGGACCTCCATAATACGACTCTACTGCGCATGCGCAGTGACGCAGTCGTCCCGAAATTGGCGCCAAATATCATTCTCTGTTTGGCCCTTCATCAGTCAACATCTCACTGATCTTTGTGCTTGTAAATCTCAGTTTAAAGGATGCCAGACACGTAATTCTTGGAGAAAATGTGATTCTAAGGAGGATAGAAGGAGGAGAGGAAAAAAGAAGTGGCAAAAAATAATCAGGGCTGTACTTAAAATTTTTTGTTAAAATTATGTTAAGTTGCCTATTTTCGAGGCAAACGCCTCTTGTTGTCATTCTTGCTAATTGTTGCACTGCTTATTCAGTGTTTCCTCTCCCCTAACCTTCTAAAGTCCCCCCTTGCAATTCTCCCATGCTTTTGGCATATTTTTGAGAAGTTTCATTTCTAAAATTTCCCTGGGAGAGTTGCTTGGTTACAGAATGTTTTCTGTTATTTTCCCCATAGTTACGTTTTCACCCATGGGTGTATAACGTTTGTGTTCTGCATCTTCCATCTGATGTTCTGCAGATTCTCCCCTGGGAGTCTCTGTTTTGCATCAGATAGAGTGTAATTGAGGACTGATTCCGGGCCAGTTTTTTCAGTGCCTGGAGTCATGTTTTCTTCTGTGTTTACACTGTTTGTTTTCATTGGCAACAGCCTTTTTTGAGGGGGGCTGTTTGTCTTTGAGGTAGTTTATCTCATTATAAGATACATTTATATTATCCGAAAGTGTCTCATTAATTATTTTATATAATTTTAAAATTTTTGACCACACTTTGCCATCGGATCCATCGGGGCTCAACGTTACTTTTCAGCAACTTGGGCTTCTCTGAAAAAATATTTTTTCAAAATTATTTTGTTTTGCAATTGTTTTTTCATTTATTAATGGATCATGTTATTATGTATCTTTGTGTCAGGGGTTTTTGCGAGTAACTAGGACTTATTGTTGTTCCTTCACAATGAAAGGAACTTGTTCAAATTGTAATAGGAAGAAATCTTCCTCTGACTTTCATGATTATTGCATAAATTGTAGTCAGTGTTCTCGCATTAATCCCTGTCCTGTATGTGAACATTGGGATGAGAAACATTGGAAACGTGTGTCACGATATGTTGTTTCTGGAGAAAGAGCGATACCGGCTCTTTCTCCACAAGGTCACTCTACTCTCTCAGTTTCTATTTCAGAGGAACCAGAACAGGGTGATGTTTCCATGTTATCCTCTTCAAGTGTGCGTCCGTCGTCACAATTAAATACAGAGCTAGCGGCAAAAGTGCTCATGGAGATTAGACAAATGTCGTCCGCTAGCTCGCCCGGTGTAGCGTCCATTCACCGAATGGTTCGGCAGCCGGGTTCGTCCGATGCGGTCCAAGAGGAAATTTTGGGTGATGCGAGCACTATAAAAATAATAGATGCACACCCAGTGACGGCGGATAGTGAACGAGAACGGAGGAAGCCTTTTAGTCCGGTTCCTAGCTCGTCCAGGTCCAGCCGGGCCGCGAGCGAGAGAGGCCCCTCTCTCGTACAACAACATCTGGGACCAGATGTTGTGGTACAAAATGTGTCTTTAGCGGAGCATACGTCCGTCGCTCGGGACGCTCCGTTGTATAAGCAGTCCGCAGAGACTGTTAAGGCTTCCTCTTCTCGCCGGCGCACACGACCGCACCTTGGCTGCGTGACCTCCGATATCTTGCCAGCTTCGCCGAGGAAGGATTATTCGGCGACCAGGTCACACCATCCGGCAGCCAGGGACTCGAGACCGATGGACTCCGGACGTTCGCATAGGAAAAGTATGCGGGAGCCATCCGATGCGGAGCTGCCCTCGGCAAAGCAGCGAAAGACCGCTCCTCCGCAGGTCTCGACGTCGGACATTCTAGTGCAGATAGCACAGCTTATCGCAGCATCCCAGCAGCCGACAGAAACGGTGTCGGATCGAGAATTATCCGACGGCGCTGGGTCGGTACGCTCCGCCGAAGCATCGGGGGCGGACGACCGGGAACATCGGGAGGTCCGACCGGATGGTGAAAGGGATACGGATGAATTGGAGCTATCCCTTTCGGAACAACACAAAGCTGCCGTAGACTTCATCCGGCACTTTCTTCCTCAAGTTGTTCCGTCGGGCCAGACTGCTGCGCTTCCGGACAGGAGAATTATAGCGTCATTGGACTCTGATTTTTTCGAGCGGTTCAGGGACATCGCTCCCGAGTTTCCGTCGCAGTCCAATAATGTTGCAAGAACATTTGAATTATTGAACGACGCTATTTTTAAACTTGCTTCCAGGACAGGGAAAGCAGGCTTCTTGTCCGCAAATACTCTCAACCTGCCTTTCATTAATGCAAGGAATAAATTCGACACGGCAGGTCAGGGTATACCGAGAGTTCCTCTGCGTATGGACGACGAGGCGGAAGACTTAGAGCTATCATTACCGTCGTCAGCTTCTATTCCAACCGCAGTGTTGGAAACAGCTATTGCGTCTAACAGAGCCAATTTAGATGCCTTATCTTACGCAGATCACCTTACGAAGGCGTTATCACTGCGTCTTCAAGGGGAAGAGTTTCAGGATATACAATCCTCCTTAAGACTTCTTTCAAGGGCAGTAGCTTATTCCACGTGTAACTCCGCCCTTTCAGTGGCTAATCTGGAGTTGGTTAGACGTGACGCAGCCCTGTCTACATCCACACTAGTGGATTCTAAGGTGAAGAACTCTCTTAGAGTCGCTTCGGTCTCAGGAGATCTTCTCTTTGACGGCAAGCTTTCCGCTATTTATGATAATATTAAAAAGAAAGCTAGTGATTCTCTGTTGTTTAGATCCGCTCCTAAAAGGTCGGATTCAGCAGACACGAATAAGGCGGGCACTTCTGGGTCTTATCCGCCCAAGAGAGGTTCCTATAGAGGTTCCGGTGCGTCCTCTAGCTCTTATTCGAGAGACCGTCAGGATAGCGACTCTCGTTCGGGACGTCCTTCAGGCCGGGACAATCGGTCGGACGCCCCGAGGTCGACGAGGCGAGGTGCGGGTCGTGGAAGACGTGGTTTCTCCTACCGCAGGCCTCGCAGATCCAGGAGGTGATGGCTCAAACCTCTATCGCGTTCCGGTTGGCGGAAGGTTGTCGAGTTTTTCTCAAGAGTGGGCGTCGATTACGGACGACCCTTGGGTGAGAGGAGTGACTTCGGAAGGTCTAAAGATATCCTTCAAACGAAAGCCTCCATTAACTCGAAGTCCAAAGTGGACTCATCTTCCGTCAAACCCTCAGAAAAGAGACGCTCTGCTATCAGAGGTGCAGTCTCTTTTAATGAAGAACGCGGTAGAGGTCGTAGAAAACCAGGAATCGCTGGGATTCTACAGCCATCTGTTTCTGGTTCCGAAACCAGACGGCTCGTTCCGTCCAGTAATAGATTTGAGCTGGATAAACAAGCTGATCATCGCTCCGAAGTTTTATATGGAGACGATTCGATCGGTCAGAGCGAGTATTCGGGTGAACGATTATGCAACGAGCATAGATCTCAAAGATGCGTACTTTCACGTCATGGTACATCCGACATTCCGAAAGTATCTACGCTTCGCAGTCCTAGGAGTGGTGTATCAGTTCCGGGCCATGTGCTTCGGATTGAATCTAGCACCCTGGGCTTTCACTCGAGTAATGAACTCGGTAATGATTTACTTCCGAGCTCATTCGTCTGCGGTAACGTCGGCCTACCTGGACGACATTCTTCAGAGGTACGGCAACGAGTTAACGCTTCAGAACGATGTTCAGAATCTTCTTCTATTGCTCCGACGTCTCGGTTTCATAGTAAACGAGGAGAAGTCGGATCTGGTGCCGTCCAAGTCATTCACTCATCTGGGAATGAGCTTCGAGACGCACAACAATCTCGTTCGTCTGCCGTTAACCAGAGCGAAATTAGTCAGTTGTTACGCTCGCTATTGTCTAAATACAGACAAAGTCACAGCGAGAGAATTTATGAGACTGATAGGTCTGTGCGGAGCCGCTGCGGATCTCATTCCGATGGGACGGCTACGCACACGGCCTCTTCAAATTTTCTTGACTCAGAATTGGAGTGTGAAAATTCATTCGCTCGATGTAGACGTTCTCTTGTCAGATCAAGTGAAACAAGAGATTCAGACTTGGGCAAACATTCAGTGGTTAACTCAAGGAGTTCCGCTGCAGTTGCCGGATCCGAGTTTTACCATTATGACGGATGCCAGTCAAACAGGTTGGGGTGCATCATTAATCCCAACGGATTCGAGATGCCAGGGTCTTTGGGATCCGCAATTCCTGGGCAAGCACATAAACATCAAGGAAATGATGTCAATTTGGCTTGCGTTACGTCACTGGATGGACATTATTCACGATGCTCATGTCCAAATCCTATCCGACAATACGACAGTAGTGGCGTATATACGGAATCAGGGAGGCACTCATTCAGTTCCGTTGTTCAATCTAACGGAAAGAATCCTTCTGTTTGCGTTGGAACATCACGTTCTTCTTTCGGTCCGTCACATACCGGGTCGTCTGAATGTGCTAGCAGACTCCCTTTCTCGAAAGGGTCGCTTGTTGCCGTCGGAGTGGACTCTCAACAAACAAGTATTCAATCAGATTTGCTACCAATGGGAACGGCCAATGATAGACTTATTTGCGACACATCTCAACAATCAGTTGCAAACGTATGTGTCCCCGTGTCCGGATCCAAGAGCTTTTGCTGTAGACGCTCTATCGATCCCTTGGGACGGAATGATAGGATATGCGTATCCTCCAGCGCCGTTAATTCAACAAGTATTGCTAAAGATAAAACAATCTCAATGCAAGATTCTGTTGGTAGCATCTCTGTCGCCACAGAGACCGTGGATAAATCTACTCAGGTGTCTGTTGTGGGACCTACCGCGGAAGCTACCTCCACGAGAGGATCTTCTTTGGCAGGGGAAGTCGCGCCAACTGCATCACAACCCGCAAGGTCTCAACCTTCACGTTTTTCCGTTGTGCGGTCCTTCTTGCATGGCAAGCACTTTACAGGACGAGCAGTGGACGCGATTTCTAACTGTAGGAGGACCTCCTCTTCGCTAAACTATGCGGCTAAGTGGAAGGTTTTCCGTCGTTGGTGTAGGGATCATTCTGTTGATATATTTGATCCCTCTATACCAGACATTGCTAACTTTCTAGTATACTTGTTTGACGAAATCAAACTGCAACCGGTTACTATAAAGGGTTATAGATCTATGTTATCTGATACCTATGCACATCATGATAGTTTACAAATTGGATCTAATGTCTCTTTATCGAAATTGGTTAGAAACTTTTCGATAAATAGACCCAGAACTCTTAGATTAATTCCTAAGTGGAATTTAGCTTGGGTTCTCCTTAAATTGAAGGAAAAGCCATTTGAACCTCTTGGGACAGTAGATTTCAAATTCTTATCTTATAAGACAGCTTTTCTCTTAGCTTTCTCTTCTGCCAGAAGAGTCAGTGAGCTTCATGCACTATCGGTGGATGATTCTCATTATCGTAGTGTTGGGAACACTATCACCTTCACTACTAACGTCGGTTTTTTAGCTAAGAATCAGGCTCCTAATAAATATCCGGAACCTATTGTTATTAAGGCTCTTCCGTCTTCAGACGGGCGTAGGCCTTTACTCTGTCCTGTTAGAGCACTACGTATCTATAAACAGAGATCTCAGTTCATCAGAAAGGGACGGAAACGTTTCTTTCTGTCTTTGATGCCTAATAGAAAGGACATTTCAGTCCATTCTATTGCTAGATGGATTCAGTTAACTATCCGTACTGCGTATGAAGATTTATCTTCTTCTCAGCAGTCTGTGCTTAAGATTTCTGCTCATGAAGTAAGAGCTCTTTCTACTTCCTGGGCTTATGCTAATAGTGTTGCTATTACAGATTTAATGAAGGCTGCTTATTGGTCTCAGCCATCCACATTTACTAATTTTTATCTCAGAAATATTGAGTCCATTTCTGGAGACCTGCATTGTTTAGGTCCGTTATCTGTTGCTCAGAATGTCGTCCACTAAACAGTTGCAACTATAGTTATGCAGGCTTTCTGTTCCGGCAGTGACTCCGTCCGGCTGCCCTCTTCGCTCTGGGCTATTTGACCCAGGGCAAGGGGAAGGGGGGGGGCGGGTGTTCCCTTAGGTCACCTGCTTTATAGTGAAAAGCAAGGGAATGCCTCCTCCAAGACAGTATTTCTGAGTCGCTTCCGGGATGGTTTTAAAGTGTAATATTAATGTTTAATTTCATTCATGTCTTATTTTTAAAGTGTAGCTCGGTGTGAAGCATTTGTATATGTCAAGTGTCAAACGGGCTTTAATATACAATACTCGGACACTTTTAAATGATTATAAAGAGTCTCAATTCTCTGGACTACTTTATTTATTGGCTTGTTTTAATAATAATTAGTATAAAGGTTATACTGGATATTAATAGAGAACATGAATGTTATTGTGCTCAATTATTAAGGGTAGTGTATCTTTCTAATTTAAATATTAAATAAGAAAGATACATGTAAAGCCTAATACTCCTTTTCTCCTTAAGGGGTTATCTCTTTATTTTATAATTGAGCTTATTGGATTTTCCTCTATGTCCTAGGCCCTCCAGCCTGTTTACTATTCAGCTAAGTCTGGGTCATTGGTACAGTATAAAAATGTTAAAAAATTTATAGTAATTTATATATTTTTTATACTTACCAATGACCCAGACGGGGATGGCCCTCCCTGAGTTGGGAACTCTTGCCTCCCCGCTGAGTACATAGCGCTGACCAGGCACTGCCAGTAAGAATGATATTTGGCGCCAATTTCGGGACGACTGCGTCACTGCGCATGCGCAGTAGAGTCGTATTATGGAGGTCCTTTAGGACATTATTTCTTTTTGTTTTGGATGCAAATTTTGGGGATTGGGGGGCAAAATTTGTGTTTGGCCCTGGTTTTTGTGGAGTTAGCACCAGCTAAGTCTGGGTCATTGGTAAGTATAAAAAATATATAAATTACTATAAATTTTTTAACTTTTTTGTATCTTTCAGGTATGTATTTGGAAAAGAAGAGTTCTACTGGGAAGGAAGTCAACAAGTTGACCTATGAAAAGTTTCTAATAGATACTAAAGATGCAAAGTGGAAACCTCCTTTAGGCAATCAGTGTCTCATTTTGCCAAATTCATGATTAGGAATAAACATTTTGAGACCTAATTATGGATAACCGTTTTCCCAAGACATTTTAACTAATGAGATTTCTGGAGACAGACAACAAGCAGCAGTTCTGGAAAAGTGAAAACTTACTTTTGAAAGTGAAACTGTGATAGTGTTCTACTTGTGATACATGTATATACATTATAGATATGTTTAACCCCTACGGGCCTGGACAAGTATCCTGAATTCCCACCAGCTCACAGCCTTAAAATGTCCAGTGGCTTAGCAGTGATTTCTAGTCAAGACTGTAACTAGAACCCACTGTCTAGATCAGGCATGTCAATCAGTACCTGTAATGGTACTGGCGGTTCCCTCATGTTCCAACCGGTACCAGTACTGAGGCTTTTGTCCTGCCAGTACCAGGACAAAATTATTTTACACAGAAATTTCTAACTGAACGAGGGTAAACAGACTGATAGTCGTCTATGGCACTCTTGCACGACATACTTTCGACTTATTTGTGAATAGACATATCAAAACACTTTAAAGATGCATGTTCTGTCTGCACAGTGACCTCGATAAGGTCGAACATATTGACTTTTCAAACGAGGCATCAAAGACAATGAATGTGCCATCATTGGTTACTTCAAAGAAATTATTCTGTGGCAACACCAAAGTAATCATAAAGCATTCATGCTTTATGATCACTTTGATGTCACAGCAGAATAATTGTAGGATGCAATCTTGGGGACTGGGTCGTTTTAAATGCAAATTTCTCCCATCTGATTGTAACATGTCACCCAATTGTTAATTTGTCCCGGTACCAGTACTGCTTTCGGTGGGACAGGCTCTGTCCCATCCTGGTATGTTGGTACCGGTGGTGCTTTACTTTGACAAGCCTGGTCTACTTCATTTGCCTATTGTCAGCAGAACCTCCTCATGATTGTATGTTAGGCCACACAAAGTAGATCTTCTGTTTCTCAGGCCATTATTTGTAAAATTGCATGCGGGCGAGCGTTTTTTTATTTTATTTTTTATTTCAGTAATTACTTCTTTGCCATCAAAAGTTCATGTTCTTGGTTCAAGTTTTAGGCCTCATAATCTACAGAATAGCATGGGTGGTGGTGTATTTCATCCCTTGAGTGCAAGAAGGCTTTGCAATGCTAAAGCATTGCAAAGCCTTCTTGCACTCAAGGAACAAATTCATCAATATTTTTAACTTGGGTAAAATATCAGACATAAACCATTTAATTTTTATTTTTTTAAAGTTTAAATTGGTTATAAAAAGAGAGCATGCGTCAGCCAAAAGGACGATGCGGGAGGGCCTGAGAAACAGATTTTTAATTTTTTTAGGCCTTAAGGATACCTGTTTTGAGGTTGTAAAATTCAGAAATGGGTCCTCAAGAGTTAAGCCTTTACCTAATGCAGCTTGAAGGAATGGTGTGAATACTTAAGGGCATGCCTATAAGTATTAGTGGTTGTTTCCTATTTTGTTTGTCTGAAAAGAAATACATTTTCCATGTCACCATTAGAAACTAAATCCATTCATTGCCAGTTGGTTATAGAACAAGATCAAATTCTCTGATAATCTCTACCAAACACAACAACCAGACATGTTAAACCTCACTATTTTAGAGGGAGATCACTATATTTTTATACTGTACCAATGACCCAGACATAGCTGGTGCTAACTCTTAAAATATAGGGCCAAACACAAATTTTGCCCCCCAATCCCCAAAATTTGCATCTAAAACTAAAGAAAACATGTCCTGAAAGGCCCTCCACACTTCGCCCCTACTGCGCATGCGCAGTGTCAAGGACGTTCCGAAATTGGCGCCATTTATCATTCTAAGTTTGGCCCTTCATCAGTTAACATCTGACTGATCTTTGTGCTTTTAAATCTCAGTTTAAATGATGCCAGACACATAAATATTAGTGAAATGGTGATTCTAAGGAGGATAGAGAAGGAGGAGAGGAAAAGAATGTGTGACAGAATATTATCAGGGCTGTAACTTAAAATTTTTTAATGAAATTATGTTAAGTTACCTATTTTCAAGGCAGCAGCCATTTTGTTGTCATTCTGATTATTTAGTTACACTGTTTTTTCAAGTGTTTTCCTCTCTCCCTGTCCTTTAAGTTCCCCCTTGCTATTCTCCCATGCTTTTGGCATAGTTTCTGTAATTATTATTACTAAAATTTCTTGGGAGTTTTAGCTGAATAACAGAATGAATTCTGTTCTTTCCCCATGTTTACGTCTTCACCTACGGGTGGTTAGGCGTTGTGTTCTGCATCTACCATCTGATGTTCTGCAGTTTCTTCCCTGGAAGTCTCTGTTTTGCATCAGATAGTGTATTTTTGGTAACTGATTTCGGGCCTGGGTGCCTGGAGTCTTATTTTAGTGTTTTTACACTCATTGTTTACTTTTACAACAGCCCTCTGTGTGAGGGGGGATTTCTAAATAATAATATCTTTATGTTATTTTAATCATAACTAGATACATTATTATTGTTCGTAAGTGTTGAATAAATTGTTTAAAATATTTTTAAAATTTTTGTCCACACTTAGGCTTGGGATCCATTGGGGCTCAACGTTACTTTTCAGAAACTTGGGCTGTTCTGAAAAAATATTTTTTCAAAATATTTTGATTTCAATTATTTTTTCTATATTAATGGATCATATTATTATTATGTATTTTGATTGCCAGGGGTTAGTGCGAGTACCAGGACTTGTTTTCTTTTCACATTGAAAGGATATTGATCAATTGTTTTAAGAGGAAGTCTTCCTCTGACTTTATTATCATTCTATATGTGGTCAGTGTACTCGCATTAACTCCTGTTCTGTATCGTATGATTTCGATGACAATATGGGAAGCATATGTCACGGTATGTTGTTGGGGATTTGGACACTCCGGTCCTTTCCCCGCAGGGTCACTCTACTTTATCAATTTCTATTTCAGACGATCAAGATTAGGGTGATGTATCTGTGATGTCTTCCAACAGTGTGCCTCCGTCGTCACAATTAATGAAGGGCTAGCGGAAAAGTGCTCATGTAATACGCCAATTGCCTAAGAGGACCCTAGTAGGTTCGACGGCCTTTGACGTCCGCTAGCTCGCCCGGTGTAGCTTCCATTCACCGAATGGTTCGGCAGCCGGGTTCGTCCGTTGCGGTCTAGAAGGAATTTTGGGGTGATGCGAGCACTATAAAATTAACTTAATGCACACCCAGTGACGGCGGATCGGAGGGAGAACGGAGGAAGCCTTTTAGTCCGGTTCATAGCTCGTTCCGGTCCATCCGGACGGCAAGCGAGAGAGGCCCCTCTCTCGTTCAACAACATCTGGCCCCAGATGTTGTGGTACAAAATGTGTCGCTAGCGGAGCATACGTCCGTCGTTCGGGACGCTCCGTTGTATAGGCAGTCCGCTGAGACTGCTAAGGCTTCCTCTTCTCGTCAGCGCACACGACCGCACCTTGGCTGCGTGACCGCCGATATATTACCAGCTTCGCCGATCAAGGATTCTTCGGCGACCAGGTCACACCATCCGGCAGCCAGGGATTCGAGACCGATGGACTCCGGACGTTCGCATAGGAAAAGTATGCGGGAGCCATCTGATGCGGAGCTGCCCTCGGCGAAGCAGCGATAGACTGCGCCTCCGCAGGTCTCGACGCAGGACATTCTTGTGCACATAGCACAGCTTATCGCAGCATCCCAGCAGCCGACAGAAACGGTGTCGGATCGAGAATTATCCGACGGCGCTGGGTCGGTAGCCGGGGACACGAGGCCTGCAGACTCCGGACGTTCGCATAGGAAGTGTGCGGGAGTCAACGTACACGGAGCTTCCGGCGGCAATGCATCGTAAGTCCGCTACTGCACAGGCCTTGGGAACGGACGTGCTTTCCTTAATAGCACAGTTTATCGAAGCATCCCAGCATCAACTGAATCTGTCGCATATATTTTATCCGACGATGCTGGGTCGGGACGCTCCGCGGAAGCGGGTACGGACGTCTGAAAGTTTCATCCGGTCCGACGGGATACCGAAAGGGATTCGGAGGATTTCAAGCTTTCCCTTTCGGAACAACATATGCTGCGATGCCGGATAAGAAACTGATAGCGTCGGTGGACTTAGAAATTTTTGGTTCGGTTCAGGGACATCGTCCCTCAGTTCCGACATAGTCCAATAATGTCACACAAACTTTCGAATTATTGAACGACGCTATATATATTATTATTTTATGCTTGCTATCCAAGCATTTCTGGTTTCTTGTTCGAAGAGTTATGGAGATGTCTTTCAAAAGTGTGCCTCTGTCGTCATAGTTAATGAAGAGTTAGCGGCAATAAGTGCTCATGGAATATGTCTATCGCTTATGGAGTGACATTCGCTAGCTCACCCGGTGTAGCGTACATTCATCGAATGGTTCGGCTGCCGGGTTCGTCCGTTGCGGTCTAGGAAGGAGATTTGGGTGATGCGAGCACTTTAATTACTTTAGTACTCACCCAGTGACGGCAGATTGAGGACAGATCGGAGGAAGCCTGTTAGTCCGGTTCCTGGCTTGTCCAGGTCCGTCCGGGCTGTGAGCGAGAGAGGTTCCTCTCTCGCCCAACAACATAGGGGACCGCATGTTGTGGTTCAGATATTTTACATTCGGAGCATATGTCCGTTGCTCGGGACGCTCCGTTATATTGACAGTCCGAGAGACTGTCTTTAATGCTTCCTCATCCTCACAGCAGGGCACACGACCGCACATTGGCTACGTGACCTCGAGTATCCGATCAGTTTCGGCATTCAGTGATTCCACGGCGAATAGGTCGCGCCATCCGGTAGCCAAGGGACACGAGGCCTATACACTCCGTTCGCTCGCATATTGGAAGTATGCACGGGGTAACGATCACGGAGCTTCCAGCGGCAATGCATCGTAAGACCGCTTCTCCTCAGGCCTCAGTGACGGACGTGTTATCCGAGTTAGCACAGTTGTTTCGCAGCATCCCAGCAATTGACAGTTTCTCGGTCGAATCAGGAATTATCCGACGGCGCTGGGTCGGTGCGGTCCGCGGTTGCATCAGCTACGGACGACCGAACGCTTTATAGGGTCCGACAGGATGGCGAAAGGGATTCGAAAGATTTCGAGTTTTCCCTTTAGTAGTATCGGAAGATGCCTTTCATATCTTCTGGCATTATCTTCCTGTGATTATTATTTCGGACTTCATTGCTGCGATCTTGGATAAGAGACTTATAGCGTCATTGGACTCGGTTTTTTCGATCGGTACAGGGACATTGTCCCTGACTTACCGACGCAGTCCAATATTGTCATTACAACATGTGTTTTATTTTTCGACGCTATATATATATATATATATATACAAGCCTGCTACTAAGCATGATAGTTTAGTTTCTTGTCCGCGTTGCTCATTTCTGCCATTTTATCATTTTTACAAATAGTTTATTTTGGCAGAGCAGGGCATACCGAGAGTTCATATGCGTCTAGACGGTGTGATTAAAGACTGCATATATTCTTTTTCGCCGTTTATGTCTTTTCCAATTTCAATGTTGGGAACGACATTATGTATAGTAGACTTAACTTAGACGCTTTATTATACGTAATCCGCCTTACTGAGGCGTTATCATTACGTCTTCAAGAAAAGATTTACGGGATATTATTCTCAATGTAATTTCTTTTGAGGGCAGTAGTTTGTTCACGTATAACTCCGCCCTTCAGTGGCTGATTGGAGTTGGTTAGACGTGACGCAGCCCTAGCTACATCCACACGCGTGGATAGTAAGGTTAAGAACTCTCTCAGAGTCGCTTCGTTCTCGGAGGAGCTTCTCTTCGACGGCAACTTTCCGGCAATCCATGAATTGCTCGATTTATACGTTCTCTTGTCTATCTAGTGTTACAAGAGATTCAGACTGGGGCAAACATTCGGTGGTTGACTCAGAGAGTGCCGCCGCAGTTGCCGGACCCGAGTGTGGCTGTTATGACGGTTGCCAGTCAAACAGATTGGGATATATACTGATCCCTACGGATTCGAAGTGCCAGGGTCTTTGGGTTCCGCAGTCTTTTAGCAATCAGTTTAACTTCCGCGGAATAATGTTTTTTAGGCTTGCTTTATGTCATTGCATGAACATTATTCAGAAACGCATGCCCAAATTCCTGTCCTTTAATTCGACAGTAGTGGCGTATCTCCGGAACCAGGGAGGCACTCTTTCGTTTCCGTTATTCAATTTAATGGAAAGAATCCGTCTGTTGGTTATAGTACACCAAGTTCAGTTTTGGTCCGTCATATTCCGGGTCGTCTGATTGTTTTATCGGACTCCCGTTCTCTTACGGGTCGCTTGTTGCTGTCAGAATGGACTCTCAACAAACAAGTATTCAATCAGATTTGCTATCTATGGGAGCGCCCAATGATGATTTATTTATGACACAGCTTGCTAATCAATTGCAGACGTATGTGTTGGCTTGTCCAGATCTCTGAGCTAATACTGTTAACGCTCTATTGATCTATAGGACGGAATGATAGGATACGCGTATCCTCCGGCGCTGTTGTTTTAGCAGGTATTGCTAAGATAAACAACCACAATACATTTCTGTTGATAGCATCTCTATCTTCACAGAGATCATGAGTAATTTACTCTCTTGTCTACTGTGGGTCTTAACGTGAAATCTTCCTCTATGTGAGGATCTTTTTTCACTGGGTAAATCGTGTCTTCTTTATCACAACCAGCAAGGTCGCAACCTTCATGTATTCCGTTGTGTGGTCCGTATTGCATTGTAAGCACTGTACTGGACGAGCTTTGGACGCGATTTCTTACTATAGGAGATCCTCTTCTTCGCTATTCTATGCGACTAAAGTGGAGGCTCTTCCGTCGTGGTGTGGGGATCATTATGTTCATATTCTTGATCCCTCCATACTACTCATTGCTATTTTTTAGTATACTTGTTTCACAAGATCTACTGCAGCCTGTTATTATTTAGGTTATAGGTTTATGTTACCTCATACCTATGCACTCTACGATAGTTTACAATTGAGTCTTTTGTCTCTTTATCTAAATCAGTTAGTAACTTTTTGATAAATAGACTTAGAATCTTTAGATTAAATTCCTATACGGATTTTAACTTCGGTTCTTATTTAGCTAAGTAATCATTTGAGCCTCTGGAAGCAGTAGTTTTCAAATTCTGACCTTTTAGACAGTAATTCTGTTGGTTTCTCTTTTACTGTAGAGTCAGTGAGTTTCATGCACTATCGATGGATGATTTTCACTTTCATAGTTTCGGAATCAATACTTCCGTTAATATTTAGGTTGGATTGTTGCATAAGAGTTAGGCTCCTATTATCCGGAACCTATTATTTTAAGGTCCTTCCGTCTTCGTATGGGCATAGGCCTTTACTCTTTCCGGGTACAGTTTATGTATTTATAAACAGATATCTGTTTATTACAAGGGCGTAAGCTTCTTCTGTCTTTGATGTCTAGTAGAAGGACGTTACGCTCCATTTTATTGTTAATGGATTCTATTAACTATCGGTACTGCTTATGGTATATCATTGACTTAGCAGTTGTGCTTAAGATTTCGGCTCATGAAGTAAGAGTTCTTCTACTTCTTGGGCTTACATTAATAGTGTCGCTATTATAGATTTTTGAAGGCCGCTCATTGCGCTCAGCCATCCACATTCATGAATTTTATCTTAGAAATATCGAGTCAATTTCTGGAGGCCTCTTTTGTTAGGTCTATTATCTACTGCTCAGAATGTCATTCACTTAACAGTTGCTACTATAGCTAGGTAGGCTGTCTGTTTCGGCAGTGTCTCCGTTCGGCTGCCCTCTTCGCTCTGGGCTATTTGACCCAGGGCAAGAAAAAGGGGGGGGGGGGGGGGGGGAGGGTGTTCCCTTGGGTCACCTGTTTTACTATGAAAACAAGGGGATACCTCCTCCAGAGTTAGTAATTCTGAGCTGTTATTGGGATGGTTGTTTAGTGAGAAGTTTAAGTTTTTAAAATTCATTCAAGTCTTAGTTTTTAAAGTATAGCTTTTGAATATTGCATATGTCAACGGACATGATTATGCAATTCTCAGACACTTTTAGGAGTATAAGAGTCTCTATTCTCTAGACTTACTTTATTATTGGCTTACTTTAAAAATTATTAGTATAAGGATTATATTGGATATTAATAGAGTACATGGATGTATGAAGCTCAGTTTTGGAAGGTGTTGTATCTTTCTAATTTATCATAAATAAGAAAAATACATGTAAGGCCTATTACTTCTTTTCCCTACAGGGGATGACTCTATTTTATTTTATTGAGCGTATTCCATTTTGCTCTATGTCCTTGGCCCTCCAGCCTTTTTACTATTCAGCTATGTCTGGGTCATTGGTACAGTATAAAAATGTTAAAAAATTTATAGTAATTTATATATTTTTTATACTTACCAATGACCCAGACGGGGATGGCCCTCCCAGGAGTTGGGAACTCTTGCCTCCCCGCTGAGTACATAGCGCTTACCAGGCACTGGTTATTAGAATGATAAATGGCGCCAATTTCGGAACGTCCTTGACACTGCGCATGCGCAGTAGGGGCGAAGTGTGGAGGGCCTTTCAGGACATGTTTTCTTTAGTTTTAGATTCAAATTTTGGGGATTGGGGGGCAAAATTTGTGTTTGGCCCTATATTTTAAGAGTTAGCACCAGCTATGTCTGGGTCATTGGTAAGTATAAAAAATATATAAATTACTATAAATTTTTTAACTTTCCAGATTAAATTTTTGTAAAATGAGCCAGAAAATTGAAAATTTTAACAATCTCACTATTAAAGTCAAGTTTTCCTCTTTGAGCCATATAAAATTACAATTCACTATTTTGGCCAAAAAATCTCACTATTTTGCCTTTCATCAGCTCAACATGTCATGTTGCACGACAGCACAGCCCTGTCTGACCAACGCCATTGACCAGATTTTGCCTTTTACCATTCAGATTGCTTTTTCTTTCTTTTTTTTTTTTTTTGTTTATAATTTTTGCCTCGAATACATAGCTCACAGCCCCTTATTATACCCTCGACTTGAAAAGTCAAAGGGTTCCTCCATCCATCCGTGCATACCAACATTTTCCCTTGTATCTCGGCCACTGTTACTCTGATTTGAATGATATATGGTGTTGTGATGGAGCATCATGGGGGAACGATACCCGTGTAGAGTGAGTTTCTTCCACACATTATTTCCAGAGTTATTGCCCTTTTTCACTCTTTCGACTTGGAAAATGTTATGGCAGTTGGGGGGTATTAGTAGCACTTTGCAATGCAGGCCTCTTGTTAGAACAGCGAGCTATGTTTCAGTGAGAAAATATGAAAATTAAAAGTTTGCAAATGAAGTCTTCTGATCATGCAGGGTGAAGGGTTCAAAACATTTACTTATTTATTTAATGGTGTTTAAGATCACATACTTTCAACCAAGCATTAGTGACTGGGACAGAGCTTGTTTACCACAGTAAACTAGTACTGCATCACTTTCTCCGGTCCCCATGGGGGAAACTTTTTGTTATAAATTTTTTTAGCTATTTAACATTCTATTAAATTTATTATGGACCCCAACCTCCATCCATCTGTCTGTCCATACAAATGTTTTGCATTGAAATTTCAAAGCTGTCGGTCGGATTTGGATCTCCTTTGGTATGCTGATAAGCCCTGCATGGAGGAATGGATAGGCACCAGTAACGGGTTCTGTCCAATAAGTTTTCCCAGAGCTATGACCCCTTTTCACTCTTTTGACTTGGAAAATTTTTCTCGACCTCAGTATTGCATTCACTGCATGTAGAATTTCATTTATTCTTGGTATGCTCATGGACCCACTTGGCAAAAGAATATCCACAATCCAGTATCCAGTGAAGACCTCCATCCATCTGTCTGTCCGTACAAACGTTTTGGATTGTAATTTGAAAGCCATTGGTCAGATAATAATTTTTCCCCGAGTTATGGCCCTTTTTCACTCTTTTGACTTAGAAACTTTTTCTGTCCCACAAAACCTTTAAGGCTACTTTGAACCTGCCTACAGGTTGGGGGCATTGGCCCATGCTTTGTGTAGCCCTTAGTTATTTTTTTTTTTATTGGTGTTTAAGGTCACATATCTGCAAAATGGTTAATCATGTCCACAACTTGTAGATAAAAAGTCAAGTTTAGTCAATCGTTTACACCAATGTTACCCATTTTAAAGGCTGTCCACCTCAAGTGCTGGTGACTGGATCCTAGTTTACCAGTAAAACAGAGCATGTTTACTGCAGTAAACAAGCATTGCTTCAGTTCCACAGGGTTCCCTCAAGGGATTCTGCTAAAACAATTTTGACAAACAGCTAAGCATAGCAGTCAAAAACGGCCAGAAAATTAACCAGAATAAGCCTATCACAGCCTAAAATATCTTAGAAGCTTCTCAATAAAACCACAGATATGGATATCATTAGAATCAGCTTGTCGAGTTGGTTCTAATGATATCCATGTTTGTACGGTTTTATTGAAACATTGTGAAATTTGTTTTTGAAAAATGTGAAACTTAATTTATTTTTTAAAAATACTCTGTTAGGTAAGTATTAATTGGCTGATGTCAAGAAGCTACTATCATGGCTCTCTCGATAAGTGCTGAATGCTATTACAGTGGCTTTTACCCTTAAGTCCTCAGACAGTCACAAACTTCCACTTTTGTATTGCATTGAAAAAGTTGACCAAGGTTATTCATCCTTGAGAACTCTATTTGTGGGCTGTATTTGTCTTGACACTGTTTTTACATCATTGTTGGCTGTCTGTACAGACAGCCAACAATAAATCAGAAACACTGTTAAGTCATCTGCAGCTGTGGACAAGTATATACAGTAGTGATTATAGTAAAAATAATCTGGGCATTTAAGGGTTAAACTATATGCATTACCTTGTTGTTTGCAAGGCAGTAAAAAAAAGATTTGACTCAAAAATTGTTTTGTTACAATTTATTGCAGTGCCAAATGGGCATGTCAATAAATTGTAACAAAAACAATTAACTAAGGCTCCCCTAGTTTAGTAGAATTATATCTTTGGATAAATAAAGTAAATTTTGGCTCAAATCAAATTTAAAGGATCATGACTCATTGGAGATCCTCAGACAAATTTTTCGGACATCTGTCAAACAAAAGCAGGACTTGAATTTTTTTTTCAAATCTGCTTGCTCTGCACTGTACCTCAGTTTTGGTTGATATCATACAGTGTAACTTCCCCCTTTCAGACACTTATTACTTTAAGCCGTCTGCACATTCCACTGGTGAGTTATGACCCCCTTTTTCCTGTTGAGAAATGGACATTTTTTGTCAGCATGAGTTCATAACTCATCTGATAGTGGTCAGATCTTAATGAAATCTCAGACACATATCCAGCATGACATGTCCTTTTGGACACATATATCAAGTTTAGCTGTCGGCATATTCCACTCTTAATATCCATTTTTGATAATGTCTATCCAAACAAAGACTCAACCCTCGACTTGACACCAGTAGGGGGTATGCCAATACCTCTGGTGCAATCTCTTGTTACTAATGGATATAAACTCCCAAGTTTTTCAGAATTTTAGTACTTGTTCTGACAACATATTTCAAACTGAAATGTATGAATGTTACTTTTATAAATGATTTGTAATATTGAAATCAAATTAATTTTAATAAGAATACCTGTGTATGTTGTTTAATTGTAGTTGTAATAAATTTTTATTCTCCGCTTCACTGTTTTCATTTTTCTGACACATTGACCCTTTACCTAACATGAAAAGCAGACGACCCTTGCAAAAAAAAATTCTTGAATTACTACTTTTTAACTCACCTGACTGAAAGTCAGGGTGAGCTTTTCTTATCACTCTTGTCCGTCGTCCTGCGTGAAGGTGGTGTTTGAGCCTCTTTCTCCTAAACCACTGGCCACATTTTAATTAAATTTCATGTAAGTAGTGGTTATATAGGGGCATTTTGATTTTTATCCAAAATAGCTTTCGGCTCGTATTGAGCAGAGGTGTGGGGGAAAAATGGCCAAATTTTTTGAAAATCTTCTAATGAACCACCAGTAGCAGAGACTTGATATGTGGTATACCTTTTGAGGTTTAGAATCAAGTTTGTTCAAAAGAAGTTTGTCGGGCATTATTTGCCTCCGTTATGGGAGGGGCAAAAATTTTGGCCACGCCTAAAATGTCTATTTTCAGAACCGTGAGGTCGATTTGAACCAAATTTGAAATGAGATGATAATGGGTCATAAGTAGTTGATTGATGCCAAAAAAAATTTTCTCATTGCCCCATGGGAACCTTGGGAGCTAAAAATAGGAAAAACCTTAAAACTGCCATATCTCCAAAACTACACGGCACAGAGAATTCTTATTTTGTATAAAGCTTACTTTTATCCAGCAGAATAGAATGGTTAAAAAAAATCCCTATCGGTTTGATCACAAGGTTTTTTTCAGGACTTTGAAAAAGTGCTGAGTCAGCACTTTTTGACACTGTAGGCAATGGGAAAAAGATTAAAATATCTTCTTCTCCAGATCCAGCAGGCAGAATATTTTGATATTTGGTATGCAACATTGTAGGGTGGATCTGATTCAAGTTTGTTCAAATCGGCCCCCTGGGTTCATATTTGGGCTCAGTATAGGAGCCCGATTTCGAACTTAGTGCATTTCAGGCAAATTTCTTAAAAAATCTTCTCTAGATTCAGCAGGCAGAATCTTTTGATATTTGGTATGCAATATTGTGGGGTGGATCTGATTCAAGTGTGTTCAAATCGGCTCCCTAGATTCATATTTGGGCTCACTGTAGAAGCTCGAGTTCGAACTTAGTGCATTTCAGGCAAATTTCTTTGAAAATCTTCAAATCGGCTCCCTGGATTCATATTTGGGCTCACTATAGAAGCCCGAATTCGAACTTTGTGCATTTCAGGCAAATGTCTTCAAAAATCTTTTTCTCCAGATCAAGCAGGCAGAATCTTTTGATATTTGGTATGCAACATTATGGGGTGGATCTGATTCAAGTTTGTTCAAATCGGCCCCCCTGGATTCATATTTGGGCTCACTATAGAAGCTCGAGTTCGAACTTAGTGCATTTCAGGCAAATTTCTTTGAAAATCTTCTTCTCAAGATCCAGCAGGCAGAATCTTTTGATATTGGGTATGCACCATGCTTAGGGGGGGTGAGATTCAAGTTTGTTCAAGCCAAGTCCCTGGGTTCATATTTGGGCTCACTGTGGAAGCCCGAATTATAACTTAGTTCAAAATGAGGAATTTTCTTTAAAAATCTTCTTCAGATCCAGCAGTTGGAATGTTTTGATATTTGATGTGCAGCATTCTTGGGGGGGGGGGGGGGGGGGGGGGGAGATTCAAGTTTGTTCAAGCCATGTCCCTAGGTCCATATTTGGACTCCCTGTGGGAGCTTGAATTGTAACTTAGTTCAAAATGAGGAATTTTCTTTAAAAATTTTCTTCTTCAGATCCAGCAGTCGGAATGTTTTGATATTTGGTGTGCAGCATCCTTAGGGGGGGGGGGGGGGAGATTTAAGTTTATTAAAGCCAAGTCCCTGGGTTCATATATGGGCTCCCTGTGGGAGCCTGAATTATAACTTAGTTCAATATGAGGAATATTCTTTAAAACTCTTCTTTTTTTTTAGATCCACTGGTCAGAATCTTTGGATATTTGGTATAAGCTTTTCTTAGGAGGAGCAGATGCAACTGGTTGAAATCAATTCTCTGGGTTGATATTTAGGCTACCATGTCAGGTGGGCACCCTCAGGCCCCTTGGGGCCTCTTGATTTCATTTTTTGTCTCAAAAACATAGGTTATGACCCCTCATTGGAACGAGCTCAACACGCTCGTTCCAGTGAGGGGTCAAAACCTATGTTTTTGAGACAAAAAATGAAAAAAATAATGAAAATTGGTGATTTTTGAGAAAGGCGCTGGCAGTTTTTGCCATTACGTTGGGTAAAGGGTTAAGTTTCTACCAGTGGCATAGCCAGTGGGGAGCATGCCGTCTGCCACCACCCTCCACCTCCAAAAAAAACCAAACATTGGTCCAATACAACTTTGGCATAACAATGGAGACATAAAATGATCTACAATATAGGGCTACACAGGCCTCAGATTCACTTTAAAGCCAGGGGCAACCAAGCGATTATTTTTCGCAAGATCTCTGCAAAATTTTACACCCAATCACTATGGGACACATGCTGCATTTTTTCTCGAGACCATATGCCATGATTCTGCAAATCTGTTGATTATGTGACCTGTCCAGTATGGTGCCGCACAATAAGCAAATGTTCATGTGACTTAATTCCAAATGGTGATTGGTTTCTAGAAATTGTTTCATTCGACTGTCTGTCAGAGTGGGAACACATGTGATTTTATCAGCGATCTGTTCACGCGATAATAAAATCGTGAGAACTTGAGTTTCCCTGGGCTGATTATTTTAATTAACACACATAAGCTATGGGTTTTCGATGTGCTGTATATTTTTTCAGGCCATAATTCTCTGCATAAATTTGTTTCCATATGAGAACTTCACACAGGTTACCTATTGGAGTTGGATATGCTGTATACTTTTTTAGGTCACAAGGTTAAAAATTTGGCTCACTGTTACTAAAAATAGATTTTTGCACATAAATTTGTTTCCAGATGAGAACTTGAGTTTCCCTGGGCCAACTCTTGTAAAAATTCACACGTTACGTGTTCCCACTAACACCAGATGATCAAATTTAAGCTCTATTTAAGCACTTTTCAAGGACTCTGAACACGATTTTCAAGGACTATTATAATTTTCATATTGACCCACTTACAACACTGTGTACAACCCAAAGAATTTCAGCTTGAGGACCTGATTTCTGGAAAACCCAACCGGCTAGATATATACCGTTCCTTGAGTGCAACAAGGTGCATTGCAGAGGGTGCCTTGTTGCACTCAATGGAGAAAATGAACGTCACAGAGATGTGGTTCCCAACTGATTTAGTTGTATCGCTTGTATCAGGTGTGAGCTATCATGAAACTTCTCATCTCTGAGGTTACAGGTCAGAACTTTTCAAGGATGTGGTTGAAAATCAGGTACTTTTCAAGACAGGCCAAAATTGAAGAACTCAAAATTTAACCCTGTACAGTGGAGCCCACTTAATTGGATATCTCTTAACTGAATAACCCTGTTAATTGAATATAATTTCCCAACACAATACCATTTACCATGCCTCCAGAACAAATTTGACCTGTTAATTAAATATAAATTATAGAGTAAACTCGCCCCAGTTTTCCTTTTTGGCCTCAGTACATCAAATACAGGCATTTGATCTATTATATCTTGTTTGATAGAGCTCATGGAGCTCTGTCAAACAAGATATAATAGAATAAATGCTAAGTTTATCTCCAGAATCAAGGAAAGTGACTCAATCCCTGTTAATTGAATACTCCCATTAATTGAATAATAATAATTTTATTAACTGAATAATAATAATTCAATTAACAGGGTTCCAGTCCATTAGATTAGGTGTTTTTAGGTCAAATATTGGATCACTGCCACGAAAAATAGATTTCTATACATAAATTCCTTTCTGAATGAGAACAAGAGTTTCCAAAAGCCTATTGTTATGAATGTGCACACACATTAGCTAAAAGTGTTGGATGTGCTATATCTTTTTTTCAAGTCAGGTCAAATTTTGTCTTCTCCATCTGTCAGTCTGTTTTCCATTTCTTGATGAGAACTTTCTCTTGGCCATTGTTATGAAACTTGATGTGCATATAGCCTATGATTGTTGGATGTGCTGTATACTCTTATGAGGTCACAAGGTCATATATTGGGGTCACTGTTTTTACAACTAGATTTTGGCATATAAATTTATTATTTATTGGTGTTTAAAGTCACATATTGTTTTTTGCATGAGTCATGTACTTAAGTTACTTTCGTTCAAATTGGTCCAACGGTCCAGAAAATGGAAATTTTGGGCAAAAATCTTGCCCCTCCCATTACAAAGGCAAATATTACTTTACAAACTTCGTTTGAACCTTAGCCATTGGTTACCAGGTCCTATTTTACCAGTAAAACAGCTGGTTTACCATAGAAAACAAACACTGCTTCACTTCCCGGGGTTCCTATTACCAACTGCACAAAATCTGTCGTATCAAGATTTCTTGCCCACATGCACATCTACACTTCATACTGATACTTCACATTAAGTTTCGTAAAAATCCTATGAAAAAACAAGAATTTCATGTAGAAACCCATAATAAATCTAAGTTAAAGGGAGATAACCTAGTTAAAATTGCCACAGCTCAAAAATTTTGGAATATGCGCATGTTTATTTAGTAGTGATGATGTCTGTAAACTTTCATCCAAATTGACTGATAAATGTAGGAGGAGTTGCGCACACAAGAATTTCATGCAGAAACCCATATTAAATCAAAGTTCAAGAGAGATAACCTGGTTAAAATTGTCGCAGATCAAAAAGTTTGGAATATGCACATGTTCACTTAGTAGAGATGATGTTTGAAAGGTTTCATCAAAATCGGTTCATTAATGTAGGAGGAGTTGCGCACACAAGAATTTGTTCAAACAGAAAGACATAATAAATCTAAGTCAAAGGGAGATAACCTGGTTAAAATTGTCGCAGATCAAAAATCTTGGAATATGCGCATGTTCACTTAGTAGTGATGATGTCTGAAAAGTTTTGTCCAAATTGATTGATAAATGTAGGAGGAGTTGCACGCACAAGAATTTCATGTAGAAACCCATAATAAATCTAAGTTAAAGGGAGATAACCTAGTTAAAATTGCCACAGCTCAAAAATTTTGGAATATGCGCATGTTCACTTAGTAGTGATGATGTCTGTAAACTTTCGTCCAAATTGATTGATAAATGTAGGAGGAGTTGCGCACACAAGAATTTCATGTAGAAACCCATATTAAATCAAAGTTCAAGAGAGATAACCTGGTTAAAATTGTCGCAGATTAAAAAGTTGGAATATGCACATGTTCACTTAGTAGAGATGATGTTCGAAAGGTTTCATCAAAATCGGTTCATTAATGTAGGAGGAGTTGCGCACACAAGAATTTGTTCGGATGGAAAGACACAATAAATCTAAGTCAAAGGGAGAAAACCTGGTTAAAATTGTCGCAGATCAAAAATCTTGGAATATGCCATGTTCACTTAGTAGTGATGATGTCTGAAAAGTTTTGTCCAAATTGATTGATAAATGTAGGAGGAGTTGCGCGCACAAGAATTTCATGTCCGGAAAGACGTACGGACGGACGTACGGATGGACGGACGGACGGACGGACGGACGGACGTACAGGGCGATTCCTATATAGCCCCCACTTCTTCGAAGCGGGGGTATAATGAAGGAGGAGTTAAGTGGACAAGCATTTGTTCTGGAAATTTACCTACCCGTATTGCCAACTGTGCAAAATTTGTCAAATCAAAAATTCCTGCCCACATGCACATGTGATTCATTCTGATACTTCTAACCAAATTTCATAAAAATCCCAAGAAAAATGTAGGAGGAGTTAAGTGGGTAAAGTTTTGTGATGGATGAACAGACTGATAGATGGATGAACACAACTAATATCCATCCATCCTCCCCCCCCACCCCCCCCCCCCCCCCCCCCCCACGAGTTTGTCATTGTAAACCTACCAGCTCTAGAATTTGATTCTTGCCAGTTTCAACATGAAACCATTCTCCAACAGTATGTAGATGTTGCAGTTGCAGTAGGTAAAGTCCATATATATGCTTCTTCCAGTACACAACACATTAAAATTACAGTTTACAATAAACAATCCATAAAGCAAATATGATTCTTTTGGGTGTCAACAGGGGCTGAATATGGGACCCATTCCCAATAGTATTTTGGCATGATTTTTCTCAATTCAAACACCCAAATTTCCCAATCTCCGTCCTCATTCAAATAAAAATTTAATCCTTCTTCAACTCATGATGGTCTAGTTTAGACTTTCAGCACTTTTTCTGCAACAAAACGGGTACCTCAACAGCAGCTTTTAGATACATTCGCAAGTTACATCCCAAGACCCTTGTCAGTTGTTTCTAGGCATGTCTTGGTTGCCGTTATAGGCAGCCAAGACTTGTTTAGACACAACTGAAAAGCCATAGAATTTCAACTGTTGAAGGGTAGCAAAATGCATAAATATCTTCATTATTTAATCAAATAAGAACAGTTTATTTTACACAAAGAATGATCATTATTTCATGTGACTGTTTGTTATAAATTTATTTATTACAGTTTAACGACACTTTAACAGCTAAGGTCATATCGTGTCGGTGACAGTTTTACAGGTGGAGGAAGCTGGAGTACCCAGAGAAAACCACTGAGCAACGACGAGCAGCTGCCAGATCCCTGACTGCAGCACAGGCAGGGTTATATTTGTTGAAGACATGTGCACCATCGACGTGTAATATGCCTTAGTGCATGGCATTATCGTGCCCCCATGTGGACAATTGGGGTTAAGTGCCTTGCCCAAGGACACAACGCCGAAGTCAAAATCGAACGCTCAGATGGTCACCCTTCCAAGAACTAACCAGGATCGACATTGCTTAACTTCGGGTTTGTTATAAAACTTACATGTACTATACATGTATCTTCTGTATTAATGATATCAGTTGAATATGAAGGTAACATTTCTTATTCTTTGTGTGTTTCTTCTCCCAAGTAAATTCCCAATTGGAGCCTTGATGGTGCAAATTTTCCCAATTGCATGGGCCCTGGACTCTTTCCCAAAGAGGACAGAAGAATCCCTCAATCGGGTTAAGTTAAGAAATAAAGAGGTTGTTATCAGTAAATATATATATTTATTTAATGCTCAGGCATCAATTCACGCTGAAAAATTAAGTCATATTCCCCTGTCGGTCGGCAAAACGAAATATCAAAATGATATTTAGAAATCGATATTTCATCGTAGGTTCGGATGACGAATCACATGTACTTTAAACGAGTCAGCACATCAGTAATGAATTCCAGAGTCCCAAATACAAACGAATTCGAATAATTGATAGTGACAGTGACTAAATCAATTCATTAAATCAGCGGTTTCAAAGTTTGACTTTCTCATTCACCTTCCAGCGAAAAGCCGAAATCACTTTCAAATTTCTTCAGTTCAACTTCACACGTCTTCAGTGCATTGAGTTCAAAAAAAATAAAATGACGTGTCTTGTTATTGAAAATAAGAAAGTGGTGTTTTTTATTATTGTTCTATTTCTTCGAAACACATTGCGATTATTTCAATTCGCCAGCCTTGGTAAATCGTAAAGTTAGGGGAGAAATAAGACGGGACTACTTTTTGTGCGGATATTCACACATTCCAATGGTTGGAGTTTGGTTGTTGTAATTTTTGTATGGACGCCGGTTCGGCACATAAATTTTGCGCCTTAATGGCAAATAAAGGCCACAAATTGGAGAGTTTGTAGTCGTAGAGCATTAAATAAAAAGAAAATTCACGAAAATTTGATGAATACCGAAAATATCTCGTTCGTGGCTACAAGAAATATGAGGATCTTCACTCGCGACTGCGTCGCTCGTGAAGATCCTCATATTTCTTTGTCGCCACTCACGAGATATTTTCGGTATTCATCAAATTTTCGTGAATATCCTCTATATTTTCACAAATACTTATTGCATATCATTAAAAGATCTTGTTACAACAAATGACTGACTGCAACAATTACTGTATTGTATAATATTGTAATATTTAGGCATTGTGAAATGAGTTAACCCTTTTCCCAATGCAGTCGATATCAAAATTTATTATTTTAAATATTTTTTTAAATTTTTCAAAAAAATTCATCAAAACCATGTCATGTGACCTCTCATTGGAACGAGCTCGTTCCAATGAGAGGTCACATGATATGGTTTTGTTGAAATTTTTGGAAATATAATATTTTTTCAACTGCTGAATTTGTATTGAGTTAAACTTCTGATAACAATTCCCAAGTGTCAGTACAGTGTCTCCTGTAATTAACCACTTGAATGCTGCTGGTGGATACTCCAGCCAGGACAGTGTTTCCTTTGCCACTGAAATGAATATAATTTAGTTTGGATAGATTTAACCCTTGAAGGCCTATATCTGAATTTGCAACCTCAAAACAGGTGACCTTAACCCTTTACCTAACATGAAAAGCAGACGACACTTGTAAAAAAAATTCTTGAACAACTAATTTTTTTCATTTTTTGTCTCAAAAACATAGGTTATGACCCCTCATTGGAACGAGCTCGACGAGCTCGTTCCAATGAGGGGTCATAACCTATGTTTTTGAGACAAAAAATGAAAAAATAATGAAAATTAATTGGCGATTTTTGAGAAAAGCGCTGGCCGGTTTTGGCCGTTACGTTGGGTAAAGGGTTAACATGCCATCAACATGCCATCATGAGAAGGTTCCTCTGACAATAGGCAAATTATCTAGGTAGTGGTCCCTAGTTACAGCCCACAGCCTTAAAATGTCCAGCGGCTTAGCAGCAACTAGAAATCACTGCTAAGCCACTGGACATTTTAAGGATGTGGGGTGGCGGGAATTCAGGATACCTGTCCAGGCCCTCAAGGGTTAATAAAAATTTCCCCTCTGTAATCTGAATAGATTTTTTCACCAATGATTCCTTGAGTTAAATTTAGTTGAATTTTTCAGCAAATCTAGTCATGGCTGTTGAAAAATGTCTTGAAAATACTCAGGGGGTTAAGAGTTAAATAGGCAAATTGTCAGTGAGAAATAACCAGTTAACATGAATATTCAGTTAACAGGGATTTGATCACAGTCCCATATTCTAGGAATAATCTGCACATTTATTCTGTTGTTTGACAGAGCTCAACATATATATAGAATAAATAGGTACTAGGGCAGGTAATCAGATTTACACCACTAATAGGAAAGGGGTTTTAACCACTCAGCTTGCCAAGTGGTTAAAACCCTTATTCCACGAGAGGTTTAAATTTTATTACTGGCCCTAATACCTATTTGTTTTATTTCTACCATACTCTTAATAATAATCGACTTTGTCACTTAAAATGGAGAAAAAATGACACTTTCTGTTGCAAACACACAGGTTTGTTTGTTCACATCTGCACCGGTGGGCATTACTACCGGCAGCATGTGAATGCTTAATTGACAGCTAGACATATTGTCAAACTTGATTGAATTTACCTTGCTTTTTCAGTCAAATTATTATTAACAATTCTTAAATTTTATTTTAAATATTTAATTGTAGGTATTTTAAATTAATAAGTCATCGCACATTGTAAATAGTACCGCAAAACATTGTATGTTTCAGTGAAACATCACAAAGTGCGACGGTATCGAAGTTGGCAAATTACGTCATGTCACGTCATGGATGAACTTCCAACTGTGGGTGTAAAAATTTTTTACCCCCCAGTAGATGCTTTACACCGGTACATGTAGTTGGGTTAAAAGCTAAAATTTGACATAAGGCTTTTCACAGGTAGTAACATAGGTAAGCATGGTATAAAATAGATTAATCTTCATATTGGAAGTCTTTCAAAGGGAAGTTGAATTATTCAGAACAAAGTCACTCAATTATAATCCATAAATTTTCGTTCCCATGGCCTTTATCAAGTGAATGAAAGTTTTAACCTTTTACCCAACGTAACGGCCAAAACTGACCAGCGCTATTCTCAAAAATCACCAATTAATTTTAATTATTTTTTCATTTTTTGTCTCAAAAACATAGGTTATGACCCCTTGTTGGAACAAGCTCTTGGAGCTCGTTCCAATGAGGGGTCATAACCTATGTTTTTGAGACAAAAAATGAAACAAATTAGTTATTCAAGAATTTTTATTGCAAGTGCTGTCTGCTTTTCATGTTAGGTAAAGGGTTAATGGTTACTACTATGTAAAATCCATCTTGCACAGATGTCACAGAATAACCAGTTTATTTGAAGAAACAGTCATCACAGAATTGAAAACCGGCCGTTTTTTTTATAATCAACTTAGCATGTTCACTGTACTCCATGATTCAATCGACTACTGAAAATCCAAGACTGTTAACATTTCCAGCATCATTATTTCTATAAGTTGGTTATTGTAACACTGCAGGCTGTATGATATACATGTTTTGAAGTTGTGATTTGGAATCCAGTTTAAATAGTTTGTAGATTATTTAAACATAGATTTATATCGTTCACATTGATATTCGTTGAATCATGACAAAAACATTGAAGATATTGGATAGATATTCTGCGCCAATTGTTGAATTGAATTTCAATCAAATATTGGGACCAAATCGAATATCATTTTGAATGCCGAATATTTGGGGGCTTAGTCAAAGCTGCACCAAAGCAGAAAATAAGATAAACTTTCCTAAACAAAACAATAGCAGTAATTCTGGTAAACCGAGTAGATCTTCATCAGAAAATTCATCTGTAGGAAAGAGGCACACAATTTTAACCCTTTACCCAAGTAACGGCCAAAAGCGGTCAGTGCTATACACAAAAATTGCCCTTCAATTTTCATTATTGTTTCATTTTTTGCATCAAAAACATAGCTTATGACCCCTCAATGCAACGAGCTCAATGAGCTCATTCAAATGAGGGGTCATAAGCTATGTTTTTGACCCAAAAAATGAAAACAGTTGGTTATTCAAGAATTCTATTTGTGATTGTTGTCTGCCTTCCGTGTTAGGTAAAGGGTTAAAGTATGTTCAACACGTTCATTGACATGTCAAAAATGTCGCAGAAAAGTTCACTGGCAAAAACTTTGCAGATCAGAAAAGTGAATTGTGCATCACATCACATGTTATTGATTATGCATACCAGGGGTGACTGGGTCAAGAAATGTTACCAGGTAATGCACCAGAGGGGGTGGAACCAGAGAAGATTTTGATTTTTCAAACTGAATGAACAGTGCTTCCTTGCATCTCAGCAATCAGTGATAGTCCACATAGAGGGCATTTGTGATGGCATTTTTGTATCATCTGCGTTGCTCATTGCAACAGGGGGGGGGGGGGGGGGGAGTGGGGGGAGATTCATAGGGCTGACCACAGTTCGAACCAATGGGAGACCATTTTGATTTTTAGAACTCAAAGAATACCATTTCTTTGCATCTGAGCGATCAGTGGCAAACTAGACTGCTGGTATATCGAAATGCCCTCCATGTTGACTGCCAATGGCAGTCCACTGAGAGGGTGCATTTTGATATGCAGCCAGTGTCGCGTGAGCCTTATCTTTTATTGTTCATTTTGATGTGAATTACACATCAAGGGAAATCACTCTTGCAGTATAAAATGTTGAGACTCTTCAGATTGTAAGTCAAAAAACGTCAGAATGACATGTGTTGGACAGAAATAAATAAAGACATTTTGGATGCCAGAATATATTCGTTTCATTGTATTTTTATTATTGATCTCGTCATCGCCCAACGAGACATGGTGTCAGAAGTGGACACATGATCACCAGCAACAGTTGATTCAACATCAATGTGTGAAAAGCTCTGTTAAGCAAGGAAATGAACTTGTTGTGAACAGGCAGCGTCTATTCGCGGTTGTGAACATGCCAAAATTTCAGCCCCCAGAACCATTTGACTTTACAAGGTCACAACACTGGCCGGAATGGAGACAGCATTTTTCGCGTTTTCAACTCGTTGCAAAATTGAATAAGGACACGGAAGAGGTCCAAGTATCTTCTCTTATCTATTCCATGGGGAAAGAAGCTGAAAACATATTTACTTCGTTTAACTTAACTGACGAACAGGCGAAAAATTATGATTTTGTGATGTCAAAATTCGATGAACATTTCGTTCCAAAACGCAATATTATTCATGAAAGGGCTCAGTTTCATCAACGAGTACAGCAAAAAGGTGAATCAGTTGAAACATTTGTTCGCAGTTTATATGAACTGGCAGAGAAATGCGATTTTAAAAGTGACACTAAGTCAGAACAGATTCGAGACAAAATAGTTATAGGACTGTTAGACAAAGAATTATCTAAAAAGTTACAATTGACTCCCGTTTTAGATTTGTCAACAGCAATCACAATGGCAAGAAATAGTGAAATGGTAAAAGGTCAAGTAAGAGTTCAGGCAGAGGCCGATGTGGGAAAGGTCAGACATTCAAGACTGCCATTGCACAAGCAAAGCCCAAGACCAAATGAAGCTTTCAAGTTTTGATCACCGAGTAAACCATTTAGCTCGTCACAGAAATGTCAACGATGTGACAGACATCATGAACAATTTAAATTTCCTGCCATGGGAAAGCAGTGTAGACTTTGTCATAAAAAAAATCATTTCGCAGTTTGCTGTAAAACAAGAAGAACTGTGCATGAAATAAGTTATGAAAATTGTATTCCTTCAACCAGTAATGCTACGACGGGGGACACAAGCTACTTTTTAGGCTCAATCAACACTGAACTTACTGATGTTGAGCCATGGGAGATCAAGCTTGACATTTCAAGAACACCTGTGAAATTTAAAATTGACACTGGAGCTGACATTTCTGTTATAAGTGAACAAACATTTAATTCTCTCAAACAAAAACTCAGATTGTTGAAAAACAACTCTAAGTTAATAAGCCCGGGAGGTCTAATTAATTGTAAGGGAAATTCTGTTGCCCAAACTTGGCTGAAAGGGAACAATTTTAAATTTAGAATATTTGTGATCTCGGGGAAGAATCAAAGCAATCTCTTAGGCAGATCTGCTGACCAGTATATGAATTTGGTCCAAAGGGTTGAAGATATTAGAGAAGAAATTTTTGGTACCTCGGGAAAACTTGAGTGTGACCCTGTTAAAATAGAACTGAAACAAGGTGCAGAACCATATTCAGTGACCACAGCTCATCGAGTACCTTTCCCTTTACTTGATAAAGTTGAAGCTGATTTGGATAGGATGACCAATGAGGGGATAATTCAAAAGGTGACCAAACCCACTGATTGGTGTGCCCCAATGGTCCCAGTGATAAAGCCAAATGGTAGCATAAGAATCTGCGTGGATTTAACAAAATTAAATGAAGCAGTAAAGCGAGAATGTTTGATACTCCCCAATTTGGAGGACATTTCATCCAAATTGGTGGGTTCCAAGGTTTTCAGCAAGCTTGATGCATCCAGTGGTTTCTACCAAATTCCGTTAGATCCAGAAAGTTCACATTTGACCACATTCATAACGCCTTTTGGTCGTTACATGTTTAATAGAGTCCCATTTGGGGTGTCTTCGGCTCCCGAAATCCATCAGAGGAAAATTAGTGAGCTGTTAGAAGGTATCAAAGGGGTGGATGCCCTGATGGATGATATTTTAATTTATGCCCCGACACAGGAAATTCATGATAGTAGGTTAGAAGAAGCTTTAAATTGCATTGAAAGTGCAGGATTAAAATTAAATAAATCAAAATGTGAATTTCGTAAGAGCGAAATTCAATATTTTGGTCACATTATAAATGAGAAAGGTGTATCAGCAAACCCTAAGAAGGTTCAAGCCATTGTAGATTTGGAACCCCCCTCCAATGTAAAACAGTTACAGAGAGTTTTGGGAATGATTAATTATCTTGGAAGATTTATCAGTAATTTGTCAACTATTCTCAAGCCAATGACTGACTTATTTAGAGCAGATGTGGCATGGCACTGGGGAGACAAACAGAATAAAGCATTTTCCAAAGCAAAACAATTGTTAACGGAAGCCCCAGTATTGTCTTATTTTGATAAGAATAAACCCATTGTAGTTTCTGCCGATGCAAGTAGCTTTGGGTTAGGAGCGGCATTGTTTATTAATGATACAGGAGATTTGAAGCCAATTACTTTCTGTTCTAGAACACTGACGGATACAGAAAAAAGTTGGGCTCAAATCGAAAAGGAATGTTTAGCAGGTGTTTGGGCTTGTGAAAAGTTCTCCAGATATTTGGTAGGATTAGACTCATTCTTGCTTTTAAGTGACCACAAACCACTCCTTCCTCTGATTAATAACTATGACCTGGACAAAGCACCTCTTAGGTGTCAGTGATTGCTAATGAGGCTGCGTAAATTTAATGTACATGCAAAACACCATCCAGGTAAGGACTTAATAGTCCCAGATACTCTATCTAGAGCACCCTTGAAAATTACAGATGAGGTAGTTGAAGATGAATAGGTGAATTCAATTGTTGAAGATGTTAATTTGTACGTTCAGTTTGTTGAAAAGTCAAGGCCAATTTCTGACATGAAAATTCTGCAAATTGCTGAAGCAACAGCACGTGACAAAACACTTGTCCAAGTAATGCAATTTATTAAAAACGGCTGGCCAGACAAGCCAACTTCAATGTCAATAGAAATGAAAAGTTTCTTTACATTTCGTGCTGAAATGTCAGTCTCTAACGGAATTGTCATATACCGCAAGAGAATTGTCATTCCAGAGGAAATGCAGACTGAAATTTTGAATAGTTTACACAGCAGTCATCTTGGAATCAATAAATGCCATGAACGAGCCAATTTAACTGTGTGGTGGCCGCAAATAGCAAAAGACTTGAAGAACTTGATTGAAAATTGTTCTCACTGTCAAATTAATAGGCCTTCTCAAAAGAAAGAGCCTTTAAAACCAACTATGTTGCCTATTAGACCCTGGCAAAACATTGCCATGGATTTGTGTGAAATAAGTGGAAAACACTATCTCATTGTCATTGATTACTATTCGAGGTATATTGAAATTGCTTATTTGGCTAGTCTAACCAGTAAAACTGTTATTGGTAAGCTGGAAAATATATTTGCACATTGGGGAGATCCAGAAATTTGTATTTCTGACCAGGGTACACAATTTACCTCTACAGAGTTTAGAAAATTTGCAAAAAAGTGTGGTATGCGTCAGGAATATACCAGTCCTCATCAACCCCAAGGGAATGGGGAAGCTGAAGCGGCAGTTCGAATTGCGAAACACATTTTGAAACAAAATGATATTTTTGTTGCTCTTAAAGCATATCGCAACACTCCTATCCCAGCAACAGGGTTTTTTCCCACTCAATTGATGTTGGGCAGAAATATAAGAACCAATGTTCCAACATTACCAGTCAATTTGAAATCCCATTGGTCAAAGAAATCTGTTGTAAAGGGGAGGGATGCAAAAGTAAAAAGTAGATACAGTCAAAGGTTTAATCGAAGGCACAATGCGACAGACTTAAAGAAACTTAAGCCTGGTGACATTGTACGAATTAAAACTGACCAACAGAAAACCTGGGAACAAAAAGGTGTTGTGACTCATGCAGCACCTGAAAGGTGATCATATTGTGTACAAACACCGAAAGGGCTGTACCAAAGAAACCGTCGTCATCTTCAGTCGATACCAGAATCACATTTGGATCGTACATGTAAAGATAAATTTGAAAGTTCGCCAGAACAAAGTAAAACAAATGAAAATGATTTCGCAACAATGATTGAGGAAAAATCTGAAACAGTTGTGCAGCAAGATGTTGAGTCTGGTCTAAATAACCCAGAACAGGCATCAACAAATGCTGAGCAACAGTATACTAGCACTACCAGTGTTCGGAAACGTAAAAAACCAGCCTGGTTAAGTGACTATGTCACATAAATTTGTCCACTCTTCTACACAGCACAACCACTGTAGCTGTCTCTTGAATGATCTTATTTGATTATGTTTTTGTTTGTGAGCCTTATTTTATTTTAGGGGGAAGATGTCGCGTGAGCCTTATCTTTTATTGTTCATGTTGATGTGAATTACACATCAAGGGAAATCACTCTTGCAGTATAAAATGTTGAGACTCTTCAGATTGTAAGTCGAAAAACGTCAGAATGACATGTGTTGGACATAAATAAATAAAGACATTTTGGATGCCAGAATATATTCGTTTCATCGTATTTTTATTATTGATCTCATCATCGCCCAATGTGACAGCCAGCCTTTTCAATCAGATCCATTTTGCCTTTTTTAGTCCATTTCACAAAACTTCATGTATGAACAGGTGTTGGGCTGCATCGGACCAATGGGAGACCATTTTGATTTTTAGAACTCAAAGAATGCCATTTCTTTGCATCTGAGCGATCAATGGCAAACTAGACTGCTGGTATATCGAAATGCCCTCCATGTTGACTGCCAATGGCAGTCCACTGAGAGGATGCATTTTGATATGCAGCCAGCCTTTTCTATCAGATCCATTTTGCCTTTTTTAGTCAATTTCACAAAATTTCATGTATGAACAGGTGTTGGGCTGCATCAATTTTGAGGGCCTCCCCCCACCCCAGACTGCTGGTATAACAAAAATGCCCTCCATGTTGACTGCCAATTGCAGTCCACTGAGAGGGTGCATTTTGACATGCAGCCAGCCTTTTCAATCTGATCCATTTTGCCCTTTTTAGTAAATTTCACAAAATTTCATGTATGAACAGGTGTTGGGCTGCATCAATTTTGAGGGCCTCCCCTCACCAATTTCTTGGTGGACAATATGACCAGTCTGCCTCTGATGCAAACTTGGGGCACTTACAATCATATTCACAAAATACTGAGAAACTGAACGATGACTATGTTCATACTGTAGAAATAAATAGTGTTCCATTTCATTTCAAAATTGTCTCAGGAGCAGATGTATCAGCTATATGTGAACAGATAAATAACCAACTTTACTCTGAAAAATTTAAAAAACCTTGTAAACCTGACAGAATTCTTCATGGACTCTCAAGTAAACACTTGCTTCATCTTTTAAGGAAATTTAACTATGGCCCAGCTTTGGGGAAAATAAGAGCAAACAGGATATTTAAGTGGTCAAAGGTTTGGCACATTTATTGTTAGGTAAACCTGCCATTGAAACTTTGTAGTTAAATCAATTTGTGGATGAGATAGAAATGAAATATTACCCTGAATAATATCAACTGTAGTAGTATTGTTGACATTGATTTAGAGCAGAGGAGACTACTGTTATGATGGCATGTGTATTATATATATAACTTCACACTTTCTGTATCTATCATTACCTGTGTAAGCTGCACCCTCGGAAAAACTGTTGTTTGAAATTTCAATATTTTGATATCAGTGTGCAGATGGTTGAGTGAGGAACTGTGTTACTCTCAGCAGATTTAGACTGTAATTGTCAGTAAAACCACACAAACTAGATCTTCTGTTTCTCAGCCCATTTTTGTAAAGTTGCATGTGGGTGGGCATTTTTTTATTTTATTTTTTTAATTTTTGTAATTACTTCAAACGTTCATGTTCTTGGTTTGTTTTATGTTTTAGGCCTCATAATCTACAGAACAGCATGGGTGATGGTGTATTTTGTCCCTTGAGTGTCATAAGGCATTGCAATGCTAAAGCATTGCGAAGCCTTCTTGCAATCAAGGGACGAATTTATTTATTTTATTAACTTGGGTAAGGCCACACAAAGTAGATCTTCAGTTTCTCAGGCCATTATTTGTAAAATTGCATGCGGGCGAGCGTTTTTTTATTTTATTTTTTATTTCAGTAATTACTTCTTTGCCATCAAAAGTTCATGTTCTTGGTTCAAGTTTTAGGTCTCAAAATCTACAGAATAGCATGGGTGGTGGTGTATTTCAAAGCTTTCTTGCACTCAAGGGACAAATTCATCAATTTTTTCAACTTGGGTAAAATATCAGACATAAACCATTTAATTTTTTATTTTTTTTTAAGTTTAAATTGGTTATAAAAAGAGAGCATGCGGCAGCCAAAAGGATCATGCGGGAGGGCATTGCAAAGCCATCTTGCACTCAAGGGACAAATTCATCAATTTTTTCAACTTGGGTAAAATATCAGACATAAACCATTAATTTTTTATTTTTTTTAAGTTTAATTTGGTTATAAAAAGAGAGCATGCGGCAGCCAAAAGGATCATGCGGGAGGGCCTGAGAAACAGATTTTTTATTTTTTTAGGCCTAACTTATCAGATATAAACCATTTAATTATTATTTTTTTAAGTTTGCATTGCTTATAAAAAGAGAGCATGCACTGCCAAAAGGACCATGCGGGTGTGCCCAAGAACAAGATTTTTAACCTTTTTAGGCTTAATATGTTTATGTGTAGTTAAGTAATAACAGTGTCAAATTATTACAAATTTTAAAGATGAGGGACATTTATTTCCTAACATTGTGCTTCCGCACCAGAGTGTGATATTGCTGCACTTCCAGGGTTTCCAGTGGGAAGTACAGATTGTAGAAGAGGTCTGTCTGAAGTGTTAAGGTGCAAGACTTCAAAAGTAGTTAACTGCAAACTACTGAGAAATACAGATCAAACTATTACGCATTAAGTTTTGATCATGATTCAGGCATTTTATGCCCATTCAATTCCAATAACCTCACTACCAATTTCAAAATATAATTTAATTAACAGAACTGTCTATCAGGATATGTCCATCATCCTTGAGGTATCAGCAATTGATTCATTGGAAAACTTCCCTGAAACAAAAGATCATAAAATATATAAGAAATACAGAACCATATTCTAATGTGAAGTATTCATTTATACCAAAAATAGAAATTGTTAGTCACATTTTGATAAACGGAACTTCTGAAAACCTGAATGCTCCCTAAAACTCAATGACTCGTAAATGCCTGCCAAATATGTGTACAAACTTTGTAACTTCTACCTCTGGAACTTAAATCTCCTACACTACTAAAAGTTCACGATATCTCAAAAGTTTTTTGATGTCCAAACTCATTCAATCTACTGAACTGTACCTTTACACATCAAATATTTATTTATTTTATTTATTGATGCTTGCGGTCAGTGTCTACAACATCAAATTTGAGGAGCAAAAATAAACTGGTTTTGTGACAGTGGCTCATACAGTACAGTCGCTGTGGACTGGTCACTTTCCACAGGTGGGCAATATTTCCACAGATGCAATAATATTAGATTCTAAACACTAATTAAAGGAATAATCATCAAAAATTTAATTAATGAAGCACTAGTTATAACCTGGTGCTTCATTAATTAAAATTTTGCTGCTGATGATTTTTATTACCTTGTTTATTACCTTGTTACTGCCCATGTGTGGATTACGGCCAGTCACAGAGGCTATACTGTATATGAACAAGGGTGAAGGCCCAAATAGCTCTACCATTTGATCCCAAACAGACAAAAAAAGTATAGACTGGACCTTACTATAAATACTCAAGACAAGGCAAATAAACCCTACAATATAACCGTACAATCATTATAAAACACCCCAAGACTCTATAAAAAATCATACACCAGACATGGATGCTGATTATAAAGACATTTGATTGCGGACAAGTAACAATATTAGTTACCCTGTGTCCGTTTGCAAAGTACAGGGTTTTCTCTCCCGAAGCCAGCCATATCCCATAAGATACGGCTGACCGAGGACAGGTAAAAACCTGTATTACAAGAACAGACATGGGGTGACAATTTTATCTACTGACATATCATTTTCATAGTAATTTCATCATCAGAAAACTATGCAAATCTCTTCGTAGTTGTTATTGTGGAAGACATTTTGTTGTCTGTGCAACACTCCTGCATTCAGAGTGAGGCGATAACCATGAAATTAATTTTCAGGAATTCAAAATAAATCTGTATCATATAGACAGGTCTTTCCCGATTGACCATGCCTACGTGATAGGGGAAATTTTGCAGTGATTTGGTGGAAATATTGTGAGACAGCTCCATATGATGTAGCAATTGACCAATCAGATTTGAAGAATGCATGCAAGTCAATAGAAAAATTTACTGCTTGTGCTGCTGGTCTGTTGGTTGCAGATGAAAATGCTGAGAGTCCATATTTGGGGTTTAGTCTTTATCTACATTATCAGCCCAGCAGTTTATGAAACAAGGGGCCCCAGGTGGCCTTAATCGCTCCCCTGATAAAGTGGTTCAAAAAAGTATTTTGAGTCAAATTCATTTAGTCATGGTTCATCAACATTACAGATAACTCTAGCGACCATTTATTTATTTATTGGTGTTTAAGGTCACATATTTCTGCACAATGGCTAATCATGACCATGACAGTTTTACAGGTGGAGGAAGCTGGAGTACCTGGAGAGAACCAATGAGCAATGGTGAGCAAATGTCAGCTCCCCAACATATTAACACCACACAAGCATGGTTAGCATTGGTTGAAGGCAAATGCACCATCAATGTGCAGTACACCTTAGTACACAATGCCACCATGCCCCCACATGGGGAATGGGGGGTGAAGTGTCTTGCCCAAGGACACAATGCAACTGCAGCAGGTGGGATTCTAACCGAGGACCTCTCAGCTTGCAGCCTGCATTTCTACCTACTGAGCCACCATGCCCCCACTACAGTGTCCATGTCAGATGTTTATTATCATAGGTTTTCCTGACTGCTTCCTATTCTATCAGCTATAGACAAGCACTGCCAATCTTCCAAGGGTTGTTATGTCACTGCAGTTTGTAAAAGCAAATTTTATGGAAAAATACTAAGGAATGGATTTGAACAGCCTTGAACCTCACCTGCCCCCTCTCCACTCCACCTTGTGCCCAAATATTAAGCCAGGGGCTCAAATTGAACAAATTTGAATCTGATCCCACTAGAGATGTTATATACTAAGTATGAAAGGATTCTGACCAGTGGATCTGAAGAATTTGATTTTTAAAGAAATCCCCTCATATTGCACTATGCTACTCTTTGGGCTCCAATAGAGAGCCCAAATATTAACACATCAACCTGATTAGAACAAATGAACAAACTTGAATCTGACCCCCATCGAGATGTTGTATACCAAATATGAAAGCATTCTGACTGGTGGATCTGAAGAAGAAGATTTTTAAAGAAATTTCTTCATACTGCACTAAGTTTAAATTCAGGCTCACATAGGGAGCCCAAATATTAACCCAGGGACTTGATTTGAACAAATTAGAATCTGAAAATGTTGGCTTTTGCTCCAGTACCCTCATTTTTCTGAAAGACCTGATAGTGGCTTCTAGCACTCAACCAGTTAAAGACATATCTGTTTGGCAACAAATTCTGGAAAAAGGTTGTAACTGTTTCAGAAACGTCACCTTCAGAGTCTTTGTTTTTACTGATTTCCAAATAGCACTAATTTGTACGGCTTTCTAGTAATATTCAATATTTGCATGATGCAATATTCAATATTTGGGTTGGAGCGGTGCTCCATCCAACCCTAGTTTTCACTCCTCAGGGCCCTTAAGCTGGCATAGGTTTTTACAAGTCTCCCTAAGGTTTTTCTCCCATCTAACACTCACTCCAGATGAATACACCCCTTCTTCTACGTACATGTGAGACTAAGAAGAATCAGGTTTTTGCTTACTCTCATTTAACCCCTTCTGTTATTTTTTTCTAGATTCTGGCATTTTTTCCCCATTCAGGATTTAGTCTTTTGGCAAACATTCATTGGATGATGAGGCTACCGTGTATCATTTGTTTCCTCTCTATACGCCAGACTTTGTTTATGATTATGTTACCGAGGCCAAGCCTTTTCCTCTTCAGTCATCATCTTACCAGTTTTTCTCAGCAGAGAGAATTGTTACCCCTTGCCAACTGTCCTCCTCTCTTGCGCAACTTCTCCATTACTTTTGGGTAGATTATTTGTTTGCCATCTGTTAGAAATTCCATATTAGGGGCTCATATCTACCATTTTGCTGGGAGTTTAGAACATTTCTCCTTCCCAGGAGGTTTAGTCATATATCCGAGGAGGGGGAGTGTATTTCATAAGTCTCCCTTCTTCTCTAAGACTATGCAGCTATATCTCTATGCCCAGTACTGCAGAGACATTCTTGTTTTCTGTAAACCCTTTACCCAACGTAACAGACACAACCGGCCAGTGCTATTCACAAAAACTGCCAATTAATTTTCATTTTTTGTCTCAAAAACATAGGTTATGACCCCTCTTTGGAACGAGCTCATCGAGCTTGTTCCAATGAGGGGTCATAACCTATGTTTTTGAGACAAAAAATGAAAAAAATTAGTTATTCAAGAATTCTGTTTGCAAGTGTCGTCTGCTTTTCATGTTAGGTATATGGTTAATGATGTTAGATCTTCAGATCTGATAAAGTAGCAGCTCTGAACTCACAGGCTTGGATGTGATTTATGTGGACTATACCCATCCACTCTTTACTTTCCACTATGGATCCACACTGCTCATCATGCATTTGATCTGAGTAGTTATTCATATGTAGTCTCATTATTCTTACTGAGACACTCTGCCTCTTATTTGGGGATACTTTCACTCAATGTTAGGGAATATCGTCATTCCTTTTCGACAGAGTTTCCCTAACTGGAGATGGTTATTCTGGCTACTCTTTATTGAGAGGATATTTTATTCCAAGACTCTCTCTAATACAGTCTCTAATATCAAGCCTGGAAATAAGCAGACTGTCATCTCAAGAATGAGGCCCCCAGAGGGAGAATTTGGTGATGCTACCCTGCACAGCAGGGTATCATTACTGAATTTACCCTCTGCGAACCGCAATCTGAATCAAAGTCTCAGGTCTAAACAGAAATAGGTACCCAGAGGATAAGTACCCAGAGGATAAATTAGGGGATTCTAGCTCACTGTATGGAATAGTATCAGCAAATTCACCTTCTGGGAACTTCATTCTGCAAATGACAGATTGCTTATTTCCAGGTTTGGTCTCTATCAGTTTTTAGGACTGTTGGAAGTTTTCATTTCATCAAAGTTGCTTCTCACTGTATTCCTTGTGAGAATCATTTGTGAGAATCGAGTCTGATTCTCATATGAATATTAAGCACTGAATAGTCAAGACTTTCCAGGACTTTCTCAAGGGATTTCTAAATTTTAGAACTCTTAAGGAATTCAGGGAGCCACGGGAAACATGCGTCTGCTCAGTATCTTCTGACAAAAAAACTTACCCATAGCTTTAATTTTTTGCCCACTTGAAACTACACAGTCTTTCAACTCTGTCTTTTCATTTATTTCGGCATTATTACCAATAATGGAACCCGTTATATTACACCTGAAAAACAAAAAACAAAATATTTTTTTTACCTTTGGTAGACTAAGTGGGACATCTAGACTTCGTGAAAAAAAATGAAGCCATTGTGAGTATTAACTTTCATTTCATTTTTTTATAAATATATATATGAGTTGTATCTACCATGTATCAAATTTCCGCACAAAAATTTAATTTTTGTTGTAAAATTTGTTGCTTTTTGCACTGACTATACATGTATATACAGGATGGTACATATTGAGAGTGTTATGTTGAAAAATACTAAATGTTGTGGGCTCCAAAAGATATACAATTAGAAAGATTACCAGAAGAGACAAAAAACAGCCCAAACTGTGTTATCAGGTGCATAAAAAACTGGCACACATAAACCTGAGTCTACGATCATTTCCCCTTATGTCCCTGTCTGCTAACTGGTTGCCAACTTACTTTAATCTTACTTTTTCATGCTATATCAATCTGTATATGATTATCCATACTGATGAAAATCTTTACAAAGTCAAACAAGGTGCAACACCATTGGTATCCCCTGCCAAGGGTTCCTAAGTTGAAAAAGGCCCATTACACTAGAAAAAAAACTGGACAAAACCTGTTACTTCTGAATATCCTTTTTAAATTCAACATCCAATGACTGAGATATGAAGGTCCAAAGTTGTTACAGATGGATGAATGGAGGAACAGACAGATGGCTGGACAGACGAACGAAACCCATTTCTATATCCCCCGCAAAACTTTGTTTTGGAAGGCGATAAAAATATTAGGGAATTCCCAATCTACTTTTAATTAACAAATGTTCCTTTCCTAGATTTCATATAATCAAGACTCATTAGTCGATAAAAGTGAAGATGTTGCCAGTTTCAATTCATTTCTTATCTGCCTTTCCCACTGCCAATCCAACATGAGAATCTGGGCTTCAGAGGTACCATGCAACATCATTTGTTAGAAAGCTCACAGACAGATTTCCAACAAATGAACCCAAACAACGAAAAAGAAAAGAAGTTGGAACAGAACATTGATATTATACTATAACTTATTTAACCACGTACTGGAATGTTAAATAAAACATTTGAGCTGCATCATATTTTTAAAAAAACTTGACGTTACTCCCAGGCCTTTAAATCCTCCCAAATTAAAAATGGAAAACACTGTGCTCAAAATAGGATATTGTTCCCCAAATACAGATTCATTTGAATAACTTTCTTGATGAAAGTATATTCAACTTTACATGTCTCCACAAGCCCTAATATAAAAATCATGTTGGACAAAGTGCCATCTGGGACCAAAATGACAAGTCTTGGGTCTGCATTTTCAAAATTTTCTTCTAGCAGGCCGAACCTTGGCCAGCCTGATAGGTCTTGTGACCTTCACTTGTTGTGCCCCAATTAGGACAATCCAAAGGCCTGGCTTTTCCCCATGTATACCAATAAAGAGGTTTCTAGTATGATGGAACATTTTTGATTCCATATTTCTTGTTGAAACCATTTCCACTGAAATACAGTTTACCTAAATCTGACTGTGTTTTCAACTAGAAGGTCACCTCTTAACCTATTTAGTATTTTCAACAATATTTTTCATGAAATCTAGACATGACTGCTGTTAAGCAGCCATGACTAGATTTGATGAAACATTCATGGAAATGTAACTCAAAACATCATCGCTTGAAAATTTGATTCAATTTACAAATGAAAATTTGGTTAAAAATGCTCCAATAATACTTATTCTAGCAGCTTGAGATTTGCTGTCCTGGGAAGGAATATATATACACCTGCTGTATGAAAAGAGTTAAATCTTTTGAAACTGCAATATAATTACCCTTGAAACAAGTCTCTTTATTTATTTATTTATTTATTTATTTGTGTTTAAGGTCAATTATTTGGCTAACTGTGACCACAACATGGATATCAAGGCAAGTTTAACCAATTGTTTATATACAGACTGCACATTTTGGAAGGCTTTTCCCCACCCCCCAAACATTGGTTACGGGGTCTTATTTTACCTGAAAAACAGAGCTTGTTACCATAGTTTACCATACTAAACAAGTTTACCATAGTAAACAAGCACAGCCTCACTTCCTAGGGAGGAACAAGTCTATTAATTTTAATAGCCTTATAGATGCAAGACACTTACGCCTCTGATATTGATACATGATCCATCACAACACAATTGGCTATTTTCACTTTGTCTCCAATTCTGCAGTGTTTGCCAATTATTGATCTCTTGACAGAAACTTTTTCTCCAATGGTTGTTCCTTCACCGACCATACTGTCATTACCTATCTGAAACATACAAATATTTTCAAAACTTTAAAAGGACAAAAATATCTACAGAAAAGAAGGGGGATGTTACATCTCGTCCGCTCACCTCCATCCATGCTCGATACTGTCGATCCAATGTCAAAAAAGTTTCTTGAAGCTGCATTTTTATTGTTAAAATCACTCCAAATAAAGGATACACTTAATTTTTAATGGGATATATTGTAATTAACTCAAAAGTTAACATTACTGCAATGGTTTTCAGTAACCCAAGTCAACAATATCCATGAGCTGGAAAGACCTACAAAAACAAAACACACCTTAACACAAACTTTTACAACCCAAAATTGACGTCAGAAAAAATATGAATAATTTGACTGAAAAAAAAATTTCATTAGGCCTAAAAAAAATTAAAAATCTGTTTCTCAGGCCCTCCTGCATGGTCCTTTTGGCAGCCGCATGGTCCTTTTGGCAACCGCATGCTCTCTTTTTATAAGAAATGTAAACTTAAAAAAAATAATAATTAAATGGTTTATGTCTGATATTTTACCCAAGTTAAAAAATTTATAAATTTGTCCCTTGAGTGCAAGAAGGCTTTGCAATGCTTTAGCATTGCAAAGCCTTCTTGCTCTCAAGGGACGAAATACACTACCACCCATGCCATTCTGTAAATTATGAGACCTAAAACATAAACCATGAACATGAACTTTTGATGGCAAAAAAATAATCACAGAAATAAAAAATAAAATGAAAAAAACCAGCTTGCCTGCATGCAATTTTACAAATGGCCTGAGAAACAGCTCTACTTTGTGTGGCCTTAAATTTGTGTATACAGTAGGGTTAATATCTAAAGATGCCATTCGAATAAAAAAATGAACCGTAACGAGAAGTTAAAGCCCCACAATCTGACCTGAATGTTAATTCTTACAACCAGAAATTGACTAAGTTTGGGCTGCAAATTTTTTGTGAAATAGGGAAAAATGTCACAGTATTGGAGTTGGAAACTGTTGTGATAGTCCCCTACAACACAGATATGCAATATAACAGCAGTGGGCCTACTGAACTTTGCGAAAATGACTTAAACACTAATTCCAACAAAACAGGACATGTACGTCTAATGCTGATAGAGTCACCACATAAGCTCACCATTTTTTTGAAGTTGGTGAGCTCACAAGTGTTCTGCACAGCTCTGTGTCTTGTCTACAAGTGGTGGCAATAGAGCCATATATGTTGAAACTGACTTTAAATGCCAGCAAATAAATTTAAAACTCCAATTTTCTAAACATTACATGAAAGATTGTCCTGAATCTTCATAGCTAGGAAGTCTAAATTATTTGGCACTAGTTTATTTGGAGTGAATAAACAGTGAGTAAATAATAACAATGAAATTATTTTGTAAACGTTAATAACAGACTTTTTACCTTATTTATTTGTTTAATAGTTTCAGCTTTTATTATCTATATATTTATGAAAGCGAGGATTTTGTACAAACCAAAATACTTAAACGTGCCAGGCAATACAAAATTAATATATCGCACTTTGAGTGCAACAGGGTGCCATCTGCAATGCTTGTTCACATGCAGATGTTATCCAGAGTTTGCACTGGCACTTTTGTATTGATAGGATGAGGGCTATACACTGTACAGTGTGCCACAAAGGAATTTTCATTAATAAAATACTCAGTGATAACAAAAGTTAAAAAATTTATAGTAATTTATATATTTTTTATACTTACCAATGACCCAGACATAGCTGGTGCTAACTCTTAAAATATAGGGCCAAACACAAATTTTGCCCCCCAATCCCCAAAATTTGCATCTAAAACCAAAGAAAACATGTCCTGAATGGCCCTCCACACTTCACCTCTACTGCGCATGCGCAGTGTCAAGGACGTTCCGAAATTGGCGCCATTAATCATTCTAATAACCAGTGCCTGGTAAGCACTATGTACTCAGCGGGGAGGTAAGAGTTCCCAACTCCTGGGAGGGCCATCCCCGTCTGGGTCATTGGTAAGTATAAAAAATATATAAATTACTATAAATTTTTTAACATTTTTATACTGTACCAATGACCCAGACATAGCTGAATAGTAAAAAGGCTGGAGGGCCAAGGACATAGAGCAAGATGGAATATGCTCAATTATATAAAATAGAGTCATCCCCTCTAGGGAAAAAGAAGTATTAGGCCTTACATGTATCTTTCTTATTTATGATAAATTAGAAAGATACAACACCTTCCAAAATTGAGCATCATACATCCATGTACTCTATTAATATCTAGTATAATCCTTATACTAATAATTTTTAAAGTAAGCCAATAAATAAAGTAAGTCTAGAGAATAGAGACTCTTTATACTCCTTAAAAGTGTCTGAGGATTGCATAATCATGTCCGTTGACACGTGCTATATTCAAAAGCTATACTTTAAAAACTAAGACTTGAATGAATTTTTAAAACATAAACTTCTCACTAAACAACCATCCCAATAACAGCTCAGAATTACTAACTCCGGAGGAGGTATCCCCTTGTTTTCATAGTAAAACAGGTGACCCAAGGGAACACCCTCTCCCCCCCCCCCCCCCCCCCCCCTTTTTCTTGCCCTGGGTCAAATAGCCCAGAGTGAAGAGGGCAGCAGAACGGAGTCACTGCCGAAACAGACAGCCTACCTAGCTATAGTAGCAACTGTTAAGTGAATGACATTCTGAGCAGTAGATAATAGACCTAACAATAGAGACCTCCAGAAATGGACTCAATATTTCTGAGATAAAAAATTCATGAATGTGGATGGCTGAGCGCAATGAGCGGCCTTCAAAAATCTATAATAGCGACACTATTAATGTAAGCCCAAGATGTAGAAGAACTCTTACTTCATGAGCCGAAATCTCAAACACAACTGCTGAGTCAAAGATATACCATAAGCAGTATCGATAGTTAATTGAATCCATTAGCAATAGAATGGAGCTTAACGTCCTTCTAATAGGCATCAAAGACAGAAGAAGTTTACGCCCGTAGTAATAAACAGATATCTGTTTATAAATACATAAACTCTAACCGGACAGAGTAAAGGCCTATGCCCGTACGAAGACGGAAGGACCTTAATAACAATAGGTTCCGGATATCAGGAGCCTAACTCTTATGCAAAAATCCAACCTAAATAGTAAAGGAAGTAGTGATTCCGAAACTACGAAAGTGAAAATCATCCACCGATAGTGCATGAAACTCACTGACTCTTCAGTAAAAGAGAAGCCAACAGAATTACTGTCTAAAAGGTCAGAATTTGAAAACTACTGTTTCCAGAGGCTCAAATGATTACTTAGCTAAATAAGAACCGAAGTTAAATTCCATATAGGAATTTAATCTAATGATTCTAAGTCTATTTATCAAAAAGATACTAACTGACTTAGATAAAGAGACATAAGACTCAATTGTAAACTATCATAGAGTGCATAGGTATGAGGTAACATAAACCTATAACCTTAATAATAACAGGCTGCAGTAGATCTTGTCAAACAAGTATACTAAAAAGTTGCAATGAGTAGTATGGAGGGATCAACAATATGAACATAGTGATCCCTACACCAACGACGGAAGAGCCTCCACTTTAGCCGCATAGAATAGCGAAGAGGATCTCCTATAGTAAGAAATCGCGTCCAAAGCTCGTCCAGTACAATGCTTACAATGCAATACGGACCACACAATGGAATACGTGAAGGTTGCGACCTTGCGGGTTGTGATAAAGATGACACGATTTTACCCAGCGAAAAAAGATCCTCTCATTGAGGAAGATTTCGCGTTAAGTCCCACAGTAGACATCAGAGTAAATTTACCCACGGTCTCTGTGAAGACAGAGATGCTATCAACAGAAATGTATTGTGGTTGTTTATCTTGGCAATACCTGCTGAAACAACAGCGCCGGAGGATACGCATATCCTATCATTCCGTCCTATTAGATCAATAGAGCGTTAACAACATTAGCTCAGAGATCCGGACAAGCAAACACGTACGACTGCAATTGATTAGCAGGCTGTGTCGTAAATAAATTATCATTGGGCGCTCCCATTGATAGCAAATCTGATTGAATACTTGTTTGTTGAGAGTCCATTCTGACGGCAACAAGCGACCCATAAGTGAACGGGAGTCCGGTAAAACAATCAGACGACCCGGAATATGACGGACCGAAACAGGACTTGGTGTACTATAACAAACAGAAGGATTCTTTCCATTAAATTGAATAACGGAAACGAATGAGTGCCTCCTTGGTTCCAGAGATACGCCACTACTGTCGAATTAACAGACAGGATTTGGACATGCGTTTCTGAATAATGTTCATCCAATGACATAAAGCAAGCCTAAAAAAACATTATTCCGCGGAAGATAAGTGCTTGCTTAGAGACTGCGGAACCCAAAGACCCTGGCACTTCGAATCCGTTGGGATCAATATTATATCCCAACCCGTTTGACTGGCAACCGTCATAATTATAAAACTCGGATCCGGCAACTACAGTGGCACTCTCTGAGTCAACCACCGAATGTTTGCCCCAGTCTGAATCTCTTGCAACACAAGATAGACAAGAAAACGTGTAAATCGAGCAATTCATGGATTGCTGAAAAGTTGCCGTCGAAGAGAAGCTTCTCCGAGAACGAAGCGACTCTGAGAGAGTTCTTCACCTTACTATCCACGCGTGTGGATGTAGCTAGGGCTGCGTCACGTCTAACCAACTCCAATCAGCCACTGAAGGGCAGAGTTATACGCGAACAAACTACTGCCCTCAAAAGAAATCACATTGAGGATAATATCCCGTAATTCTTTTCTTGAAGACGTAATGATAATGCCTCAGTAAGGTGGATTACGTATGATAAAGCGTCTAAGTTAAGTCTACTAGACATCATTGTTGTTTCCAACATTGTGGTTGGAAAAGACATAGACGGCGAAAAAGAATATTTCCAGTCTTTAACCACGCCGTCAAGACGCATATGAACTCTCGGTATGCCCTGCTCTGCCAAAATAAATTATTCGTATAAATGATAAAAAGGCAGAAATGAGCATTGCGGACAAGAAACTAAACTATCATGCTTGATGGCAGGCTTATATGCATATATAGCATCGATAAATAATACACATGTTCTAATGACATTATTGGACTGTGTCGGTAAGTCAGGGACAATGTCCCTGAACCGATCCAAAATTCCGTGTCCAATGACGCTATAAGTCTCTTATCCAACATCGCAGCAATGTAGTCCGAAATAACAATCACTGGAAGATAATGCCAGAAGATATGAATGGCTGCTTCCGATGCTACGAAAGGGAAAACTCGAAATCTTTCGAATCCCTTTCGCCATCCTGTCGGACCCTATAAAGCGTTCGGTCGTCCGTACCTGATGCAATCGCGGACTGCACCGACCCAGCGCCATCAGATAATTCCTGATTCGACTAAGAAACTGTCGATTGCTGGGATGCTGCGAAAAAACTGTGCTAACTCGGATAGCACGTCCATCACTGAGGCCTGTGGAGAAGCGGTCCTACAATGCATTGCCGCTGGAAGCTCCGTGATCGTTACCCTGTGCATACTACTAATATGCGAGCGAACGGAGTGTATAGGCCTCGTGTCCCTTGGCTACCGGATGGCGTGACCTATTCGCCGTGGAATCACTGAATGACGAAACTGATCGGATACTCGAGGTCACGTAGCCAATGTGCGGTCGTGTGCCCTGCTGTGAGGATGAGGAAGCATTATCGACAGTCTCTCGGACTGTCAATATAACGGAGCGTCCCGACCGACGGACATATGCTCCGAATGTAAAATATCTGAACCACAACATGCGGTCCCCTATGTTGTTGGACGAGAGAGGGACCTCTCTCGCTCACAGCCCGGACGGACCTGGACAAGCCAGGAACCGGACTAACAGGCTTCCTCCGATCTGTCCTCAATCCGCCGTCACTGGGTGAGTACTAAAGTAATTATAGTGCTCGCATCACCCAAATCTCCTTCCTAGACCGCAACGGACGAACCCGGCAGCCGAACCATTCGATGAATGTACGCTACACCGGATGAGCTAGCGAATGTCACTCCGTCGCTCCTACAAGGGACCTCTTAGGCGATAGACATATTCCATGAGCACTTATTGCCGCTAGCTCTTCATTAACTATGACGACAGAGGCACACTTTTGAAAGACATCTCCGTAACTTTGCTAACAAGAAACCAGAAATGCTTAGTAATAGCAAGCATATAATAATAATATATATATAGCGTCGTTCAATAATTCGAAAGTTTGTGTGACATTATTGGACTATGTCGGAACTGAGGGACGATGTCCCTGAACCGAACCAAAAATTTCTAAGTCCACCGACGCTATCAGTTTCTTATCCGGCATCGCAGCATTCTGGTCCGACGAAAGAACCTGTAGAAGATCAAGTCAGATGACATACACAACAGCATATGTTGTTCCGAAAGGGAAAGCTCGAAATCCTCCGAATCCCTTTCGGTATCCCGTCGGACCGGATGAAATTTTCGGACGTCCGTACCCGCTTCCGCGGAGCGTCCCGACCCAGCATCGTCGGATAAAAAATATGCGACAGATTCAGTTGATGCTGCGATAAGCTGTGCTATTTAGGAAAGCATGTCCGTCCCCGAGGCCTGTGCAGTAGCGGTCTTACGATGCATTGCCGCCGGAAGCTCCGTGTACGTTGACTCCCGCACACTTTCCTATGCGAACGTCCGGAGTCTGCAGGCCTTGTGTCCCTGGCTACCGGATGGTGTGACCTGTTCGCCGATGATTCTCTGACTGGCGAAGCTGACTGGATATCCGAGGTCACGTAGCCAAGAGCGGTCGTGTGCGCTACCATGAGAATGAGGAAGCCTTATTGACAGTCTACTCCGGACTGACTATATGTCGGAGCGTCCTGAGCGCCGGACGTATGCTCCGAAATGCGAAACATTTTGTACCACAACATCTGGGGCCAGATGTTGTTGTACGAGAGAGGGGCCTCTCTCGCTCGCCGTCCGGATGGACCAGAACGAGCTATGAACCGGACTAAAAGGCTTCCTCCGTTCTCCCTCTAATCCGCCGTCACTGGGTGTGCATTTGGTTGATTTATAGTGCTCGCATCACCCCAAAACTCCTTCTAGACCGCAACGGACGAACCCGGCTGCCAAACCATTCGATGAATGGACGCTACACCGGGCGAGCTAGCGGACGTCAAAGGCCGTCGAACCTACTAGGGTCCTCTTAGGCAATTGGCGTATTACATGAGCACTTTTCCGCTAGCCCTTCATTAATTGTGACGACGGAGGCACACTGTTGGAAGACATCACAGATACATCACCCTAATCTTGATCGTCTGAAATAGAAATTGATAAAGTAGAGTGACCCTGCGGGGAAAGGACCGGAGTGTCCAATTCCCCACTAACATACCGTGACATACGCTTCCCATGTTGTCATCGAAATCATACGATACAGAACAGGAGTTAATGTGAGTACACTGACCACATATAGAATGATTATAAAAGTCAGAGGAAGACTTCCTCTTATTACAATTGATCAAAATCCTTTCAATGTGAAAAGAAAACAAAGTCCTGGTACTCGCACCAACCCCTGGCAATCAAAATACATAATAATAATATGATCCATTAATATAGAAAAAATAATTGAAATCAAAATATTTTGAAAAAATATTTTTTCAGAACAGCCCAAGTTTCTGAAAAGTAACGTTGAGCCCCAATGGATCCCAAGCCTAAGTGTGGACAAAAATTTTAAAAATATTTTAAACAATTTATTCAACACTTACGAACAATAATAATGTATCTAGTTATGATTAAAATAACATCAAGATATTATTTTCAAGAAATCCCCCCCTCACACAGAGGGCTGTTGTAAATGTAAACAATGAGTGTAAAAACACTAAAATAAGACTCCAGGCACCCAGGCCCGGAATCAGTTACCAAAAATACACTATCTGATGCAAAACAGAGACTTCCAGGGAAGAAACTGCAGAGCATCAGATGGTAGATGCAGAACACAACGCCTAACCACCCGTAGGTGAAGACGTAAACATGGGGAAAGAACAGAATTCATTCTGTTTTTCAGCTAAAACTCCCAAGAAATGTTAGTAATAATAATTACAGAAACTATGCCAAAAGCATGGGAGAATAGCAAGAGGGGACTTAAAGGAAAGGGAGAGAGGAAAACACTGAAAAATCAGTGTAACTAAATAACCAGAATGACAACAAAATGGCTGCTGCCTAGAAAATAGGTAACTTAACATAATTTCATTAAAAAACTTTAAGTTACAGCCCTGATAATATTCTGTCACACATTATTCCTCTCCTCCTTCACTATCCTCCTTAGAATCACCATTTCACTAATATTTATGTGTCTGGCATCATTTAAACTGAGATTTACAAGCACAAAGATCAGTCAGATGTTAACTGATGAAGGGCCAAACTTAGAATGATTAATGGCGCCAATTTCGGAACGTCCTTGACACTGCGCATGCGCAGTAGAGGTGAAGTGTGGAGGGCCATTCAGGACATGTTTTCTTTGGTTTTAGATGCAAATTTTGGGAATTGGGGGGCAAAATTTGTGTTTGGCCCTATATTTTAAGAGTTAGCACCAGCTATGTCTGGGTCATTGGTACAGTATAAAAATATGGCTACCCATCAAAGAACAATTTTTAAAAAAAAACACCAAAAAGATAGAAGAATTATTGACAGCATTATATGATGTTTGAACCGATATTCCAAGTAACTAAGAACAACTGAGTGCAGTGGCTCAGTGGTTAGAGCATTGAATTTCAATCCCAAATCTCAAATGCCCATTTGAGAACACAATAACCCTGTGTATTGAGACATACTGCAGTTGCCTTCAACCACTGCTAATTGTGCAGAGTTAGTATGCTGGAGAGCCTGGCAGTTGCTCACCACTGCTCGGTGGTTCCCTTAGGGTACTCTGGCTTCCGCTAAAACTGTCCAACAAAAGGTGACCCTGGCTGTTGAAAGTGTTGTTAAACCCCAATAAATAAATCAATAAATAACTAAAAAATATAATCAACAGACTGCAACAGGCAGAAAAAAAAACAGTGAGTGATGAGTGAAAATAGATGACAGCCGACAAAAGGCATGAGAATTTGTGTTCAAGCATTCTTTCAAACAACTTTTTTTCGAACTGAAAACTAATTTTTCTAGAAAACAACACTTTTGGGTAAAAATTTTACTTTTAATTCTCATCTGAGGTGTGAAGTGGGTCAAAACACATCTATATTATTCACATTATAGGCATGCACACTATTAACTTTCAAGAGTATTTGCTCCAGAAAGGGTCTTCCTAAACACTGGAATTACCAGAAAATTTCTGGAGTTCTGTACTTTGCAAAATATATATACCTCCTGGAATTTTTTGGCAGAATTTATTTTTATCTGAATAAACTATATAAACATGTTTTTTTCTCTTTATTTTTGTCAGCTTTAACCCTTTACCCAACATAATGACCAAAACCGGCCAGCGCCAATTAATTTTCATTTTTTTGTCCCAAAAACATAGGTTATGACCCCTCTTTGGAACGAGCTCGTTGAGGTCGTTCCAATGAGGGGGTCATAACCTATGTTTTTGAGACAAAAAATTTAAAAAATTACTTATTCAAGAATTTTGTTTGCAAGTGTTGTCTGCTTTTCATGTTAGGTAAAGGGTTAATAAGTTATCTACCTGTGAGAAAACTGCATAATGGAGCAATCATGCAAAGTCCATTCAAGTTTCTCCTTCCGGCACACTTCTTCCTGTTTTCAGTTGATTTCTCCCTAAAGTCGGTAGAGGGAGAAGAGACTTTCCCCTCAATTCACCTCAAAGGCCATTTTTTAAGCTTTGGTGAGAAAACTTGACAGCTCACATCTAAATGTCACACTAAACCTGCAAGTGAAATTTTTGGCTGAACAGATGAGGGATTCTGGCTGTTGTGTTCCATGGAATTGTGGATGTTTTGAGAGAGGGTTTCCCTTGAAAAGCCTCTAAAGGGCAGGACAACTTGAAATGAACAAACCAGCATTTGTTCATGGCAAGAAACATACATATTAAGTTTGCGAAAAATCGACTCAGTTGTCATTTGAAGTCTTGACGATGATGGATGATGGAAAAAGGATGACTTGTTAAATTTCTCTTTTGGGAGAGCTAAAAAAAAAAGCAGAAAGTAGAGCGAATAACCCTTCATCTACTGTAAATGCCATATCAGTTCGGTGTTATTCACAAAAATCAACATTCAAATTGTATAATTTTTTTCAATGCTGGCTTCCAAAACATAAGCTTATGACCCTCATAATATTTTGGGATCACGAAAAAAAAATTTTTCTCAAGTATCATAACTTAGTCAGTTAGGTAAAAGAGTAAAACAATAAATGAAACTAATTACAAAATAAAATTAAATAAGAAAAATGTTGGGCCACACAAAGTAGATCTTCTGTTTCTCAGGCCATTATTTGTGAAATTGCATGCGGGCGAGCGGTTTTTTATTTTATTTTTTATTTCTGTAATTTCTTCTTTGCCATCAAAAGTTCTTGTTCTTGGTTCAAGTATTAGGCCTCATAATCTACAGAATAGCATGGGTGGTTGTGTAGTTCATCCCTTGAGTGCAAGAAGGCTTTGCAGTGCTAAAGCATTGCAAAGCCTTCTTGCACTCAAGGGACAAATTCATCAATTTTTTTAACTTGGGTAAAATATCAGACATAAACCATTTAATTTTAATTTTTTTAAAGTTTAAATTGGTTATAAAAAGAGAGCATGCGGCAGCCAAAAGGACCATGTGGGAGGGCCTGAGAAACAGATTTTTTATATTTTTAGGCCTTGGGTCGTTTTGTTCAGTTGTTATCAGTGCATAATTTATGTTAGTTTTTCACCTGTCTTCACTTTTTGTCCAGGAGATTTTCTTTTCAAAATACTTTTTTATGGGGAGCTTCAGTATTCCCTATGTTTTTTCTTTAACCCCTTTGCTACCGTAACAGCCAAAACCGGCCAGAGCTATTCACAAAAATTGCCAATTAATTTTCATTATAAAAAACATTCTTGAATAACTAATTTTTTTTTTCATTTTTTGTCTCAAAAATATAAGTTATGACCCCTCTTTGGAACGAGCTCATCAAGCTCACTCCAATGAGGGGTCATAACCTATGTTTTTGAGAATTTTTTTTTTTAAATTAGTTATTCAAGAATGTTTTTTGCAAGTGTCTTCTGCTTTTCATGTTAGGTAAAGGGTTAATGTGCGCTATACTCACACAATGAATGTCTGAGCCTCATTTAGAAGATAATACTATCACCAAGTGTAAATATACTAACCTGAGACTTCTCTTTTACTGTCACTGTTGAATGCATATGAATAATATCTTCCTTTGGGAATATATTCAATAAAAATTTGGAAATCTGAAAATAGAATAATGGTTTTTCAACACTGATAAACTTCAATTATTTCTGACTGTGAATAACACTTTCCCCAAACAAATGTCCCAAATCAACCCCAATATACATAATTTGTATTATAAATCACAAGATATTACCAACACATCAGAAGAAATTCCTGCAACTGATTATGAAGGATAACATCATCTTTCAATAAGATATTGGAAGTCCCTGGCAGGCGTTAATTGCCCTTAATTGGTAGAGTACTTGGTCATCACAAGGGTTTGTCTTTGCCTCACAAATATGAACCCGTGGCCCAGCCTTGAACAAATTGAAAATCTGCACCACCCACCCCCTCCCTCCCAAGGATGCTATACATCAAATATCAAACCATTCTGACTGGCGGAACATAAGAGGAAGATATTTGAAGAATATTCCTTGTTATGAGCCCCTATGATAATATCAGAATTGATATGTGCTTGGTTAATAATAAAAACAATTAACATTTTCTAAAATTATTTTTTAATTAGAATAAGCTGATTCTGGCTAGGGTGATCACTTATTTGCACTGAAAGACCTTTGAATGTACTAATCAACATGTTCACAAATACTGTTACACAGTATCTACTTTTACCTCACTAATTGTTTATTTGGGTCACACCTGTTTACTTGAAATTGGACAAAGTCATCAAGAAACCTAATGAGGCAATTAGTGGAACAAAAGAACACAGGAGAAATTTCTCACTCTGGAACTTTCTATTCTATTTGAAGACTATATAAATTGCTGTCAACAGACTTCAGGGATTCATTTCACTCATCTGGTATTTTTTCATCTCATATTCAGCATTGGGAAGTGACAACTGTTTATACATTCAGCATTCATTACACATTGGTGATTATGATTATTGGACAGTGCAATATTTTAGATAGCAGCTGAGGATATTAATATTCTGTGGAACATATTTGCGACATTTCTGTCATTTTGTATTGGAAAAGTGTTTTCAAATTTTGAAGAGAATTCATTCTTCCTGTGAACCAGGATTATATCTTGTGAAAAGCCAGGATTCTAGTACATTATTTTAAAACCACCTGGAGAGGCAAAACTTATTAGATATTATTTCAATTTGAATCTTGCTAACTGCAAAGCCAGGATTCTAGTACATTAGTTTGACTGGTAGAGTGCTGGAAGCCCTATTTTGGGCTTTACTGAAAGTGACAGGCAATAACTGTCTGTAGCTACATTCTGCCTGAGGAAGCCTTTATTGTCCCTGATATCGATCAGATTTTTTATACAGTACCTTGCTCTCTGACATTTAATTGGATAGTGCCTATAAGGCACTATCCAATTAAATGTAATAGAGCAGTATATGATGAGCTTTGATTTGTTGTCAGAAAAAACTCAGCACTTTACCAGTTAAAATCACCTGGGGAGGAAAAACTTACTAGATATTATTTCAATTTGAATCTTACTAACTGCTTTATTAGAATTTATTGGATACTGTAGAATTTCTGAGTGAACATTTCATTACAATTTACTGGATGCTGTTTCTGCACAACATTCTAGGACATTACAATACCATACCTGTTTCTTGATTCTTTTGAAGTGTATTTTGGAAAAACTGATACGTATTTCTGTTTTATTTTCAATTAACCACACAGTGTAAAAGATTCTGTACCATTTTCATTTCAAATTAAATTTTTTTATTAAATTTTAGAAAAGTTAAATTGGAGTTATTGTTCATGATTCTCAGATTTCTTCTGTTTTCAGAATTATTGTTATTACACACTGTAATAGAAACTGGGGGCTCATTGCCAAGATTGCATAAGGACCAAAAATAGGAAGCCAAGGACTTGATTTGAGCAAGTTGAATCAGACACCCCGAAGAATTCTGTATTCCAAATACCAAATGATTCTGATTGGTGGATCACATGGGGAAGATTTATCAAGAATATTCCCCATATTGCAAGTCAAAATTTGGGTTCCCACAGGGCACCCAAATATGAAGCCAGAGACTTGATTTGAACAAATTTGAATTTGACACCCCCAAATGATGCTGTTTACCAAATATCAAAAGATTCTTACAGGTGGATCAGAAGAGGATTTTAAAAGAATATTCCTCATATTGCACCAATTTAAATAAAATTGGGCTGTCATTGGAACCCAAAATATGAAACCAGGGTCTTGCTTTGAACACATTTGAATCAGACTCCCACAAGGATGTAGCACACCAAATATTAAAAGATTCTGACAGGTAGATCTGAAGAAGATTTTCAAAGAATTTTTCTCAAATTGGTAAGTTAAACTTCAGGCTCCCTTATGGAGACCAAATATGAACCCAGGGTTTTGATTTGAACAACTCCTAAGGATTTTGGTATACCATATATCAAAAGATTCTAGCTGGTGGTCCTGGAGATTTTTAAAAAAATTTTGTGGGGGTACTAACAGAGTTATGCCCCCTGTGGTGCACCTAATGTGTGTGGCAACTTCATTTGAATAAACTTGAATTGACTTATGATGAGGAAAATACAAATCAGCTTTGGTCGAGTAGGCTTTGAAAAGTCCAAAATGTAAAGTTTATGCCGGACAGACAATGGACAAAGGGACAGAGGTATGGACGTCGTGAAGTCCCTTGAGCTTTTTGCTCAGATGAGCTAAAAAAACAGAAGAAAAAATTTCTGTTTGGAGAACAGTCACAAATTTATTCCAAATTCATATTTATAGTCTAATAAATTTCATGACCTAAAATGTGAACTAGACTATCAAGCCTGAAAATAAGCAGTCTGACATTTGCAGAATGAGGTCCCCAGAGGGTGAATTTGATGATGCTATCCAATACAGTGGCCCAATTTATCCTGTGGGTACCTCTTTCTGTTTAGTTTTGAGACCCTGATTCAGATTGAGGTTCACAGAGGATAAATTTAGTGATGCCATCCTGCTATGCAGGGTAGCATCACTAAATTCCCCCACTGGGGATATCATTTTGCAGATGACAATCTGCTTATTTTCTGGCTTTTAGACTACAAGGCCATAGTTAGTTAATTTTTAGTTTAGCATTATTCCAGGATATCATAACAAAATGTGGAATGAGGTTATTAATTGTATCCTCGTGGGGAAATGGCATAATATATCCCTTTCCACAAGATGCCTTTATATTTTATCAATTTGCACTTACACACTGCTTCCTTGCATGTGAATGTTGTCTCAGATAGTAGAACTTTCAATGGCCAGTATTATATACAGAGCAGCCTATAACAAAATAACCATTAGTCAAAATTTTACACTTAATAACACCAGACTATTGCCTCATTATTTCCAGATTGCTATAGCAATCTTGCAAAAATGAGGTAATAATCTGGCATTTCAATGCATAAGGAAGAAACATGAAATGATGTATTTTCCTGGCCCTATAAAGGTGACCCATTTGCAGATAATAAAGAAAATGCGTTATTATTTTAGGCAAAAAGCAAAATGAGGCAAATAACACTAAACCAAAAATTAATTAACCATGATCTAAGATAAATTCTAACAGACGGTGGAATTTTAGTCTAATTTCGAAAAGTCAGTAGAGGGATTTTGTCAAAGGTTCTTTTTCAATGAGATTCTGTTCCGATGCTCAGATTAGCATAAAAACAATACTCTAACCCTTTACCCAATGAATCGCCCGCATCCGCCCACGTAATAAGCAAATACAGCTGCTGAAAAAATATTATTTTTCGAAAAATTTCAACAGAACCATATCATGCGACCCCTCTTTGGAACGAGCTTGTCGAGCTCGTTCCAAAGAGGGGTCACATGATATGGTTTTGTTGAAATTTTTTTTAAAAATTTAAAAAAGTTATTTTTAAAATAATAAATTTTGAAATCGTCTGTGTTGGGTAAAGGGCTAATCAAAGCTTTATAATTGATTCTATACTTGATTCATTATTTTACCTGTTTGTTTGTTTCAAAATATGTACCCAGTGTGTTGGCCCGAACACAAAATCCTTCTTCCTGTCTAAAAGCATAACAACGGATTTTGTCATTATGAAAACAATCAGCCATATCTCCTCTGTGGTCTAACCAAGTGGACAAATCTCTCAATACAATACTCATATTGTCATCACATACATAGCTTGTTATATCTAGATAAAAAAAATAAAATTTATGGTTTCAGCGCATCCAGTAGTATACCTTTCTTTAATGTCATTGTAACACCTAACCTTTTAATTCTTAGCCTGTTTAATACTTTACCTAATGAACTGGATGCATCTGCCTGCATAATAAATAAAATGGGTGGTTGTAAAATAAAAATTGAAAAATGTCAACAAAACCATATCATGTGAGCCTTCATTGGAACGAAATCAATGAGCTTGTTCCTATGAGGGGGTCTATAGGCCCTCTCCAATAAAATGCAACAAAAAAAAAATCATTGACAATCAACTTCCGATTTTCAAAATTGATCTTACAATTTAACTTAATAGAGAATTTTTTTTATAACACAAAGAAAAATTGAATTTTAACTCTTTGCATGCTGCTGGTGGATATTCCTGCCCAGCACAGGGTTTCTCTTGCCACTGATATAAGTATAATTTGGGCATGTAAACTGAATGGATTTTTTTCACCAAAGATTTCTTGTTATAATAATAATAATAACTCTTTGGCCAGCCGCTGATTTGTCGCGGTCCTCATAAGAGAAGGCCATCATTCCCCCTGCACCCCACCCCCTCTTCCCCTCCTCTCCTCCCAGCATTCAGATATAAACTGCTTAATAGTGTCCCTCACTTCCTCTTTTTCAATGTCTTCAATAAGCATTCCTACCCTCTCCCTCGTGTCCCCCTTCAGCCATCTATCCTTTGTTTCTTCACCCCACTTCTGCATTATTCTTCCAGTAAATTTTATTCTATGAGGTATATACTGTGGGCATTCCAAGAGAAAATGTTCCAGGGTCTCCACTACTCCAGAGTGGCACATTTGGCATCCCTTTTCCCCATCTCTCCCAATTTTTCCCCGAAGCTCCAGTGATCTTGATCTCAGTTTGAACAGCAGTGACCCTCCAAAGGTGCCATCTAGGTACTTCTCAAAAGCTGGCTTTTCTTTATATTGTAACCCCTGCAGTGATCTTTTCACGCTAACCCCTGCTCGCCAGTTTCAATTGCAATCTTCCATGACTCTCTCTTTGACAAACCTTTTGCCTTCTTTCATTCCTACTTCTATGTTTGTGACCTCTATAGAGTAATTGTCCATTAGTTCCCTCACATGTTTTGACCACCCCGTTTCTATATTAGAATTCCAAATGGTATCGAGCATCAATTTGCACCACCGGTTGTCAGGCAGGTTTCTCAAGTAGTTAAAGTAACACAGTTTTCCCAAATCTACCCTGTCCTTGATTTTCATCCACCCAAGCTCCCCCCTTACTGCTTCCAAAGCTGCGGCATTACTCGACCCTGTTATCCATCTGCCGGCATCATTCTGAGTACTTTCCAACTTCTTAATAACGGTTTGGTTTAATGGAATCACGTCCGTGCCATACGTTATACTTGGTAAACCCACCCTCTCCCACAGTGTTTTCCCCACAAAGACCTTGTTGAAACTATTTTTCCCTAAAAGTTTTAGTTGGTTCAGAATTCTTTTCCCCTTCAGAATCAGTTTGGCTGAGTAATTTCTGTACACCCCTCTTCCCGTTATATTTATGCTTACCCCTAGATACTCATACTCTCCCGTTTCTCCTACAGTGATTTGTTTGCTTTCCCCTTCGGGGATTGAGAACTCCCCCACTCTCCATCTCTTCGTCATATCTACCTTGCGTCCAACGGGTATTACCTTGCTTTTATTTTCATTTAGTTCGAGCCGCCAAGTGTTCCCATATCTACCAACAATTTCCAGCAATTTCTCTAGCCCCTGTTCAGTTCTAGACATTAACACCATGTCGTCCGCAAAGAATAAGCCTGGTATCTTTATGTCTCCAACATTTACCCCCTCCGCACTCTGAATTAGTTCGTCCCCTAAATCTTTAACATACAATGCAAACAAAATCGGTGAAAAGATACACCCCTGCTTGAGGCCTATATCCATAGGGACTCGTTTTGTAGTGATACTCCCTAGACTGAGTTGGCTTTGCACATCTGTATGCAGTGCTTTCATGATTCCCACAAAGTCACCCCCCAGTCCGATGCCCTCGAGCTTTCGCCACATACCTTCCCTCCACACTCGGTTGTACGCTTTTTTCACATCTAGAAATGCCAGAAACATCTTTTTCTTTTCAGCCTTTGTTGATTCTATCAGTTGGGTGAGTGTAAATAGGTGATCAGTGACTCTTCGTCCTTTCCTGAAACCATTTTGAATTTCTCCTAAAAAACCTTTCTCTTCAATAACTTCCTCTAGTCTACCGTATATGACCTTACAGAATACTTTTCCGATGTTACTACTAACTGATATCCCCCTATAGTTATCTAGAACTTCCTTATCCCCCTTTTTGTGTATGAATGACACCTTATTTTCCCTCCACTCTCTGGGGACCTCTTGCTTTCGCAGAGCCAGGTTGAAAAGGTTTGTCAGGACTTCAATAAGTGCCTCCCCTCCATTTTTGAGGAATTCGTTCGGAATTTCATCAGTCCCACCCGCTTTACCATTTTTTAATTTCGAGACCACGTTCCGCACTTCTTCTGCCATTATTTAGCTACATACACGATTGGATAGGTTCTCCTCCACCAGTGTATTTCTTTTTGGTGGGGACCCACTGCCCCAACGCCTATCGTTTATCTTTTCCCAGTGCTTGACTAAATCTGAAGCGATACGGCCTTTATCTTCTGTACTTTCCCCATCCACTTTGATACTCTGCACACTACTTTTCCCCCGTTTATTTACCCAGTTCCAAAATACGTTTGAGCTCGAACCCCCCGTTTTCTTTATTGTTCTGGCAAGACTGCAATTGCACTCCTTCCTATTATTATTCTTTATCTCATTCACCTTTTTCCGTGCCAGTTCATATTCTCCTTTCATTAGTCTCGTGTCATTGTTATCCACCCCTTTAAGCTTCCTACTTCTTCTGTAAGCAGCGCATTTTACCTTCCTTTCTTTCATAGCCTTTTTCAGTCCCTCGTTAACCCTGTATCCAAGCTCTCTCGTTGGGACCCTCACCCTTCCTATACAATCCTTCCCTGCCTCTGTTAGACTTTTTACTATGCCATCTGAAATACTCTGGACATTTGCATCCCTAGGTATACATTCAAGATTTGGTTTTAGTTTTTCCCGAAACTGCTTCCAGTCGGCTCCTTGTTTTAGTCCCCAAACTTCCTTGAAGGTATTTCTGTCTCTATTCGTCTTTTTGCCCATAATCTTAACTGTTATCAGGTTGTGATCACTACCCAAGTCATTTTTTCCCTCGTCATCTATTTCTACATCTATAACCTCCCTCCATACGCTAATGTCAGTGAGTATATAATCAATTATTGTTTTCTTATCGTTCCTCTCCCAGGTCCATTTACCCTTACATTTCGCATCCCTGTTCAGGATCTTTAAACCAAGCTCTTTTGATAGGTCCAACATCTTCCTCCCATTCGTGTTAATTTTCCTATCACCTCCCTGTATGCCCTCCTCCTTATCCCCGATGTGCCCATTGAAGTCCCCCATTAGGACAATACTGAACCCTCTGCTTTCAAGCTCTGTGATATTCGATCTAAGAGTTGTATATATTGAATCATTCCACTCGGGCTTACTTCCCTCCACTGCTAAGTATACAACACCAACGGCAACACTCCTGCTTCCTAACTTGATTTTTGCCCAGACTATTTCGTTGGATACTGGAATCTGAGTCCTTGCTTCTGTGAGATCTGTAATCAATGAGGGCTGTAGTTCCTCTTGAGCGTAGATGCCAACACCCCCACCCCGTTTCTGACCCTCAGTTCGCCCAGCTCCTATCCACACGCAACCCTTCATCTGATCAACCCGCTCATCCCGTCGTATCCACGTCTCACTAAGACCCATTATATCGAAGTCTCCTTCGTCCATCATTGTTGATATTTCGCTTACTTTCTTGTGCAGACCCTGAATGTTGCAGTACCCAAGCTTAATGGATCTTTGTTTTTTTGTCATCACTGGCACATTATTATAACCCTGGTATGTCCTTGTGTTGTGCATGTTTGTTGTTCTTCCTATGTTCCCAGCATTTGTGCCCCTCTGGGTTATCGGCTGTGATCCCCTACCCCCCTTTTCTCCAAAAAAGGCCCAGCCACCTGTAAAATTTTTTGGCCCAACAGGTCTGTACCCATCCTACTTAAATGCAACCCGTCTCGCCCATACAACTCTCCTTGTCCCCAGAATGAATCCCAGTGGTCAATGAAATGTATTCCCAAGTCTTTGCAGTGCTCTTCCAGCTCCTCGTTTAGTGCCATAATCCACGAGTTCCTCTCATTCCCACCACCCACAACGGGAAGCACCCCTGAAACGATGATCCGAGCATTCCTGCTAAGTAGCTTACTAATTAGGTCCTTGTATGTGTCCACCAAACGAACTGATTTCCTCTCCCTGATGTTATTGGACCCCACATGTAATACCACTACCGGATCAGGCCCCGACCCAGCTACAATACCGTCCACTCTATCCCTCAGGTCCTCCACTTTAGCCCCCGGAAAGCACAGAACTGTTCTATTTCTACTGTCCGGACCACAGACAACCTTGTCGATCCCCCGAACTATGCTACTTCCCGCAACCACCAACTTACTTTTGGCCCTCGCCCTATTTATCTCCTCTAGTCTCCTATTGTTTACAGCGTCCTCTTCCTCTCCAACAGCCCCACTCGGAATCAATATCGGTACCTTTGACCTAGGATTACTCCTATCCTTGTCCCTCCGTCTCTTTCCAGGCCCTGAACTACCTGGACTACTCCCCTGGTCTTCTCCCGGATCCCTCCTCCTTTTTCCTGGCCTAGACCCCAAGCTACTATCTGCTGCAACTACCTCCATCTCCTCCTCTGTCTCTTCCGAATCGAGCACATCAAATCTGTTTCTGGTGCTGCACTCCCCACTGCCTTTGGACTTAACACCCCTATCTACCTGCTTCTCTGGCCCCCCTTTCCTACCACTTTTGATAGTCCACGCCAAACGCTTTACAACATTGCTCCGGCCTGGGCCCCCCTCATCTGTCCTACGTTCTTTTCTAGCAGCCCCCACCTCATCACCTACCTCATTCACATCAAAGGTTCTACCACCATGTTTCCTCTTGGAACCACCGACCACCACCCATCCTTCTCGGAAAGCTACTTTCACAGGCTAACTCCAGACAGCCCCGCCCTACCAAGTTTTCCCTTCAGCTCAGCAATCTCTATATTTAGATTAATTTTTCATCAACTCTAGTCATGGCTGCTTTTCAGCAGCCATGACTAGATTTGCTGAAAAAATATCTTGAAAATACTCAGTGGGTTAAGAGTTAATGTAAAATAAAACCTCAAATTATTTTTTTGAATACTCTGTTATCACTCCTATTACAACATAAGCTGCAATGTATTTATTTATTGATGTTTAAGGTCACACACTTATGCACAATGGCTGATCGTGACCATGACAGTTTTACGGGTGGAGGAAGCCAGAGTACCCGGAGAGAACCACCGAGCATCGATGAGCAACTGTCAGCTCCTCAACATTCTAACTCTGTTCAAGCTCCGCTCAAGCAGGGTTACAGCGGTTGAAGACATGTGCACCATCGACGTGCAGAACACCTTAGTACACGGCGCCATCGGGCCCCCATGTAGGCAACCGGGATAAAGTGCCTTGCCTAAGGACACAACGTGGGTCGTCCTGGACGGAGATTGAATGCAGGTCCTCTAGCATAGAAGTCCAACAGTCTACTACTGAGCCACCGTGATCCCAAGCTGCAGTGTAAAAATTTCACCGAAACCATATCATATGAACCCTCATTGGAACATGCTCTCTCAGATCATTCCAATGAGTGATCATATATGGTTTTGTAGAAATGTTTTGAAAAATTTGTTTTCTCCAACTGCTCAACAGAGATGGGCAATATACCAAAAAAACAAACTGATACAGATACCATGGAGATACCAAACCGAACCAATTGTTGAATATGAACACCTGAATTTTCAAGTTTCCTACATTCACTATTTATAAGTCCCTGCTGAGGCTTGATAACAGTTGAAAGGTTCACTTTCATGAAAGAAGTGACAAATTTTCTTTTCAGTTTTGTTAACCCCCAGCGGACTGGGCAGCTGTCCTGAATTCCCACTAGACTACACCATGTAGAAGTCCAAATGCTTAGCAGTAACTTCTAGTCAGGTCTTGACTGCCTGTTAAGGCAGCCAAGACTTGCCTAGAAATCACTACTCAGGTGTTTTGTCTATTGTCAGCAGGGCCTCCTAAAGATGGGATGGTTAGGGCACATGCTCTGAGATCTAAAACACCTGAAATAGGTCTTTGAACATTAACTGGTTGAGTGCTGGAAGCCCATATTCAGGCTTTACTCTCAAGAGTAGGTATTTCAACTTGAAGGCTTCAAACTCTGTGGATGTCCTCAGTATTATCACTGAAGATAAATATTTCCTTATAATAATTTAAATTGTTACAAGGCAAACACTTGTGAACAAATTTTGATAACTAAAAATAATTCAGCACTCTACCAGTTAGAACAAGTCACAAAATTACTGTAGATATGATTTGTGGTCATAAAAGAGACCACTGTTCAGCTCATTTATAGCATTGTGGTAGAATGACACTACAACAACTTATTCTGTTTTTTCAGATGTGAATTCCTTCTTGGTTATACCAACAAATCTAAGACAAGACAGATACCGAATACCCAACGGATATCGAGGTATCCCTAAAAATACTGAAACCGAAATAAAAATTCCAATACCGCCAAGCCAGAAAATAAGCAGAGTTTCATCTGCAAAATGATGTCCCCAGAGGGTGAATTTAGTGATGCTACCCTGCACAGCAAGGTAGCATCACTAAACTTACCCTCTGTGAACCTCAATCTGAATCAGGGTCGCAAAAACTAAACAGAAAGAGGTACCCAGAGGATAAATTGGCCCACTGTATGGGATAGCATCATCAAATTCACCCTCTGGGGACCTCGTTCTGCAAATGTCAGACTGCTTATTTTCAGGCTTGAATACCACCCATCTCTACTGCTCAATTTGTAAATTATACAGGTAAATGTAGCTGTTTCATTAATTAAAGGTTTAACTGACACAGCATGAAAATTATCAATTTTAAGTAATTTGTATATTTTTTATACTTACCAATGGCCCAGACTAGCTGGTGCTAACTCAAAAATTAATCCAGGGCCAAACACAAATTTTGCCCCCCAGTTCCCAAAATTTGAATGCAAAACCGAAAAATTCATGTCCTAACTGGTCCTCCATACTTTTCAGATCTGCGCATGAAAGACACCAAAATTGGCACCAACCATCATTCTTTCTACAGATTGCCTGTTAAATGTTATAAACAGCGGGGAGTTATGAGTGCCCACTCATGGGAGGGCCATACCCATCTGGGCCATTGGTAAGTATAAAAAATATACAAATTACTTAAAATTTATAATATTTTTTTACAACAACCAATGGACCAGACTAGCTGAATCGTAAAAGGCTGGAAGGCCTAGGAGATAAAGGAAAATCCAATCTCTCAATTACGTCAGTAAAGGATATCTCCTACTGGAGAATAGGAGAAGATAGGAATTATATATGTCTTTCTCCTTTCGAAAAAAGAGAAAGGCATAACCCCAACAATGTAATTGAGTATTACATAATATATAATTCTCCATTTAATGCCAGCATAACCCGTTATGCTAATTCGGTGAAGAAAAACTAATATATAAATGAGACTCTTTATACTCATTTAAAAGTGTCTGAGGATTGTATATTAATGCCCGTTTGACACGTGACATATACAAATACTTCACAGTGAGCTACACTTTAAAAACAGTACATAAATGAGACATAGTTATTGCTTCACACCGAGCTACACATTTAAACCATCCCAGCACCGACTCAGGACTACTGACACCGGAGGAGGTCTTCCCTTGCTTTTCACTATAAAGCCAGATGATCATAAGGGAAAAAAAAACGTCCCCCCACCCTTCCCCTTGTTCTGAGGTACATGTCCTCAGAACGAAGAGGGCAGCGGAACAGCGTCAGTGCTGGAACGGACTGCCTAAATAACTATAGATGTAACCATTAATGGACGACATTCTATGCAACAGAAAGAGGACCTAAAGATCTAAGGTCTCCGGAGATGGACTCTAAATTTCTCTGGTAAAACTTGGTAAATGAAGAGGGTTGTGTCCAGTACGCAGCCTTCATGAGATCAGTAATGGCTATACCGTTAGAATAAGCCCAAGAAGTGGATAGTGCTCTAACCCTGTGCGTTGATATCTTATTAACCGAACATAGATCCGAAGATAGATTTTCATAGGCAACGTGTATTGCCAACTGAATCCATCTACCGACTGAATGAACAGAAATATCCTTTCTGTCAGGAATCAATGAAAGAAAGAAGCGTTTTCTTTCTTTTCTAATAAAATCTGATCGATGTTTATAAATGCACTTAGCCCTGACTGGACACAGCAAAGGTCTACGGTTGCCGAGGATGGCAGAGCCTTAATGATAATAGGCTTAGGCCACTTGTCTGGAATCTGATTCTTAACCAAAAACCCTACTTCCGTAGTGAGGGTAATGGTATTAATTACCCACACTACGGTAGTGAGATTCATCAACAGATAAAGCATGAAGTTCATTGACTCTTCTAGCAGATGCAAAGGCTAAGAGAAATGCCATTTTATAGGCCAAGAATTTGCATTCTACAATGTCCAATGGCTCAAACGGAGCTTCAACAGAACCCAAGCCAAATTCCACTTAGGAATTAATCTGAGGGTTCTAGGTCTATTAATAGAGAAATTTCTAACCAGTTTGGAAAATGAAGCGTTAGATCCAATTGCCAAGTTATCATGATGAGCGTAAGAGTCTGATCACATAGACCTATAGCCCTTAATAGTGACGGGCTGCAGTTTGAGAACATCAAACAAGTAGACGAAGAAATTGGCAATATTTGGTATGGACGGTTCAAAAAAACGTCTATCGACTGATCCTGACACCGACGGAAGAAAACCCTCCACTTAGCTGCGCAGTTCAACGTAGAGGAGGACCTCCTGCAGTTAGAAATTGCGTCCACTGCACGTCCTGTAAACTGTTTTCTGTGCAAGGACCGCACAACGGAAATACGTGAAGGTTGAGACCTTCCGCATTGTGATGTAGTGCGCGTGACTTCCCCTGATAAAGAAGGTCCTCTCGCAGAGGAAGTTTCCGGGGAACGTCCCATAACAGACACCTGAGAAGATCGATCCAATGTTTTTGTGACGACAGAGGTGTTACTAGCAGAATTTTCCAACAATACTGTTTGATCTTTAACAGAATCTGGTGAATCATTGGAGTTGGAGGTTACGCATATCCTATCATTCCGTCCCATGAGATCGACAGAGCGTCTACTGCGTATGCTCGATGATGTGGGCATGGCGACACAAACGTCGGTAACTGATTGTTCAGGTGTGTTGCAAACAGATCTATCATGGGATGATCCCACTGGTAGCAAATCTGCCTGAATATTCGCTTGATGAACGTCTACTCCGATGGCAACAGGCGACCTTTCCGAGAGCAAGTCTGCTAGTACATTGAGACGACCCGGTATATGATGGACAGAAAGATGAACATGATGATTCATTACGTATAGGAGAATCCTCTCCATTAATTTGCATAATGGAAATGAATGAGTGCAGCCTTGGTTCCTGATGTAAGCTACTACTGTTGAATTGTCCGAAAAAGTTAGAACATGGACGTTCGCTATTATGTGAATCCAATGTTGAAGAGCTAGCCATATTGACATCATCTTTTTGATGTTTATGTGCTTCTGTAGGAACCGAGGGTCCCAAAGACCCTGACACTTCAAGTCTGCTGGACTTAGGGTTGTGCCCCAACCCATCTGACTCGCATCCGTCATAATCGTGAAAGCCGGATCCGGCAGTTGCAGCGGAACTCCCGGAGTTAACCACTGAATATCTGCCCAAATCTGAACCTTTCGTTTTACTAGGTCCATTAAAACAATACGGGTTTTGAGCAAATGCGTCTTCACACTCCAGTTCTGAGTAAAGAATATCTGGAGGGGACACGTGCGCAGGCGGCCCATCGGAATAAGATCCACACAGCCCCATCAGTAGCATGAATTCCTTCGTTGTTAATGCATCTGAGTGCAGACAAAAGTGAGCATAACAAATGACTGGGTAACGGCAGACGAATCAGATTGTTGTGAGTCTTGAAGCTTATCCCCAAGCGAGTGAATGACTTGGACGGAGCTAGATCCGACTTTTCTCATTTATGATGGAACTGAGACGTCAGAGTAATAGAAACAGACTCTGAACATCGCTCTGAAGAATAATTCTGTTGCCGTATCTCTGCAGAATGTCATCCAAGTAAGTCAACGTTACCGCAGATGAATGAGCTCAGAAGTATGACATTACCGAGTTCATTATTCGAGTGAATGCACAGGGAGCCAGGTTCAGCCCAAAGCACAATGCTCTGAACTGATAAACCTTCCCTTGTATGGCGAACCGTGGGTACTTTCTGAATGACGGGTGTACCAGGACATGAAAGTACGCATCCTTTAGATCTATGCTTGCCACATAGTCGTTCACTCGAATGCTCGCTCTTACCGACTGAATGGTCTCCATATAGAATTTTGAAGCCATGATAAGCTTGTTTATCCAGCTCAAGTGTAATACCGGTCGGAACGAGCCGTCTGGCTTTGGTTCGAGGAACAGGTGACTGTAAAAACCATGAGAATCTTGATTCTCGACGACCTCTATTGCTTCCTTTAATAAGAGAGCCTATACCTCCGCTAGGAGAGACACTCTTTTGAAAGGATCCGATGAAAGATTTGTCCAACGCAGACATCTTGTTAGTGGGGGTTTCGCTCGGAATGATAGCCGTAGGCAGTCTGAGACTACACTTCTCACCTACTGATCTTCTGTGACTGCTATCCAGTTTCTCACGAAGTTTGATAACCTTCCGCCATCTAGCCAGCAATAGAGGTCTTGAACATCACCTGTATGATCTGCGAGGCTTACAGGAGGAGAAACTACTCCCTCCCCTTGAAGAACCTCGTCCCGTCGGTCTATGGGCATCTGACCGATAGTCCCGATCAGACCTACGCCCCTTTCCCGAGTCGCTATATTGACAACCTCCAGAGTTATTGTAAGAGGGTTTCTTGTACCCTCGTGAGGAGTTCCCTTTTGATGTTTTAGACCTGGAACGTCCTCCTTTACTCTCGTCTGCTGAAGTGGGTTGTTTAGACGCCAACTTCAATAGCACAGGATGTGACGCTTTCTTAGTAGCCTGTTCATAGACTAACGAAAGCTTGTCGTCAAAAATAGTATGTCCGGAGACCGGAGCCACCCCGGAGAGAGCTTTTCACCTTGTCATCTATAAGTGATGACGGCACCAGCCACCCCGGAGAGAGCTTTTCACCTTGTCATCTGTAAGTGATGACGGCATAAGGGCAGCATCACGTCTGATTAACTCCAGATTAGCCACTGTTAGGGCGGAGTTATACGTGGTATACATAATAGCCCTGGAAAGAACTCTAAGAGAGGTACGAACACCCTAAATTCCTTCCCGTTGAGACGTTGCGCCATAGCTCTGGTAAGGTGATCTGCGTAGGATATTGCGCCCCAATTCGCTCTATTTGATGAATTTGCTGTTTCTATTACGTATGAGTGAATAGTGAATGATGCAGGTAAGGATACATCTAGATCCCCAGTCTGCTCATCCAAATGCAGAGGAGCTCTCTGAACATCTTCTCCAATCGTTTTAAATGAACATGGTCCAAGAAACGGCATGTTTATGGAAGATGAAGATAAGAAACCACCTTTTTTCCTTGCACTCGAAAGGTTGAATACGGCATCGTCTACATAGCCAAAGGCCTGCGACACCTGCAAAGACTGAACCGGAAAAGAAAGAACTTCTTCCTTTCTCTGTATAAAGTCGGCCTCTAACGACGCCGGGTTGTCTCGTTGTCGCAGCATTCTGATTCAGCAGAACAAATTCAGGGTAGTATTGATGGATGAAATCCATCGCAACCATGTGCTGTTCCGAAAGGGAAGGGTAATCCTCTTCCTTATCCCTTTCACCATCCGAGAGAATCAGTTGCGAATCTCGTTCCATTGCATCTGTGTGAACAGACGACGGACTGACCCAGCACTGTCCGACAGCTCAGGTTCTGAGTCTGAGGGAGGCTGCTCCTGCACTTGCTGGGATGCTGCGATCAGCTGCGCAATCTGTGACAGCAAGTGCATCATCGAGGCCTGAGGAGCAGCGGTCTTCTGTTTCTTAGCTGCTTGCTGCTCCTGGGACGGCATGTCGGAGATGGATCTCTTCTCCGAACGTGCCGATGATCGAGGCCTCGTCTCTCTAGATACCGGATGGTCCGACTTCATGGGCGAAGAGTGGTCCCTTCTTCGCGCAGCAGGCTGGATATCCAAAGTTGGGTAGCTAGGATGCGGTCATATATGCTTTATATTCAAAGCGGAAGAAGCTGTGACTGTAGCCGGGGCCTGCTGCAATCTAGACGGAGCGTCCCGAATGGCAGGTGTGGACGTATGCTCTGGCCCCAGTTGTTGTTGGGATAGAGAGGGACCTCTCCCGCTCGCGGCCCTTTCAGACCTCGCCAAGCTTTCCAAAACACTTGCTGGCTTCCTCCCTAGTTCCGTCGTCACTGGGTGACCATGTTTAGATTTTAAGGTGCTCGCTCTACCCACTACACTTCCTTCGACCGTAACGGACATACCTGGCATCACGGCTCCCATGGACAGAGTAACCGATTCACCGGTCGAGTTAACTGCTGGCAAAGGATTAAAACCACCGGCCAGTGGCTTCATCCCTTGCCAAATATTCATGAGCACCTTAGCAGCTAGCTCTGTTTGCTCATCAGAGCGTGACGGCGGTAGCACACATTTGGTAGGCGTCACATAACCATCACCACGTTCTTGTTCCTTTTGAAAAAGAAACTGAGAAACTTGAATGACTCTACGGCGAGAGAACCGGCATTGGCCTCTCACAGCTAACAATATATTGTGACACCCGCGACCGTTTGTCATCCCAATCAACACATGTAGGGCAAGAATTTGCGGGAGTACATCGACTACAAGCAAGGCAACAAGCATGTAAATCTGAGGAAGACTTCCTCGCCTTGCATTTTGAGCAATAAGCTTTCATAATTAATCAAACAATGTCGATTGAACTCCCACCAACTCCACAATAAATATATGATAAAGATACATAATAATCAAAATACAAATCGAAAAATTAATTTTAAAAAATTCTTCGAAAATTTTTTGACGAAAGCCCAAGTACCCAAAGGGAACATAAAGGGTATCCCGGTAGAGCCCAACTATGGACAAAAATCCAAAAATTATTGCTACACTACCAGAATATTAAAACATGTATCTTATAACAATCCTACAGTAATATTAAGTAGATCCGACATATATTTTAAGGACGTTGCCAATGTAAACAATGTAAACAACGAAAAGGAAAAAAACGGAAACAAGACCTCAGGCACTGAGTAAAAAAGGCCGAAAGTCAGTAACAGATTTTAAAGCTACCAGATGTAAAGCAAGATCTTCAGATGAAGAAAAAACGATACATCGGATAGAAGATGCATGACCCAAACGACCCAACACCCCTTGGGTGAGGTTGTAACCATGGGGATAAACAGAAAAAACATTCTGTAATACACGTTAAACTCCCAAGAAATTTAATAAGAAATTTCAACAAAAATAAGCCAAAAAGCTTGGGAGTTTAACAGGAGGTCTTCAAGGAAGGACAGGGAAGGAACACTTAACAAACAGTGGATGAATCATTAGCAAGAATGATGATGTCACATATCCCGAAATTGGGAGACGTGAAATAATTTTGATAAAACCAAGTTTACCATTGATTTGTGTCTGGCATCCTCTAAAATGAGATTTAAAAGCACAGATGTCAGTTCATTGTTGCCGACTTTAGGGCCAAACAAAGAATGATGGTTGGCGAAAATTTTGGTGTCTTCCTGGATACTGCGCATGTGCAGATCTGAAAAGTATGGAGGACCAGATAGGACATCAATTTTGGGGTTTTGCATGCAAATTTTGGGGATTGGGGGCAAAATTTGTGATTCGCCCTGGATTAATTTTTAAGTTAGCACCAGCTAGTCTGGGCCATTGGTTGTTGTATATAAATACACTAAACCATCATTCCTTTCCCCCAAAGCACTCAACTTAGTTCCAATTTATGATTTGGAAATAATATGGAAAAACAATAATAATCTGAATTTGAACTTTTGTATGTAGAACTTGACATATCGTTATTTATAAATCTCTCTCAGAGAGCTTGGGTAAATAAAATTTAATCACTAAATACTTATGCAAGCAAAGTAAGGATATGTTTCTTTAACTGGTAGAGTGCTGGAAGCCCATATTTGGGCTTTATTCTGAAGTGTCGGTACTACAACTTAAAGGCTTCATATTCAGTGGATGTTCTCCATATCACCTTTGAAGTGAAATTATTTAGTCTTTGAGGATTTGTCTTGTTACAATTTATGGGAGAGTGCCTATTGGCACTCTCCCATAAATTGTAACAAGGCAAAGATATGTGACCAAATTTTGATGACCAAAAATAATTCAGCACTCTACCAGTTAATAAACAAGTGCAAAGCCATGTGATGGTCAATCCCCTGCCACCTTAGTCTAACAATCCTCTTCATAATATTATGACCTAAAATCTCTATATTAAATTAGGAAGAAAAATCTTGGAACGTTTTTTTTTTAAATTTGATGACAAGACAAGAGATTGTCACTCAGAAGTAACTATGCCCCCAAAGTGGCAATGACCTTGATCTGTGACCTTGACCTCCATCAGACAAAAAAAATTTTTGTGCAGGACACATCGTCTCCCCATAAGCAACATGTACGCCAAGTTTCAGCAAAATCTAACACAGCATCTCAGAGTTATGGAGCAGCTATGAAAATCTTCCTGATGAACTGACAATCGGATGGACGGAAATGACAAACACAATATGCCCCAGAAAATTTGGGGGGGGGGGGGGGGGGGCATAAAAAGGTAATGTCCAACAAGGGCAACAACCCTTAAGGTGATATATAAGTAAGGGAAATTTGTTTACTTTGAAATTCCCACCTCTCATACTCCATAAATTCAAATTAAATATATACAAATTCAACATCAAAATGAAGGTTGTGATGTATAGAACAAGAAAAATATATGCAATCAACTCACAGAGTTGACAGCAGACACCAATGGTTCCTGGATGTCTGCTACTGTGTTCGTACTAGTTGACCGATCACGACCAAATAGGATGTTCTCATCTAGACATTATACCGAGTCATCCTACCAATTTACAATGAAATTCCTTCATAAATGCAACCTATAGACTGTGCCCCTTCGGCAGTCACAGTTTACAGAACCTGACCAAAATAGGACGTTCTCATCTGAACATTATACGGAGTCATCCAACCAAGTTACAATGAAATCTCTTCAAAAATACCACCTGTACACTGTGCTAAAGGTTTTCGTGTTTCGAATCCACGCAGCCATAACGGTTGACCTATCGCCACCAAAATGGGTCATTCTCATCTGACCTCAAACCTTCACATGAAATAGTGATGAATGGACAAGAACTATGGGGTGTATCCTGAGCTAAAGAAACTGTGAACAGACTTCAGACTCACAGACTTCTGAACGTGTGATGGCAATATATTATCTTGACTTTGTCAAGTTAAGCTAAAAATGGAAATAATTAAGTTCAGGAATTATTCTTACCACAGGAAGTCATGTGTTTAACATAAAAAATGAAGAAGACCTTTAATATATTAAGTATGTGTAAGATATACAATACCTTTTTTAATTTCATTTTCAGGAGTGGACATCAATGACAGATCCGCAGTATTTTTATCTATTTTCTTTGGCTTTGAGCATTGCTTTTTTACCATATAAGGAATAAGATCACCATTAATTGTTGACATAATTCTGTTGAAACAATAACAAATAAAAGAATTTCATATATATGAACAGTTGGTTGAGGACAAGTCACATTGACACACAATTATAACAATATTTATTGCTCAATAATTCATACAAAACTGATCCCCATCCTCACTAAGGTTACTAGCACTATCACTGAAGTTAACAAATACCCCCAGCATTATGCCCAAGTCTAAGGGAAATAACTCTATGAAACCAATCCCGAGCAAAACTGTTGCATAAGCATTTCCTCTTGGTGTTTATCATGTACACCAGGTGTCAAAACCAATGTCTCGGGAAATATGTAAGTTGTTTGCTGCACAAGATTATGCTATGGTTAACATAGCAACTTTGACTAAGTCTTAAGGCAATAAATCTACAGAACATTATTTTGTTTTAATTATTGGTGTTTACGGTCATTTGATGTAACAAAAATCCAGCAAGAGGATCACAGATCCAGAAGTCGAGCTTTGACATTAAATTCTGAAGAAATAAGCTATTTGTAGCAACAGTGACCTTGACCTTGGGGCACGAGACTCTGAAATTGATAGGTGTCTTCCTTTCCTATAGGGTAACCTCTGGTGTAAGTTTGGTAAAGGTGCGTCAAATCGAACTAAAGTTATTGCACGGAAACCAATTTATCACAAAATATTCTATTTACAGTAACAGTGACCTTGACCTTGGAGTTGCAGACTCCGAAATCGATAGCTGTATTCCCTTCCTCTAGGGTAACCTCTGGTATAAGTTTGGTAAAGGTGCTTCAACTAGAACTAAAGTTATTGCCCGGAAACCAATTTGTCACAAAATATTCTATTTACAGTAACAGTGACCTTGACCTTGGAGTTGCAGACTCCGAAATCAATAGCTGTATTCCCTTCCTCTAGGGTAACCTCTGGTATAAGTTTGGTAAAAGTGCTTCAAATAGAACTAAAGTTATTGCCCGGAAACCAATTTGTCACAAAATATTCTATTTATAGTAACAGTGACCTTGACCTTGGAGTCCCAGACTCCGAAATCAATAGGTGTCTTCCCTTCCTACAAGGTAACCTCTGGTATAAGTTTGGTAAAGGTGTGTTAAATAGAACTAAAGTTATTGCCCGGAAACCAATTTGTCACAAAATATTCTATTGATAGTAAAAGTGACCTTAACCTTGGGGCCCCAGACTCCGAAATCGAGAGGTGTCTTCCCTTCCTACAGGGTAACCTGTGGTATAAGTATAAGTTTGGTGAAGATACACGGAATAGAACTAAAGTTATTGCCCGGAAACCAATTTCTCACAAAATATTCTATTTATAGTAACAGTGACCTTGTCCTTGGGGCACAAGACTCTGAAATCGATAGGTGTCTTCCTTTCCTATAGGGTAACCTCTGACATAAATTTGGTAAAGGTGCATCAAAAAGAACTAAAGTTATTGCCCGGAAACCAATTGTTTACACCCGCCGCCCACTGCCCGCCGCCCACCTGTCATTTCATCAAACTATAAATCGAGTTTGACTTCGTCAAAACTCGACTAGAAATGTTGAGAGAAAATACCAATCAAATGATTGGTGGTGACTGCCTTTAAAAGTATACTGCCCATGGGCTGTTCTTGTCTGGAATTTTGAGTAATATTCTGTTGTTTGCCCTTTAAGTTTTTAACAAATGTCAGGAATATTTTTAATACCGAAATTTTGGTATTTTGAGATTACCTGGGTACAGTAAATCAGAATTGACTCAATACCATAACCTAACAATATTTACAGTGTACCCCACAGAAGAAGAAGAATGGTTTCACGTGCCGAAGGCGTGCAGGGATGCTGTGGGACAAGCCCCTTTCGATCCTCAGTGATTGTATAATATTAGGTAGCAGCATGTCAGGGTGTGGTAGAGGAGGAAAAGGATTGGAGTACTCGGCAAATGTCCCAGGCTGGAAGGTCAATGGTGTTGGGTTGACTTTTTCGGGTACCACACATCTCTAATCATTTGTTTTTATGTCCACACTCTGCAAGTCAAATGAAATTGACCAGTCAACAATCAGAACATACCATTATGAGGTGAGCAAGGGCAATGTTTTTATAATGATTTAAAGTGTGTGATTAATGGCATGTAAAACTGTTGTGATGAAACCTTTATATGTATTAACTCATTGCATGCTGCTGGCAGATTTTCCTGCCCATGACAGCATTTCTCTTGCCACGAAAATAAGTATAACGTGGGCACATTTAATCCAATTGTCCCCGTGAAAATGAGCAAATTTTTTCACCAATGATCTCTTTAGTCAAATTTAGATGAAGTTTTCATCAAATCTAGTCATGGCTGCTTCATAGCAGCCATGACTAGATTTGATGAAAAATATCTTGAAAATACTCAGCGGTTAACAGTTAATTATTAATATATTTATAAATTACTACCAGGTATTATTACACAAATTAAACGAAAAGAATCAGTCCAATATTTCCTGATAAACCTGAGGGATAAACATTAATACTTACTCATTTTCTGTCAAATAATCTATTATCCATTTTTTTAATATATACATGTGACAGTCTGTTAAATCTGACTTGATACTTATATATGGATGTCTGAAATTAAATTTTCGGAATCAAAAATAATTTATCTGAAAAAATTTACAAAGCAGATAAAATAGATATATTTTGTTTCTAAATTCTTAATGCATTCTCGAAAAAACAATATTAATTACAGTAAAGTCATTGTATGTTTTTGCGTAACCCATCACCTACATTTTGGTTGTTGTCCCAGTCCATGGCAAAAATACATTAAAAAACTAGGTCCTTTCATTTTCATCTTCCAAAACTTTGCTTATTCCCACCACTTGAATGTGTTTTCAATTATGGTTCATATTTAATTTTTTTGGAAGATGCAAAAAATCAATTTTTCATGTTCATGGTTTGTAAAGACCAAAGAGAAAAAAGACTTCTCAAAGGAAGTTTCAAACCATTACCAGGACTTTCTGAATAAAATAAAAAGTAAAGTAAAAAATACTAAAATTTGGAAGGTAATTTTTGTGAATAGCATTGGCTGGCTTTGGTTACATTGGGTAAAGGGTTAAGTGACTGTGATGACATAACCAACACATTACAAATTAATGAATCAGAACTCAAAAGTTTCATTTAAGGCTGTACAAGTCAAGCACTCCCACACACAATCTTAGTGCAGTTACAAATATTTACTGCATCTTTAAATTATCTGCCACTGAAACAAATTTACATGCACAAAAAAATGCCGCTATAATATTTATGCAGTTATGACTGTATCAATTGCTATTACATGGAATGCCATATTTACAATATGCATATTTCACATTAGGAGGCCATTGTTTTTTAAATCAGAAAAAAATATGAGAAAAATTTTCCAAAAAAAAATCCTGGCAGAGTGACCCTATTTTTGTATTGCATGAACCAAACCATGTATATTTTTTGTCTAACATTATTTGGAAGAACTCATAAGGGTCTTTGGACTTCAAAAACCATTATACTTTTTTTTATATTGAGATTTAACGACACTTTTGACAGCCAGGGACACCTCATGTCAGACAATTTTAGGAGTGGTGGAAGCCAGCATAGGCAGAGAGAACCACTTAACAACAGTGAGCAACTGTCAGACTTTCCAATGTACAAGCATTTTTCCTCACAAGCAGGGTTAGCATTGGTTGATTACAAGTGTACCATCAATGTGCTGTATGCCTTAGTACACAGCATCACCATGGCCCCCACCTGGACAATCAGGATCAAGTGCCTTGCCCAAGGTTTGAAGTTCATAACCACTGAGTCACCTCAATAGCTACAAACCATTTTAAAGCTGAATCAAGTCCCTAGAAATTATTTCTAAATTCTAGGATTTCAAGAACCTATAAACACCCTGAATGTTAAAAAATTTATAGTAATTTATATATTTTTTATACTTACCAATGACCCAGACTTAGCTGGTGCTAACTCTAAAATATTAAGGGCCAAACGCAAATTTTACCCCCCAATCCCCCAAATTTGCATCTAAAACCGAAAATTACATGTCCTATATGGTCCTCCATACTTTTACCCCACTGCGCATGCGCAGTGTCAAGGAGGTCTCGAAATTGCCGGCAAAAGTCATTCTTACAACCAGCGCCTGGTAAGCGTTATGTACTCACCGGGGAGGAATGAGTTCCTAACTCATTGGAGGGCCATCCCCATCTGGGTCATTGGTTAGTATAAAAAATATATAAATTACTATAAATTTTTTAACATTTTTATACTGTACCAATGACCCAGACTTAGATGAATAGTAAAAAGTTTGGAGGGCCAAGGACATAAGGAAAATCCAATAGACTCAATTACCTATAACAGACCTATCCACTTAAGGAGAAAAGAAGAGATAGTCTTACATGTATCTTTCTTATTTGTAACAAAAAAGAAAGACACAATACTATTCTGTAATTGAGCACAATAACATCAATGATCTCTATAAACATCTAGTATAACCCTTTATACTAATATTTTTTAAGGAAAGCCAACAAATGCGGGAGTCTACAGAAATGAGACTCTATATACTCATTTAAAAGTGTTCGAGGATTGTATATTAACTGTCAATTAATCATGTGATATATACAAATGCTTCACACCAATCAACACTTAAAAAATATTACACAGATGAGTAAACATAGGCTTAACCCTAAAATCATCTCTGAACTGACACGGAATTACTAAGTCCAAGGGAGGTATTCGCTTGCTTTACACTATAAAGCAGGTGACCTAAAGGAACACCAGCCCCCCCCCCCCCCCCCCCCCCCTTTCCCTTGTCCTGGATCAAATACCCCAGAGCAAAGAGGGCAGCAGGACAGAGTCACTGCCGGAACCGAAAGCCTACACACACATAGTTGCCACTATTTAGTAGACGACCTTCAGAGTAAAAAATAGCGGACCAAAACAATGTAGATCTGCAGAAAAGGACTCAATATTCTCAGATACAAAATCGTGAAAATGGAGGGCTAACACTAATATGCAGCTCTCATTAAATCTGTAATAACCATATTAATAGCTTAAGCCCATGAAGTAGAAGAACTCTTACTTCATGAGCTTAAACTAAAACACAGACTGCTGAATAAAGAAATAATCATAAGCAGAACTGACTGTAGATTGAATCCATGTGACCATAAAATGGACCGAAATGTGGAGGAAGCTTCCACGGCATGTCCCACAACAGACGCCTGAGTAAATAGTCCACAGTCTTGTGGGGCTAGAGAAGCTACCAACAGAATTTGCATTGAAATAATTACACTAGAGCAAAATCTGTTGAATCAACAAGGCTGTAAGATACGCATATCTTATTATTCAGTCTAACAAGATCGATAGAGCGTTTATTGCAAACGCTCGAAGATCCAAACATAATGACACATACGTCTGCAACTAATTGTTGAGATGCGTCGCGAATAAGTCGATCATTGGCTGCTCGCCATGGTAGCAATCTGATTGAAAACTCGTTTGTTGAAAGCCGATTCTGGCGGCAACAAACGGCCCCTCCGTGAAGGAAGTCCGCTAATACGTTCGGATGACCCGGAATATGACGAACTGATAGTAGAACTTGATGTTCTAGTAGCAACCGAAAGATTCATTCCGTTAACATGAATAACAGGATGGAATGAGTGCCTCTATAATTCCAAAAATACGCTAATACCGTCGAATTGTCGGACAGAATTAGCATATGAACATTCTGAATTACGTTATCCAATAACATAGCGCAAGCCAAAATGACATCATACTTGATGTTTGAGTGCTTGATAAGGAACTACAGAATCAAAAGACCCTGGCACTTCAATCCGTTGGGCTCAATGAAAACGACCCAACCTGTTTACTGGCATCCGTCAAGACTTAAAACTCGGATCCGGCAATTGCAGTGGAACTACCTGAGTTAAGCCCAGAAAACTTGCCCAAGTCTGAATCTCTTATTCACTTGATTAGACAAGATGATGTCCACATCGAGCGAAAGAATCTTCACCCTCCAATACTGAATTAAAGAAATTTGGAGAGGACCAATGCATAACCGCCCCATCGGAATAAAATCGTGGCAGTCCAGCCTAAACGTATCAGTCTCATAAGATCTCTCACTGAGACTTAGTGAGCACAACAACTGAATAATTCATTCTGGGTAACGGCAGACGAATGAAAAAGTTGTGCGTTACGAAGCTCATTCCCCGGTGGGTGAATGACTTGGATGATACCAGATCCGACTTCTCCTCGTTTACTTAAGAAACCCGAGACGTTGGAGCAATAGAAGCAGATTCTACACATAGTTCTGAAGCGTTAACTCATTGCCGTACCTGTATGAATGTTGTCCAGGTAGGCCGACATTATCGCAGACGAATAATTTTGGAAATGAGTCATTACGGAGTCATTTACTCGAGTGAAGGCCCAGGGGGCTAGATTCAGACCGAAGTATATTGCGCGGAACTGATATACGATTCCTATGATAAGGAAGCAAAGATACTTTCTGACGCCTGATGTACCATGGCGTGAAAGTACGCATCTTGAGATCTATGCATGTAGCATAATCGTAGACCCGAATACTCGCTCTGACCGATCGGGTGGACTCCATATATAAACTTGGAGCCACGATCAGCTTGTTTATCCAGTTCCGAATAATGAGTAAATGGAACGAGGCGTCTGGTTTTTGGAACCAGAAAAGGATGGTTGTAGAAACTTGGAAATTCCTGGATTTCTACGATCTCCATCACGATCATTCCAGAAGAGACTAGACTTCTGACGGAAGTGAGCCTCTATCCTACTGACTTGGCGGAAGCTGAGTCCATCTTGGACTCCGAGTTGACAGAGGATTTCGTTTGAGGAACAATTTGGTCCTTTCGAAAGCACCCCTTGAATCCAAGGGACGTCCGTAATCTATTCCCCAATAATTGAGAAACTCGACCGTCTTCCGCTCACTAGTACACGATAGAGGTTAAAACCATTACCTCCTGATCTTGCGGGGCTTGCGGAAGGAGAAGCCATGTCATCCACGGTCCGCACCTCGCCCTGTCAACCTAGGGACGCCTGACCGTAATTACGGCCCCTGTATGAATCGCTACCCTGACGGTCTCTAGAATAAGAGAGGATGCACAGGAACCTTATAGGAACTTCCCTTGGACGTATTCGTCCCAGAAGTGCCTGTCCTACTCTTCTCTGCTGAATCCGACTATATGGAAGCGAATTTTAATAGCAGAGAGTCTAAAGCTTTCTTAGTTAACTGATCATAGACTGCGGAAAGCTTGCCGTCAAAGAAAACTCTCCGGAGACTGGAGCGACTCTGAGAGTTTTTTTCACCTTACTATCTACACACGTGGATGTAGCCAGGACCATGTCACGTCTAACCAACTCCATATTGCCACTAAAGGACGGAGTTTTTACGTGAGGCCCTTGAAAGAACTCTTAAGGAGATTGTGCATCCTAGAATTCTTTTTCCTTGCGATGTAATGATAACGTTCTGGTAAGGTGATCTGCGTACGATGATGCGTCTAAGCTGACCCTGCTAGATGATATTGTTATTTCCAACATCGTGGTTGGAAATGACAAAGACGACAGTAAAAAACAATACTACTAGGACCTGACCTGGCCGTCTAGACGCAGAGAACTCTCAGAATGCTCTGTCCTGCCGTTTCAAAATATTTGTTGAATTGATGAAAGGCAGATGTAGAACATATTGCCGATAAGAAACCTGACCTGCCCATTTAGGTAGCAAGTTAAATAATATAGCGTCATTCAACAGATCAAATGTCCGTGAGACATATCTGGACTATGTTGGAAACTGAGGGATGATGACCCTAAACCGATTAAGAATTCTGTGTCCAGTGGCGCTATCAGTCTCTTATCCGGCAACGCATCATTTTGGTCCGGAGGAACAACGTCAGATGACAATGCCGGATGCACTCTACGGCAATTATGTTGTTCCGAAAAGGGAAAATACAACTCATCCGTATCCCTTTCGCCATCCTGTCGGCCCACTTGTAATTCTTGGTCGTCCGTGTCTGAACCTGCAGCGGAACGTACCAACCCAGCTTCCTCGGATAATTCCTGATCCGACAGAGTTTCTGTCGGTTGCTGCGATAATTGTGCTATCTGCGATAGCATGTCCATAACAGAGGCCTGTGGAGCTGCGGTCTTATAGGATTTAGCCGCTGGAAGCTCCTTGGAGGTTCACTCTTGCATACATCTAATATGTGAACGTCCGGAGTATGAAGGCCTCGTATCCTTGGCTACCGGATGGCGTGACCTGGTTGTCGTAGAATCCCTGGTCGGCAATGTTGGTTGAATATCACAGGTCACGTAGGCAAGGTGCGGTCGCGAGAGCTGCCGTGAGGATGAAGAAGCCGAAAGAGCAGTCTCTCCGGACTGTCTATATAACAGAGCATCCCAAACGGTGGACGTATGCTCCGACTGAGCAACGTTTTGTACCACAACATCTGGGCCCAGATGTTGTAATACGAGAGAGGAACCTCTCTCGCTCGCAGCCCGATGGACCTGGACGAGCTAGGAACCGGACTAATAGGCTTCCTCCGTACCATCCTCGTATCCATCGTCACTGGGAGTGTACATTGTATTTTATAGTGCTCGCATCACCCAAATCTCCTTCCTGGACTGCAACGGACGAACCCGGGTGCTGAGCCATTCGGTGAATGGACGCGACACCGGGCGAGCTAGCGGACGCCAATGCTGTCGATCCTACTTGGGACCTCTTAGGCAATTGACGTATCTGTATGAGCACTTTACCACTAGCTCTTCATTTGACTGTGACAACGGAAGAACACTTACAAAGACTTCACGGTAACAATACCTAGTTCATGTTACCCTATGAGACCTGTGGAGCCGCGGTCCTACGTGAAATATCCGCTGGAAGCTCCCGGGACGTTCATTCCTGCATTTATATGCGAACGTCCCGACTGGAAAGGTCTCGTATCCTTGGCTAGCAGATTGAGTGACCTGGTTGACGTGTATTACTTGGTCGGCGAAGCAGGAGCACCAGGGACGTTCAGTCCTGCATTTATATAATATGCGAACGTCCCCTGGAAATCTGTGGTCACATAGCCAAGGTGCGGTCGTGTGTGTTGACGAGGATGAGGAAGCCAATATAGCAGCCGCGTTGGACTGTCATGCGACAGAGCGTCCCGAGCAGGAGGAGTGGTCGTAAGCTCCTACTAAGCGAACAACATACAACAACATCACAGCGCAGATGTTGATGCAAGAGAAAGGGGGCCTCTCTCGCTCGCGGTCCGGGGGACCTGGACGAGCTAGCTACCGGACGGACAGGCTTCCTCCGTACTATCCTCGGATCCGTCGTTGCTGAGTGTGCACATCTGAAGTTTTATAGTGCTTGCATCACCCAATCTGCTTCCCTGGACCACAACGGACTAACTCGGGTGCTGTACCATTCTTTCCTGGTGAATGGACGCGACACCGGGCGGACTAGCGAGCGACAATGCCTTCGATAGAACTAGCTAACTTCCAGCAATTGTCGTAATACCTTGAGCACTTCCCGCTAACCCTACTATTGCAACGACAGAGACACACTTATTGAATTGAAGACATCACGGAAACATCACCCTGAATTCTGAAAAAGAAACTGATAGTATATAGTGATCCAACGGAGAGAGGACCGTAATGGACCCTGCACCGCTAATAAAACACCGTGACACCCGTCTCCAATGATGTCATATCAATCAACACACACAGAGCAAGAATTAATGTGACTACATTGACTATAAGAAACACAATGAACTTGTGAATTAGAGGAAGATATCTTCGCATTACGAATGAAGAATATTTTTTCCAACCAGAAAAAATATACACCGTCATGTTACTCGCACTAACCCTTGAAATAAATATACATATATATTATAATTCATTATAACATTTCAAAAGAAAGTTAAAAAATTTATAGTAATTTATATATTTTTTATACTTACCAATGACCCAGACATAGCTGGTGCTAACTCTTAAAATATAGGGCCAAACACAAATTTTGCCCCCCAATCCCCAAAATTTGCATCTAAAACTAAAGAAAACATGTCCTGAAAGGCCCTCCACACTTCGCCCCTACTGCGCATGCGCAGTGTCAAGGACGTTCCGAAATTGGCGCCATTAATCATTCTAATAACCAGTGCCTGGTAAGCGCTATGTACTCAGCGGGGAGGCAAGAGTTCCCAACTCCTGGGAGGGCCATCCCCGTCTGGGTCATTGGTAAGTATAAAAAATATATAAATTACTATAAATTTTTTTAACATTTTTATACTGTACCAATGACCCAGACATAGCTGAATAGTAAAAAGGCTGGAGGGCCAAGGACATAGAGCAAAATGGAATACGCTCAATAAAATAAAATAGAGTCATCCCCTGTAGGGAAAAAGAAGTAATAGGCCTTACATGTATCTTTCTTATTTATGATAAATTAGAAAGATACAACACCTTCCAAAATTGAGCTTCATACATCCATGTACTCTATTAATATCCAATATAATCCTTATACTAATAATTTTTAAAGTAAGCCAATAAATAAAGTAAGTCTAGAGAATAGAGACTCTTATACTCCTAAAAGTGTCTGAGGATTGCATAATCATGTCCGTTGACATATGCAATATTCAAAAGCTATACTTTAAAAACTAAGACTTGAATGAATTTTAAAAACCTAAACTTCTCACTAAACAACCATCCCAATAACAGCTCAGAATTACTAACTCCGGAGGAGGTATCCCCTTGTTTTCATAGTAAAACAGGTGACCCAAGGGAACACCCTCCCCCCCCCCCCCCCTTTTTCTTGCCCTGGGTCAAATAGCCCAGAGCGAAGAGGGCAGCCGAACGGAGACACTGCCGAAACAGACAGCCTACCTAGCTATAGTAGCAACTGTTAAGTGAATGACATTCTGAGCAGTAGATAATAGACCTAACAATAGAGGCCTCCAGAAATGGACTCGATATTTCTAAGATAAAATTCATGAATGTGGATGGCTGAGCGCAATGAGCGGCCTTCAAAAATCTATAATAGCGACACTATTAATGTAAGCCCAAGAAGTAGAAGAACTCTTACTTCATGAGCCGAAATCTTAAGCACAAATGCTAAGTCAATGATATACCATAAGCAGTACCGATAGTTAATAGAATCCATTAACAATAAAATGGAGCGTAACGTCCTTCTACTAGACATCAAAGACAGAAGAAGCTTACGCCCTTTGTAATAAACAGATATCTGTTTATAAATACATAAACTGTACCCGGAAAGAGTAAAGGCCTATGCCCATACGAAGATGGAAGGACCTTAAAATAATAGGTTCCGGATAATAGGAGCCTAACTCTTATGCAACAATCCAACCTAAATAGTAACGGAAGTATTGATTCCGAAACTATGAAAGTGAAAATCATCCATCGATAGTGCATGAAACTCACTGACTCTACAGTAAAAGAGAAACCAACAGAATTACTGTCTAAAAGGTCAGAATTTGAAAATAACTGTTTCCAGAGGCTCAAATGATTACTTAGCTAAATAAGAACCGAAGTTAAAATCCGTATAGGAATTTAATCTAAAGATTCTAAGTCTATTTATCAAAAAGTTACTAACTGACTTAGATAAAGAGACAAAAGACTCAATTGTAAACTATCGTAGAGTGCATAGGTATGAGGTAACATAAACCTATAACCTAAATAATAACAGGCTGCAGTAGATCTTGTGAAACAAGTATACTAAAAAATAGCAATGAGTAGTATGGAGGGATCAACAATATGAACATAATGATCCCTACACCACGACGGAAGAGCCTCCACTTTAGCCGCATAGAATAGCGAAGAAGAGGATCTCCTATAGTAAGAAATCGCGTCCAAAGCTCGTCCAGTACAGTGCTTACAATGCAATACGGACCACACAATGGAATACATGAAGGTTGCGACCTTGCTGGTTGTGATAAAGATGACACGATTTACCCAGTGAAAAAGATCCTCACATAGAGGAAGATTTCACGTTAAGACCCACAGTAGAAAAGAGAGTAAATTACTCATGATCTCTGTGAAGATAGAGATGCTATCAACAGAAATGTATTGTGGTTGTTTATCTTAGCAATACCTGCTAAAACAACAGCGCCGGAGGATACGCGTATCCTATCATTCCGTCCTATAGATCAATAGAGCGTTAACAATATTAGCTCAGAGATCTGGACAAGCCAACACATACGTCTGCAATTGATTAGCAAGCTGTGTCATAAATAAATCAACATTGGGCGCTCCCATAGATAGCAAATCTGATTGAATACTTGTTTGTTGAGAGTCCATTCTGACAGCAACAAGCGACCCGTAAGAGAATGGGAGTCCGATAAAACAATCAGACGACCCGGAATATGACGGACCAAAACTGAACTTGGTGTACAATAACCAACAGACGGATTCTTTCCATTAAATTGAATAACGGAAACGAAAGAGTGCCTCCCTGGTTCCGGAGATACGCCACTACTGTCGAATTAAAGGACAGGAATTTGGGCATGCGTTTCTGAATAATGTTCATGCAATGACATACAGCAAGCCTAAAAAACATTATTCCGCGGAAGTTAAACTGATTGCTAAAAGACTGCGGAACCCAAAGACCCTGGCACTTCGAATCCGTAGGGATCAGTATTATATCCCAATCTGTTTGACTGGCAACCGTCATAACAGCCACACTCGGGTCCGGCAACTGCGGCGGCACTCTCTGAGTCAACCACCGAATGTTTGCCCCAGTCTGAATCTCTTGTAACACTAGATAGACAAGAGAACGTATAAATCGAGCAATTCATGGATTGCCGAAAAGTTGCCGTCGAAGAGAAGCTCCTCCGAGAACGAAGCGACTCTGAGAGAGTTCTTAACCTTACTATCCACGCGTGTGGATGTAGCTAGGGCTGCGTCGCGTCTAACTAACTCCAATCAGCCACTGAAGGGCGGAGTTATACGTGAACAAACTACTGCCCTCAAAAGAAATTACATTGAGAATAATATCCCGTAAATCTTTTCTTGAAGACGTAATGATAACGCCTCAGTAAGGCGGATTACGTATAATAAAGCATCTAAGTTAAGTCTACTATACATAATGTCGTTCCCAACATTGAAATTGGAAAAGACATAAACGGCGAAAAAGAATATATGCAGTCTTTAATCACACCGTCTAGACGCATATGAACTCTCGGTATGCCCTGCTCTGCCAAAATAAACTATTTGTATAAATGATAAAATGGCAGAAATGAGCAACGCGGACAAGAAACTAAACTATCATGCTTAGTAGCAGGCTTGTATATATATATATATAGCGTCGAAAAATAAAACACATGTTGTAATGACAATATTGGACTGCGTCGGTAAGTCAGGGACAATGTCCCTGAACCGAACGAAAAATCCGAGTCCAATGACGCTATAAGTCTCTTATCCAAGATCGCAGCAATGAAGTCCGAAATAATAATCACTGGAAGATAATGCCAGAAGATATGAAAGGCATCTTCCGATACTACTAAAGGGAAAACTCGAAATCTTTCGAATCCCTTTCGCCATCCTGTCGGACCCTATAAAGCGTTCGGTCGTCCGTAGCTGATGCAACCGCGGACCGCACCGACCCAGCGCCGTCGGATAATTCCTGATTCGACCGAGAAACTGTCAATTGCTGGGATGCTGCGAAACAACTGTGCTAACTCGGATAGCACGTCCGTCACTGAGGCCTGAGGAGAAGCGGTCTTACGATGTATTGCCGCTGGAAGCTCCGTGATCGTTACCCCGTGCATACTACCAATATGCGAGCGAACGGAGTGTATAGGCCTCGTGTCCCTTGGCTACCGGATGGCGCGACCTATTCGCCGTGGAATCACTGAATGCCGAAACTGATCGGATACTCGAGGTCACGTAGCCAATGTGCGGTCGTGTGCCCTGCTGTGAGGATGAGGAAGCATTAAAGACAGTCTCTCGGACTGTCAATATAACGGAGCGTCCCGACCAACGGACATATGCTCCGAATGTTAAATATCTGAACCACAACATGCGGTCCCCTATGTTGTTGGGCGAGAGAGGGACCTCTCTCGCTCACAGCCCGGACGGACCTGGACAAGCCAGGAACCGGACTAACAGGCTTCCTCCGATCTGTCCTCAATCTGCCGTCACTGGGTGAGTACTAAAGTAATTAAAGTGCTCGCATCACCCAAATCTCCTTCCTAGACCGCAACGGACGAACCCGGCAGCCGAACCATTCGATGAATGTACGCTACACCGGGTGAGCTAGCGAATGTCACTCCGTAGGCGATAGACATATTCCATGAGCACTTATTGCCGCTAACTCTTCATTAATTATGACGACAGAGGCACACTTTTGAAAGACATCTCCATAACTCTTCGAACAAGAAACCAGAAATGCTTGGATAGCAAGCATAAAATAATAATATATATAGCGTCGTTCAATAATTCGAAAGTTTGTGTGACATTATTGGACTATGTCGGAACTGAGGGACGATGTCCCTGAACCGAACCAAAAATTTCTAAGTCCACCGACGCTATCAGTTTCTTATCCGGCATCGCAGCATTCTGGTCCGACGAAAGAAGCTGTAGAAGACCAAGTCAGATGACATACACAACAGCATATGTTGTTCCGAAAGGGAAAGCTCGAAATCCTCCGAATCCCTTTCGGTATCCCGTCGGACCGGATGAAACTTTCGGACGTCCGTACCCGCTTCCGCGGAGCGTCCCGACCCAGCATCGTCGGATAAAATATATGCGACAGATTCAGTTGATGCTGGGATGCTGCGATAAACTGTGCTATTAAGGAAAGCACGTCCGTTCCCGAGGCTTGTGCAGTAGCGGTCTTACGATGCATTGCCGCCGGAAGCTCCGTGTACGTTGACTCCCGCACACTTCCTATGCGAACGTCCGGAGTCTGCAGGCCTCGTGTCCCTGGCTACCGGATGGTGTGACCTGGTCGCCGAAGAATCCTTGATCGGCGAAGCTGGTAATATATCGGCGGTCACGCAGCCAAGGTGCGGTCGTGTGCGTTGACGAGAAGAGGAAGCCTTAGCAGTCTCAGCGGACTGCCTATACAACGGAGCGTCCCGAGCGACGGACGTATGCTCCGCTTGCGACACATTTTGTACCACAACATCTGGGGCCAGATGTTGTTGAACGAGAGAGGGGCCTCTCTCGCTTGCCGTCCGGATGGACCGGAACGAGCTATGAACCGGACTAAAAGGCTTCCTGCGTTCTCCCTCCGATCCGCCGTCACTGCGTGTGCATTAAGTTAATTTATAGTGCTCGCATCACCCCAAAATTCCTTCTAGACCGCAACGGACGAACCCGGCTGCCGAACCATTCGGTGAATGGACGCTACACCGGGCGAGCTAGCGGACGTCAAAGGCCGTCGAACCTACTAGGGTCCTCTTAGGCAATTGGCGTATTTACATGAGCACTTTTCCGCTAGCCCTTCATTAATTGTGACGACGGAGGCACACTGTTGGAAGACATCACGGATACATCACCCTAATCATGATCGTCTGAAATAGAAATTGATAAAGTAGAGTGACCCTGCGGGGAAAGGACCGGAGTGTCCAAATCCCCAACAACATACCGTGACATACGCTTCCCATATTGTCATCGAAATCATACGATACAGAACAGGAGTTAATGCGAGTACACTGACCACATATAGAATGATAATAAAGTCAGAGGAAGACTTCCTCTTAAAACAATTGATCAATATCCTTTCAATGTGAAAAGAAAACAAGTCCTGGTACTCGCACTAACCCCTGGCAATCAAAATACATAATAATAATATGATCCATTAATATAGAAAAAATAATTGAAATCAAAATATTTTGAAAAAATATTTTTTCAGAATAGCCCAAGTTTCTGAAAAGTAATGTTGAGCCCCAATGGATCCCAAGCCTAAGTGTGGACAAAAATTTTAAAAATATTTTAAACAATTTATTCAACACTTACGAACAATAATAATGTATCTAGTTATGATTAAAATAACATAAAGATATTATTCTTTAGAAATCCCCCCCTCACACAGAGGGCTGTTGTAAATGTAAACAATGAGTGTAAAAACACTAAAATAAGACTCCAGGCACCCAGGCCCGAAATCAGTTACCAAAAATACACTATCTGATGCAAAACAGAGACTTCCAGGGAAGAAACTGCAGAACATCAGATGGTAGATGCAGAACACAACGCCTAACCACCCATAGGTGAAGACGTAAACATGGGGAAAGAACAGAATTCATTCTGTTATTCAGCTAAAACTCCCAAGAAATTTTAGTAATAATAATTACAGAAACTATGCCAAAAGCATGGGAGAATAGCAAGGGGGAACTTAAAGGACAGGGAGAGAGGAAAACACTTAAAAAACAGTGTAACTAAATAATCAGAATGACAACAAAATGGCTGCTGCCTTGAAAATAGGTAACTTAACATAATTTCATTAAAAATTTTTAAGTTACAGCCCTGATAATATTCTGTCACACATTCTTTTCCTCTCCTTCTTCTCTATCCTCCTTAGAATCACCATTTCACTAATATTTATGTGTCTGGCATCATTTAAACTGAGATTTATAAGCACAAAGATCAGTCAGATGTTAACTGATGAAGGGCCAAACTTAGAATGATTAATGGCGCCAATTTCGAAACGTCCTTGACACTGCGCATGCGCAGTAGGGGCGAAGTGTGGAGGGCCTTTCAGGACATGTTTTCTTTAGTTTTAGATGCAAATTTTGGGGATTGGGGGGCAAAATTTGTGTTTGGCCCTATATTTTAAGAGTTAGCACCAGCTATGTCTGGGTCATTGGTACAGTATAAAAATATAATTTTCCAAAAAAAAGAGCCCAAGTTCCCAATGGGAACCTTGAGCCCAAAGGATCCCAAAAAAGCCTAAGTGTGGACAAAATTTTTTAATGATTTTGAAAAATTAATGTAACACTTACGGACAATATTAATGTATCTTGCTATGAACTAAATTAAGCAGAAGACAAGTAATCACTGTCAGAAGTAACAGTTGTCAACATAAGCAAAAGTGTCAACAAACCGGAAACATGAATCCAGGCACTGAAACAAACATAGCCCGAAATCAGTTACCAATTTAAACACTATCTGATGCAAAACAGAGGCTTCCAGAGAAGAAACTGTAGAACATCAGATGGTAGATGCAGACCAAAATGCCTAAACACCCCTGGGGTGAGGACGTAAACATGGGGGAAAAAACTGAAAATAATTCTGTTACCAAGCCAAAACTCCCAAGAAATTTTAGTAATAAGCCAAAAGCATGGGAGAATAGCTAGGGGAAATAAAGGAAAGGGAGAGAGGAAACACTGATTAAACAATGGAACATTCATAGCTAGAATGACCACAACAAGGTCATGCCTCGAAAATAGGTAAAATGAATAATTTCGTAAAATAATTATAAGTTACAGCCCTGAACATTTGTTTCCACTGTTTTTTCCTCTCCACCTTCTATTTCCACCATATATCCACCATTTCTCTCATAATTATGCGTCTGGCATCATTTAAACTGATCTTTACAAGCACAAATATCAGTCAATTGTAACTGAATTGAGGGCCAAACAAAGAATGACTTTTGGAGGTGATTTCGAGACCTCCTTGACACTGCGCATGTGCAGTGGGGTAAAAGTATGGAGGACCATATAGGACATGTAATTTTCGGTTTTAGATGTAAATTTTGGGGGGTAAAATTTGCGTTTGGCCCTTAATATTTTAGAGTTAGCACCAGCTAAGTCTGGGTCATTGGTACAGTATAAAACTAGAAGCACACTAAAACATATGTGTCCCCTTCCTTTCTATTTAATGCACTGCAAATTATATATACATGAATAATATTGACAATCATACCATATATCTAAGGTCTAGGTCAAAAGACAAAAAAGTTCTGGTCAGACGTAGTTTCCCTTGAAAAAGCACATAAATCTGACCTTCAGGTCAAGGTCACATGAAGGTCACTATGGTATGTGACACACCGGCTCATGGTGATACATCCACATGCCAAATATCTAAGGTCTAGGTCAAAAGACAAAAAAGTTATGCCCCGGACAAAGTTTCCCTTAAAAAGCACATAAATCTGACCTTTAAGTCAAATGTCAAGGTCACATGAAGGTCACTATGGTACATGATACACTGGCTCATGGTGATACATCCACATGCCAAATATCTAAAGTCTAGGTCGAAAGACAAAAAATTTATGCCCTGGACAAATTTTCCCTTAAAAAGCACATAAATCTGACCTTCAGGTCAAAGGTCAAGGTCACATAAAGGTTACCATGATACGCGACACACCGGCTCATGGTGATACATCCACATGACAAATATCTAAGGTCTAGATCAAAAGACAAAAAAGTTACGCCCGGACAAAGTTTGTATGAGAAGAAGAAGAAGAAGAAGAAGAAGAAGAAGAATATGCACTAAAACAATACGTCTCCCTTCTGGGAAGGGGAGACATAATAACTTGTTTGCAAAGTGATTTGCACACGTAAAATTTTTATGGTTCTTTTTTTTTACTTGAGTAAAATGTTCTTATCCAGACAACTGTCTACCACAGTGTTGACATGAAAATGTGCACTCTCGGGCTGCACGTATTTTTACTTTATGATATTTATAAAAAAGGGGGTACAAGTAAATACTGTGAACCACATACATGGAACTTTATGCAGATAGCCAAAGTTCATTAGTTGCACCTTCGACTTTTCAAAATACCTGGGCAAGGGTAAAATAAATGCAGTCACTTTAAGTGTGATGACAAACTTTGTTACAGACAGACGAAAATGCATCCCACAATATGACATATATGAAGCTTTTATTAAAATATCAAATTGCTGGGATTAAAAGTTGCTGAGAAAAATGTGCAAAATGTTGTTATGGACAGACTGTCAGCCACACACACAGACAGAGGTAAACAAGTATGTCCCAACTTCCCCTTTGGGGAGCGGGGTTATAAATATCTATGATCTAGCTCAACATCCACATGTCAAAAAAACCAAATCCTGGTCTGAACAATTACTCCCTATTTAAAGTACTTAAATTTGACCTTGAGGTCAAGGTCACATGAAGGTCATGATGACATGTAGTCTCATTGTGATACATCCACATGTCAATCATCTAAGTCATAGGTCAAAAAACAAAGAAGTTCTGATCTGGACAATTATTCCCTATTTTGAAGTACATAAATTTGACCTAGAGGTCAGAGGTCAAGGTCACATGCAGTTCATCAAGGTAGCGGACATGTGGTTTTCATGGTGACACATCCAAATGTCCAAAAAAAAAAATTCTAGTCTGGACAATTACTCCCTATTTAAAGTACGTAAATTTGACTTTGAGGTCAAGGTCACATGAAGGTCGTGATGACATGTGGTTTCATTGTGATACATCCACATGTCAAGCATCTAAGTCCTAGGTCAAAAACAAAAAAAGTTCTGATCTGGACAATTATTCCCTATTTGAAGTACATAAATTTGACCTTGAGGTCAGAGGTCAAGGTCACATGCAGTTCATCAAGGTAGCGGACATGCGGTTTCATGGTGACACATCCACATGTCCAAAAAAAAAAAAATCTGGTCTGGACAATTACTCCTTATTTAAAGTATATAAATTTGACCTTGAGGTCAAGGTCACATAAAGGTCATGATTACATGTGACATGCGGTCTAATAGCGATACATCCACATGTCAAATATCTAAGTCCTAGGTCAAAAAACAAAAAAGTTCTGGTCTGGATAATTATTCCCTATTTGAAGTACATAAATTTGACCTTAAGGTCAGACATCAAGGTCACATGAAGGTCATCGAGGTAGACGACATGCGTCTCATGGTGACACATCCACATGTCAAATAACCAAGTCCTAGGTCAAAAAACAAAAAAATTCTGGTCTGGACAATTACTCCCTATTTGAAGTACATAAATTTGACCTTGAGGTCAAGGTCACATGAAGGTCACAATGGTATGCATCACACCAGCTCATGGTGATACATCCACGTGCCAAATATCTAAGGCCTGGCTCAAAAGACAAACAAGTTTTGGTCTGGACAAAGTTTCCTTGAAAAAAGCACAAATCTGACCTTCAGATCAAAGGTCAAGGTCACATGAAGGTCACAATGGCACGCTACACACCGGCTCATGGTGATACATCCACATGCCACATATCTAAAGCCTGACTCGAAAAACAAAAAAGTTCTGGTCCAGACAGTTTCCCTTAAAAAAGCGCATAAATCTGACCTTCAGGTCAAAGGTCAAGGTCACATGAAGGTCATTAAGGTACACTGCACACCGGTTCATGGTGATACATCCACATGCCAAGTATCTAAGGTGTAGGTCAAAAGACAAAAAAGTTATGGCCCGGACAAAGTTTGTGTGATGTTTCCCTTAAAAAAACACATAAATCTGACCTTCAGGTCAAAGGTCAAGGTCACATGAAGGTCACTATGGTACACTGCACACCGGCTCATGGTGATACATCCACATGCCAAGTATCTAAGGTGTAGGTCAAAAGACAAAAAAGTTATGGCCCGGACAAAGTTTGTATGAGAAGAAGAAGAAGAAGAATATGCACTAAAACAATATGTCTCCCTTCTGGGAAGGGAAGACATAAATATGACTGAGTCTCAAAATACTTACTTTCTTAGTAAAGATTTTCTAAAAGTTACATTTTCATCTAAATCAGCTTCAGCTGCTGTGAACAAAACTCTGTCTCCAGATTCATCAAAACCAATAAAATCTCTCTCTACGATGAAAAAAAAATACATTACAGGGTTCCAACTTCACTGGATATCTCTTAATTAAATAACACTGTTAATCAAATAAAATTTCCAAACATCAAACCATCTGTAATACCTTCAAAACAAATTTGACCTGTTATTTTCACCTATGGTATAGAGTAAACTCCTGTTAACTGGATAAAAATGTTTGTAACAAGTTAATAAATTACTCTGAAAATCGACAAATTCCCCATGTTTACAGCCTTATTTAGCCTCGGTAATCCAATACAGGCATTAACTCCTAGCATGCTGCTGGCTGATTTTCCTGTCCAAGACATTAATTCTCTTCCAACTGAAGTCAATATAATTTGGACACATTTAATGCAATTTTCCCCATGACAATTGAATGGATTTTTTCACCAATGATTTCTTGAGGTAGCAGCCATACCCAGATTTGATAAAAAATATCTTGAAAATCCTCAGCAGGTTAAGAGTTAAATTTATTATATCTTGTTTGATAGAGATCCATGAGCTCTATCAACAAGATATAAGAGAATAAATGCTCAGTGTACCGAATATGTGCGCGTATAAGTCACACTTTTTTACCTAGAAAAGTGATGTCAAAATTGGAGGTGTGTCTTATACATGGGTACGACTTATTTCAGAGAATGTTTAGGGCACTGACTTCTTTGGACAAAAGTTGTTCCTCTGTTTGTCAATTGTATAACAGTACAATCGTATGGTTTTGACTGAGTGTAGATTTGCCAAAATTATTTTCTTTTCATTTTATTTCTGTTTAAATTCTTCAGAAAATAAATTGTCAGTTAAATATTATGTGTGTTTTCTGTTACTTTTATCCATAAATAATAATAAAGAAGTATTCTATTTAGTCGTTGTTGTTCAATCAGCCCATGTGTTTACATCAGTGCGTGCACTGGAAATCAACAGGTTTGTGGGGTCAATATGAGTGAAACCATGAAAAATATGAAATCATCAAAATAACAATGAAAAAAACAAGAGCTGGACTGTCGTCCGGCGCATTACCCCATGTGGTGTACCGTGGGCATACCTATAACCAACAAATATTATTTATGAATATTCTTGTACGGACTGACAGACGGATGCACAGATGGATGGACGCAATCCAGTATACCCCTCCCCCCCCCCCCCATTTTCTTCAAAAGTTTTCAACAATTTCCAACAATTTCTAAGTCAAAAGGTATGGTAAATTGTTTGGTGTATGAAAGTTTTATGCAATGAGGCAGAAGCCCTTTTCATAGGCAAACTGCATGCCATATTTCACTGAAATCTGATAACCCCAATCCAGTATACCCCCCCCCCCCCCCCCATTTCCTTCGAAAGTTTTCAACAATTTCCAACAATTTCTAAGTCAAAAGGTATGGTAAATTGTTTAGTGTTTGGAAGTTTTATGCAATGAGGCAGAAGCCTTTGTCAAACTGCATGCCATATTTCACTGAAATCCGATAACCCATACCTGAGGTATAGGCTGAACAGACAAATAATGTCTGTTTCCTACAGTCTCTAAGTCAAAAAAGGGGGACAACTCTAAAAAGAAGAATGTGAGAAAATATTGTTGAATCCTTTTTTAAAGCCTATACCATAAGCAGTGTTCATGGCAAATTTCATTGCAATAGAACATTTGATACCCGAGATGCAGGCTGAACAGACAAAATTTGGCTCGGCCGGACACAATTTCTAAGTGAACAAGAAAAAAAAATAAAAATAACTTGTGTGGGCATACCTATGACCAACAAATATTATAGAAAATAATAATTTACTTAAGTTATGAAAGTTATGAATATTCTCAGACGGACTCACACATGGACACACAGATGGACGGACGGACACATGTAATCCAGTATACCCCCATTTTCTTCGAAAGTGGGGGTATAATAAATAAAAGCACATTAAATGTACGCCAACAATACCTGGAGAGAAGTATTTATTTATTCCATGAACTCCAATTCACTGATGTGTAATGTCCAGTTTCTTTTGACGATGTGCCCAGTAACTGTGATCAAACAGAACAATATTCAATATAAAATAATGTGATCATGCTGTGTTGTGGAACAAATCATTTATAGAAGTTGAACAGCTGAATAAATTTTCAAAGTTCGAAACTTAAAATTTTCATAAATGGTCACTGGTCATAATGCACATTAAGTTGAAATGAACAGTTGTAGTGGTAACAGTGTTTGTAGCGATGTAGCTACAACTGTTGTACAGTTGTAGCTACATCACTACAAACACTGTTGTGGCTACAAGTCAGTTACGTTGCTACTTAGAACTTTCACAAACTTATGGCTGAAGTATATTTAAAAATATTTGGAATTTCCGATTTCAAATTGAATCAAATCCAATAATAACTTTTGAATCGAATTTCCATAGGAGCCTATTGAGGATAGACTATGTGACGAGAGTCTATAGCGGCCATCAGTTAAGTTCCTTCCCAGTAAGGTAGTTTGATTAGTTTATGCACACGCACAGTAAAAACATTTGGTGGGTTTTTGCTGGGTCTTGAAGTTTGGTTTCGGGGTTTACTGCAAAATCCAGAACAGAACTAGAAAACTGAAAAACAGACTTCGCAATTTCAGGAGAGCGATTTTTTAGCTCTCCTTACTGCCCTCCTGAAAGAATTAAGGAGAGCGAAAAATTGCCCTCCTAAATATTTTGGTCTGGGATGATTGAGATTACATGTATTATGCTCACATTAAATTTTTGTTGTAAAGCAAAAATGTAATTTAACTTCGAAGTCACATAACATCACGTAATTTCATTTTGAAAGCGGTTTAGTGGTAAAAGGTAATGGCTGCAACCATACCCAAACACAGTTGCAATCATTTGAAGCAAAATGGGTCACAGCAATATTTTTTTTTCTGTCAGTTTCAAGTTCAACAACTGACATCACAGTTTGAGGGGTTTGGTTTGGTGATGGTTAACGTCACATATTTATGCACCATGGCTAATCGTGACACAACATGGAGATGAAGTCAAGTTTAGTCAATCGTTGATCAACATGTTGCCCATTTTAGAGGACTTTCACCCCAAGCATTGGTGACTGGGTCCTATTTTACTAGTAAAGCAGAACTGGTTTACCACAGTAAACAAGTGCTGCGTACTTCCCGGGGTTCCCACGGGGAAGTTTGAGGGGTAATTATTCAATGAATATTGACACTATAATATACTACCATTACTACTATCCTGTCACTTGAAACACTTGCACCGGGATGTGACTGTAGATTCAAGCAGACCTGTTGTCCAAGAAAGTCATACGCCTACCACTACCACCTTCAACCCCCCTTGGGGGGTTGAAGGTGGTTGTGGTAGGCGTATGACTTTCTTGGACAACAGGTCTGGGTACACACACAGGTCTTGTCAAGTGTGTGTTCGGTTGTTGAGGGAGACATCTAGATGTCTAAGAGATTTCGCTTTACCTTAGTAAAGTTAATAAAATCACTGATGTAGCCTGTTGGTTTCAGTTTCAATGAGTTCGTTCAACTGGATACTTAAAATGCTGTGTAAAGCTAATTGCTCTCCTAAGCTGATTGAGGAGAGCGATTTTTTGCCCTCCAGCATTTTTCAGAATGCCAGGCCTGGAAAAACTACTCACCTCAAATTCATACTTATCCATGTTTCAATCTGATTTACCTCCATTAATCTGGAAAAAGTCACACAACTGAATAGAGAGACTGAAGAATGGACCGTCATATACATGTGACTATTAACACTAAAATCAATCCAAATAGCAGACGATACTTGAAAAATACAAACATTTTGAAGAACAGAAATTTTTTGTTTTTTTTACCTCAAAAACATAGCTTATGACCCCCTCATTGGAACAGGCTCAATGAGGCCATTCTAATGAGGGGTTAAATGCTATAACATAACAAAATTTGATTGATGAGTTTTGTGAATAGCAGTGGCCAGTTTGGGCTGGTAGGTTGAGTAATGAGTTAAATGGAGGAGAACAATTAACTCTAAATTCAGCAAACTCAACTTACCTGTTTTCTTTTTTGATTTAACTCCTGGTGCTGGTATTTCATTAAACTGATTTGGCAAAGGAGATAATAACATACTCAATGATGAGTCATATTTTCGGTGAATGTTGGCCAGTTTATGAATAGACACATCAGTAATTAGGTCACAGCTGACAACAAGCACGTCTGTCTGAAAATAAAATTTTTGCACTTGACTAAAAACGGCATTAAAGAATTTTTGTGGTATTCTTTCATGTTTCTCCCACTAAAATGTTTTTTTAAACAAGAGCACTGCCAGAGGTGGCTAAATATGCCCATTAGCCATAACTCATGTAAAAATAATTGGATGGGACCCATATTTGAACTTGGCCTGTATTATTAGCTTAGAAATACCCATACCAACTTTGGTTGAGATCAAATGATCCAAACGGGAGTTATCGGTTGGAAACCAAAAGTGTTGTTAATAGACAGTCAAATTCTAAGTCGAAAAGGGCCATACCTCATACAAAAATAATTGGACAGAACCCATATTTCGAACTTGGCCTGTATTATTAGCTGGGTAATGAACACACAAACTTTGGTTGAGATTAAATTATCGAAACTGATAGAGATGGACAGATGGACAGGATGGATGGACAGATGGATGGATAGACTGATTACATAATACTACTGCTTTTCAAATGGGTGTATAAAAACTATTAAAAGAAACTTTTTGGGGTTACAGTCACAAATCAATTTCTTGCATACTGCATGAAAGTGGTTCAAACTTCTGTGGTACTTGTTACCTTGAACATCATAATTATTTTTCTAGCAAAATGGTTGATCTGTTCAGTGCATTAGCCTTCTGAACAATGAAGTATAAACAACGTAATTTCAGGCAGCAAACTTATTTCCAGATGCAACAAGGAATTTAACAAATTCAATCCCGTTTGACAGAGCTCAATGAGCTCTGTCAAACAAGATTAAATTAGTTAAGTTCCCAATTGCATCATGGGAATACATTTCCAGATTGAAATTTTTCTATTTTGACATCAGCTTGCAGATGGTTAGTAACAAAAAAGAAATCATCTTTAAATTTTTTGTTAATTTTTCATTCTTTATACATTTTATTTATAGGTGTTTGAAGTCACTTTCAGCATCTGTGGCAATATCATGACCACAACGTAGGTATGAAGTCAATTTAAGCCAATCATATATACCTATGCTGCCCTCTAAGGAGGACTTCCTCCCAGGCGTTAGTTACCAGGCTCTATTTTACCAGTACAGAAGATCTTTTTACCAGAGTAAACAAGTACTGCTCTACTTTCTGGAGTTCCTACGAGAGTCTTTATCAAATAACTGTAGCATTTCTCTCTAACTGGTAGGAGTTCAGTGAGCTTATTCAAATCAGTGGAATTAAGCTATGGTTCCAGAAGAAAAAAAAAATTCAAACAAATGTGTGGCTAATAACAGCTTCAACTTTGTCAGGCAAATGGGTAATTTACAGTTGAAACTAGAAGTTATGTGACTGTATTGTGCACTATTTTTGAATTATTATGACTCACGTTTGTAACATCAGCCGTGATTGGTTAATTTGACACCTTCTAAAAGTCATAGTACTGGAGTTTTGGGGCAAAACATGGGTACTATCGGAACGTTCTTCCCTGGAGACAAGAGAACAAAATGTAAGCTCCACTTCCATTGATCAGCGTCAATTATGCATGCTGTGATTGGAATTTCTCAACACAAAATGCTGGCACCGTGTCCATTTAAGTTTTTTCGTCACCGATAGGCACAAACTTACCAACAAATATGTCATCTTCAGTGGGTGTGTTTTCAATTTTAACTGCAAACAATGAATTCAAAAGAATCAGAAATATTATAAACTCACGTGTTGTTCACCACTTCAGTGAATCCTGAATATGAGTTATGACTTCAATCAATTATATTTCCACAAGTTTAGTACTCCTCTACCTCACTGAGCCTCTGACTCATGTTCAAAATGAATTTTGTTTCACTCCACTTAATTTTTACAACTGTCGTCATCCAAGAAACATGAATTTATATTCCATTAATTTATACCACTTATCACACAAGCATTAATAATGAATTATAACGTGAACAGCATGATGCAGTTGTAAACACTGGGATTTGGTGATATAGAAACTCTCAAAGCGATGGCACTTGTGACAAGTCATTTTCGAATTTGGTGATCTGGAAACTCCTAAAGAGACGTCATTCATTCGAAATGACGTCATGTTTTTGGATTCGACTACATTGTTATTACAAGATTGATGGCATGTTGCAGTTAACGCTTAACAATGAAAGTTATTTTTTGTTCGGCATAATAAAATAATTAGAACATTTCTTTTTATGTTCTATCGGTTGATAGTACCTGAGTTTGTGTGATTTCTAAATAAAACCTTCAGCAGCTTCGCTGCTTCAGGTTTTATTTCAGAAATCACACAGACTCAGGTACTATCGACCGACAGAACATGAAACGAAAAGTTCTAATATTATAATAATAGCATGCTGAGTAAGTGCACCTTTGTCCATGTCAAATTGCACCATTAGCACAACTCAATTCCTGTAGAAAAATGGAGTGCCCAACTTGGTACAATTCTATACTAGTAAATAGAGATCATTAACATCAACCTCTACTGGGATACATCAATATGTAATGGCGTAAATAGATATTAAAATGTGACTGCAGATACAGAATGAAGAGAGTGGATTACTACTTAATCGCAGTGCCATATAGTCCCCACTCGAGAAGTATTTATAATTGTTCATAACAGTACAAAAAACACTTGTAAACTTTCATTACATGGTCCACTGGGTACAACCCGGTTGTCCATGTGATGAGAGTTTACAAGTGCTTCTTGTGTTCTGTCATCAAAAATTGTAAATAATTACTAAGTAAAAAATCTATCACACAGCGATTTAGTAGTAATCCACCATCCACATACTGTAGTCTCAATATTTTTTGTCTGTTCAGTTCAGTTCATGATTTCACTACCGACCTCGCTAATAGAGCATTATATTTTGCATTGCATATTGCAAATGCTCTTGTGTATTTCAGATTACTTCGTTCTTCTGCAATAAGGAGCGCATTAACTAACAAGCATTTTATACACTATATGTGACAGGACTTCTAGTGTCAACTGTAGTCTAGATTTAGCTTATGTTACAAGGACTGGTGAGAAAGTTCTACAACTTATATTAAAACCATTTACTACATACCTCCATCAGAAGAGGAACTTGCAAATAAATGTTTAGAATAATGAAGGATTTTCATTTTTTTTGCATAAAAAATATAACATATGACCCACTATTGGAAAGATCTCATTCTAATGAGGGGGACAGAAGCTATGTTTTGAGGGCAAAAATAACATTTGAATGGGGATTTTTGTGAATGTTGTTTGCTGGAACTGCCGTTATGTAAGGTAAAGGGCTAATGCATCTTCTTGGACAGATGACCTCCATAGCAGCAACTTTATGACCATGCTCTTCTCAAATACTACTTAGTGATCTTTAGCCTTCACAGAATGTGTCAATTTTGACTCCGGAAGGTGAATGGGGGGGGGGGGGGGGGGAGGGGGGTAATTTTACATCCCCACCAAATAGAATATTTCCAGAGAGTGTCAGGGCACCTTATGAATTTTATCAAATGAGGACTTCTTATCTAACAGAGCTCACAGACTCTCTCAAATAATATATCATCACAGATGAGGACAGTCTTGGAAATACTCTCAAATGATATACCAACACTGACAAGGACAGTCTCAGAGATGAGAGACTCTCTAAAATATATATACCATCACTGATGAGGACACTCTCAAGAGATTCTCTCAACTAATATACCATCACTGATGAGGACAGTCTGAGAGATGAGAGACTCTCTAAAATATATATACCATCACTGATGTCTCAGATATTCTCTAAAATAATATAACATCACTGCTGAGGACAGTCTCAGAGATCAGTGACTCTCTCAAATAATATACCATCACTGATGAGAGTGACTGTCTCAGAGATCAGACTCTCTCAAATAATATATCACCACTGATGAGGACAGTCTCAGAGACTCTCTCAAATAATATACCATCACTGATGAGGACAGTCTCAGAGATTCTCTAAAATAATATACCATCACTGATTAGGACAGTCTCAGAGATCAGAGACTCTCAAATAATATACCATCACTGATGAGAGGACTGTCTCAGAGATCAGACTCTCTCAAATAATAAATCACCACTGTTGAGGACAGTCTCAGAGACTCTCTCAAATAATATACCATCACTGATGAGGACAGTCTCAGAGATTCTCTCAAATAATATATCATCACTGACAAGGACAGTCTCAGAGATCAGAGTCTCTTTAAAATATTTATACCATGACTGAAGAGAACAGTCTCAAGAGATTCTCTCAACTAATAGACCATCACTGATGAGGACAGTCTCAGAGATTCTCTAAAATAATATACCATCACTGATTAGGACAGTCTCCGAGACTCTCTCAAATAAGATATCATCACTGATGAGGACAGTCTCCGGGATTCCCTATAATAATATATTATCACCAATTAGGACAGTCTCCGAGACTCTCTCAAATAATATATCATCACTGACAAGGACAGTCTCAGAGATCAGAGACTCTCAAATAATATACCATCACTGACAAGGACTGTCTCAGAGATCAGAGACTCTCTAAAATATATATACCATCATTGATGTGGGCAGTCTCGAGAGATTCTCTCAAATAATATTACATCACTGATGAGGACAGTCTCGGAGATTCTCTAAAATAATACACCATTAATGATGAGGACAGTATCACATTCTCTCAAATAATATATCATCACTGATGAGGACAGTCTCAGATACTCTCTCAAATAATATATCATCACTGATGAGGACAGTCTCAGATACTCTCTCAAATAATATATCATCACTGATGAGGACAGTCTCAGATACTCTCTCAAATAATATATCATCACTGATGAGGACAGTCTCAGATACTCTCTCAAATAATATACCATCATTTATGAGGACAGTCTCACATTCACTCAAATAATATATCATCACTGATGAGGACAGTCTCAAGAGATTCTCTAAAATAATATACCATCAATGATGAGGACAGTCTCAGGAGATTCTCTAAAATAATATACCATCACTGATGAGGACAGTCTCAAGAGATTCTCTAAAATAATATTCCATCAATGATGAGGACAGTCTCACATTCTCTCAAATAATATATCATCACTGATGAGGACAGTCCCAAGAGATTATCTGAAATAATATACCATCAATGATGAGGACAGTCTCAAGAGATTCTCTAAATTAATATATCATCACTGATGAGGACAGTCCCAAGAGATTCTCTGAAATAATATACCAAATGATGAGGACAATCTCAAGAGATTCTCTAAATTAATATATCATCACTGATGAGGACAGTCCCAAGAGATTCTCTGAAATAATATACCATCTATGATGAGGACAGTGTCAGAGATTCTCTCAAATAATATAATATCACTAATGAGAGCCTTTCGATTTTGTAAATAGGATACATGCTGTATACTGCTCCCTAACATTTTAAGTGAAGCATGCTGTTGTTGAGTCATTGCATAATACATGGTGTTGTTGATATTTTTGTGCATGCATGGTATTATTTGGCCTATTTCCCACAAATAGATTTTAACCCTTTACAGAAAACACATGGTAACAAAATTTTTATATTAATTTTATTCATCCAATTCTTAAAAAAATTTCAACAAAGCCATATCATGTGATCTCTCATTAGGTCTAGCTCAATGAGGTTGTTCCAATGAAGGGGTCATATGATATGGTTTTGTTGAAAATTTAAAAAAAATATTTCTACTACACAATTTGGATATTACACAGCAGATGTATCCAATCCATTTAGTAAGGGTTAATCACTTGCCAGGTGGAACTGCAGCACACTGTTTTCTACTCGCAAAAAGTAAAAATTGCAGGTGTGATGGTGCACAAGAGTGATTGATCACCTCAAAAACGAAAGACTGACTAATGAGGACAATTACCATAATTTGGGCAGAGCATTTACCATTGCTAATTTGAGGAATTTAAAGGCCTACTACTCACAGTTTTTATGTAATAACCAATTATCTTCATACTTATTTATTTATTGGGCTTTAACAACACTTTTGACAGCCGGGGTCACCTCATGTTGGACAGTTGTATGGGTGGAGGAAGCCAGAGTATCTGGAGAGAACCACTGAGCAATGGCGAGAACTGTCAGGCTCTCCAACACACTAACTCCACACAAGTAGGGTTAGCACTGATTAACCACCTGCACACTGATGTCAAAATATCCAAATTTGAAGTAGCCATTTTTCCCATAATGCAACTGGGAATTTAACCAATTCAATCTTGTTTGACAGAGCTCAATGAGCTCTGTCAAACAAGATTTAATTGGTTAAATTAATAGTTGCATTATGGGAAATATTTGCACCCTGAACTTTAGATATTTCGACATCAGTGTGCAAGGGGTTAAAGAAAGTGCACCATCGAGTGCCTTAGTACACAATGCCACCGAGCCCCCATGTTGGAAATGGTGGTGAAGTGTCTTGCCCGAGGACATATTGTGGTTGGCACAGGTGGGACATCCTCATACTGCATTATGACAAAATGCCAGTGTAATCCCACCAACTGTTTATGAAAGAAATGATCCTTTCCTTTCCTCACATATATGCTAATAAGAAACACAAATTTTCTAACCGTAATCTATTATTTACCTTAATTTTATCAGCTATATATCTGAGTGAGTCAGCTGTGCCCCAGAATTCAGCTTCTGGTATTCCCACAAACTCTAAATTCATTTTCACTTCACATATCTCAGGCATTTTTTGAAATTCTGGCAAAAATCCCTCTGGTACTATAACAATCGCATCTGTAAAAATGCATACATATCAACTGAGAATTGTGAAAGTTAAACAGCTAAAACTGAAGCCAAGGTTCAATCATAAACAACAAGTCAGAAGAGCTGTCTATTGAGTATTATTTATTGGTGTTTAAGGTCACATACTTGTGCACCATGACTAATCCTGACCGTGACAGTTTTACGGGTGGAGGAAGCCAGAGTATCCGGGGAGAAACACCGAGCATCGACGAGCAACTGTCAGCTCCTCAACAGTCTAACTCTGCTCAAGCAGAGTTACAGAGGTTAAAGACATGGGCACCATCGACGTGCAGTATGCCTTAGTACATGGTGTCATCTTGCGCCCACGTAGGCAACCGGGATAAAGTGCCTTGTCCAAGGACACAATGCGGGTTGTCCGGGATGGGCATTGAACACAGGACCTATAGCATAGAAGTCCAACAGTCTGCCACTGAGCCACTGCGCTCCCATCTATTGAGTATTCAAGTCAAGAAAATATTTTAGGTGAGTAGTATATCATTTTTTGAATATTGGGTTTCAAAACAGAATTTGATATTACCATTAATCCTTTACCCATCGTAAAGGGCTAAAACCAGCCAGCGCTATTCACAAAAATCGCCAACTAATTTTCATTCTTTTTTCATTTTTTGTCTCAATAACCTATGTTTTGAGACAAAATATGAAAAAAATTAGTTTTTCAAGAATTTTGTTTGCATGTGTCGTCTGCTTTTAAATTTAGATAAAGGGTTAATACATGCACATTTATCTTTCAAATATATTAAAACCTTTTGATACTGATTGGTAAAACTGTAATTTACTTGCACCTAGCTTTGTGCACTCGTAAACATACAGACAAACAGTTTTTCTATTTTCATAACAACATCCTAGGCCTACACAAATTAGAAATGAGAACAACTTCAAAATGTTTACCTTACAGAGATTTTTTGTGTGTCAAAAGTAGCTGAATATGGAACCAGTTACCAATGGCATTTTGGCATAATTTTTCCCACTTGCTATTATTTATTTATTGGTGTTTCAGTTTAAATATTTCTATACAATGGCTAACAATGACCATAACAAGGATATGAAGACATGCCCAGCGAATCATTATACCCCTGTTGCCCATTTTAGAGGATTTCCACCCCAGGCATTGGTAATCAGGTCCTAGTTTACAAGTGTAACAGAGCTTGTTTATCACAGTAAAGAAGCACTGCTTCACTTCCCACAGTTCCATCGGGGAACAGATTTTCCCAATTCAAGCCCAAAATTTCCCAATCTCTATCCCCAATCAAACAAGAACTTAATTCCCATTCTGTGTCCTGAACAGGGCACTGATAAACCCTCAGAAAACAATTACCAATTAATGAAGCATACATGTTGAAAGTAAAAGTAAAAATGTAAAAATCAAGTGAAACATAGATCGTCAAGATCACGTGTTATGAACTTGTACATAATGTGGATATTCCAGGGTTTTTTATGTTGCCTTTGATTTAAATGATCGATGTGAATGATTCGTCTTCAGTGACGCAGAAGAAAGGCAAGCAATCGCTCTCACGTGCCATCACTCACACAAAAATTGTCCATGGAGCATGAACAATTGTTCACCTCTACTCTTGGGTTTGTTTTCATCCTTTTGAGTTGGGTAAACAGAAATACTCAATTAAGTTCAGAAACACTCAATTAAGTTTTGATGAAATTTTTAAGAATCACTCACAATTTGAAGTGTTTAAAGTTCTATTTCCTTTCCATCGTTATGAACATGGCACACATTAGTTTGCTTATACATCCACACATGACACGCTAACAGTAAGAGGGTTGTACATTGACAACTCGCCCAAAGCTTACTCCCGCTACAAAACAAACACGAATGTCCAGATAAAAAAAATGGTGGCCATTCTGAAATCTTGGAAACGTTTTAATACTTCCATTTTTTTTTTTTATCAAAGACATGCAGAATGTTGCCCCTTTCCTTATTGTCTTTATTCACGTAACACCTGTCGCTCCAATTCACCAGCAACATGAATTAATTGCCCGATTTGGAATTTACGCATCCATTTTCCACGATTTTAATAATCTGCCATTTAAAATCCCAAACTAATTTTAGTGGGTTACATATATTTTCACCGTCAAAATTTCCATCCATTGTCAGGACACCTGAGGCCCCATAAGGCCTGGGATGACGTGGGGTTATTTAGTCCCCAGGCTTGGCAATTTCAGGAAAGCGATTTTTTAGCTCTCCTTACTGCCCTCCTGAAAGAATTAAGGAGAGCGAAAAATTGCCCTCCTAAATATTTTGGTCTGGGATGATTGAGATTACATGTATTATGGTCACATTAAGTTTTTGTTGTAAAGCAAAAATGTAATTTAACTTCGAAGTCACATAACATCACGTAATTTCATTTTGAAAGTGGTTTTGTGGTAAAAGGTAATGGCTGCAACCATACCCAAAAACAGTTGCAATCATTTGAAGCAAAATGGGTCACAGCAATATTTTTTTTTCTGTCAGTTTCAAGTTCAACAACTGACATCACAGTTTGAGGGGTAATTATTCAAGGAATATTGACACTATAATATACTACCATTACTAATATCCTGTCACTTGAAGCACTTTCACCAGGATGTGGGCATCATGTGGCTGTAGATTCAAGCAGACCTGTTGTCCAAGAAAGTCATACGCCTACCACTACCACCTTCAACCCCCCTTGGGGGGTTGAAGGTGGTAGTGGTAGGCGTATGACTTTCTAGGACAACAGGTCTGGGTACACACACAGGTCTTGTTAAGTGTGTGTTCGGTTGTTGAGTGAGACATCTAGATGTCTAAGAGATTTCGCTTTACCTTAGTAAAGTTAATAAAATCATTGATGTAGTCTGTTGGTTTCAGTTTCAATGAGTTTGTTCAACTGGATACTTAAAATGCTGTATAAAGCTAATTGCTCTCCTAAGCTGATTGAGGAGAGCGATTTTTTGCCCTCCTGCATTTTTCAGAATGCCAGGCCTGAGTCCCGCTGATGAAATTGCGGGAAAATTAGACCAACGTGGAGGGTTGGAATCCAAGTGTCGCGAACTCGGCGCTGGGAGCTGAGTTAGACCGACGCCGTGATTCCTTCTCTGCCAAATTGGCCTGAAATAGGTTCGATTTCCGTTAGGTGTGATTCCTAATCACTTCAGGCTGTGTAATGGAAAGAATGATTTAAAGTAACAACGATTCTTTTATTTACAAATAAAAATAAAGCCGTTTCAATATTTTAACAATCAACAATTCGATTCTTTTCACAGAAAATGGGTTGCTAGGGTTAAACAATTCTCAACAATTATATAGTCATTCTATAGCCCTGTACTGGCACTATAGTCTTCACACTGGAAATGTTACTACCGTGAGCTCGCCATAAGAGATTCACAAATCTGAAATGTTATTACCGTGAGCTCGCCATAAGAGCTTCACCCGTGTAGGCTCAAATGTCAACGTCTGCGCGTAACTGTACCTCTGGCTGTCGGAGGGTTCCGACCAGCAATGTTCGTCATCTATAAAGCCACCGTACTTCTGATTTGGGTCAGATATTGTCTATTCATACCTTACGTGCCTTTTGAAAGTCCTCCGTGAAAGTCCTATTGAAATGTTCACTGTTCCTGGTTGAATTCACGATTCACAAATGCCCCTTTTGTGCTAGGGCGAAATTGTCACTCACACCACTCTCCAGTCGGTATTACGATGCTTCGACAGCAAAACAAACTACTCACAATGCAATCAGGCTGACATTTCAAAGGGTTAATACGCACAATACAATTAACCTACACTTCTGACTATTGCAGGCTGATACCTGCTACTCGACAATCTAAACTTTAACATTTCATCTTGGGTTTTCCTTCTCAACGAATTTGGAACTGTAGCAGCTTATCAACCTTGAGCTAAATCAATCGTGGAATGCCCTGTCTGGCGATTCCAGCCGTTTCAGGGTCCTGTGATCGAAGGTACCCCTATGCCAGGAAACAGAGTCTGCCTGCCCTGGACTTCACCAACGTGTGTGTGACCCCAAGTGTGTGTCTAATGCTCTGCTCTTCAAGGTATATATACTTTTTGCCCTAAACTGTCAGGTGGACAGATGCTCATCTGTCCATCTGCCAAAACGGTGGGAGATGACGTATATCGAGGCAGAATCAATACAAGTCATCTCGCGTGTGACTTAACGGTGATTTCATTTGTCGAGAGAACCGATTCGTTCCTGCCATCATTGCTATACTAATGATCAGGTGACGACACGACAGACATTTCTATCTTTTAGAATCTTGTTTCTCAATTGGCCATGACGATATCCTGCCACCAACCGATTACGTCTCGTAAGACTCGCGACTACTGTATAACTTAAATGAGATTAGACCTTATCTAACATACCGTTTCTCTCCTGGGTCCCTGCGCTGAAGCTGGATATACACCACATGTTTTTTCCATGTTCAGCTTCACAGAGAAGTGCAATTCACATAGGTTTTTCCCCTTGATGCGGAATATCTTTTGAACTTACAATATCTTTATATATGAGGCCCCTTGCCCCTATATTTAGGTTGGCTTTCCTCTGACATCCATGTTCAGTTGTATTCATACATTCATTTCGAAGGACTCGCTCTCCTCACATTTTTCACTCTCGCAAACTTTATTTGAGGTGAGCGATTTTCCACTCTGCTCCATTTTGCTCCCATTCGTCACTGCATCTTCATTTTGTCTTTTGACTTTTCAGCACTGATCTTGGAAATTGCTGACAATTATGCTTGGTTTCAAGCCTGAATATAAGCAAAATGAGGTTCCCAGAGGGTGAATTTGCTGTTATCCCATACAGTGCGCCAATTTATCCTCAAGGTACATCTTTCTGTTTTGGCTGGAGACCTTGATTCAGACTGAGGTTCACAGAGGGTAAATTTTGTGATGCTACCCTGCAGGGTAGCATCACCAAATTCACCCTCTGGGGACCTCATTTTGAAGATGACAGTCTGCTTATTTTCAGGCTTGCTCGGTTTACAAGCATGCTAAAATTAATTGCCCTCCCAGAAAAATTTAAGGTGGGCATGAGGTACAATGCCTGGAACTCCTTGAAAATGCCAGGCCTGCAAAACTGGAGCAGTTAGAGTATGGGAAGTCTATATTTACCCAACTTCAGTTATTTCATTTTTTTTTTAAATCAGCAGCCCGAGGATTCCATTCCCTCATTATACAATGGAACCCTGTTAATAGAATAGCCACTTTGCCAGTGAGAAAATATCTAATTAACAGGAGAATACAATTGACAAATGTTTGACATTCACCAATATTCTGGAGATGATCTGAGCATTTATTTATTATATCTTGTTTGACAGAGCTCATGGTGCTCTGTCAAACAAGTTATACAGTAATAGATTAAATGTCTATATTTGATGTATTCAGGCCAAACAGGTCTATAAACATAGGAAATGTACAATTAAAATTTGAAGTCCTGTCATGAAATGCGCACATATAGCATGTCGATCTGCACGTTAATTTATGCATTTTGACCATAGTAAGGCTATAAAATTCTATACATATGGCCTGTGAACAAGCAATGTTTCTGCCAATGGACCTCCGGGTAAGCCAGAGGTCCAATGGAAAAAACATTGCCTGTGTTTGCTATGGGTAACCAGGAGAACCTGCCATGCTTTGGATGCCATTCGATATGGCAATTGCTCACAATTCCCACGCGCAATTAAGCCTAGATAAGTGCACAGTTCATGACAGGACTTCTAGTTTTAACTGTAGTGGCTGTTAAAAGTAATCAAACCTTCAATAGATTACAAGTAGAGCTGGGAGGTTAACTGAAATGAAGTTGTTCTTTTTTATTATTGAAAACAACAAAAAATCACACACATGAAAGAAAGAAAGAAACATTACACTAGGTTATTGTAAAAAAAAAAGAGTTCATGCCTGTAACAATGGCTAAGAAATCTAAATTTTATAGTAAATTTCCTTTCTTATTATACCTACCACAATTGTTTACTACAGGCTTGCACTACAGTGGAAGTCCCTAACTCGGTTAAAATACTCTCTATTTTTGTCTTTCCCAAGCAAGTTGGGAAAGAAAAGTGGTGCAAAAGCACCAATAAAAATAAGCCAAAACTGGGTCGAGTGCAACCGGCGCAGACCCAGTACGGGACGCTCTCTCCCAAGTACAACTCCACGACTTCCGTTGCCAGTGCGCATATACCGTCTCTAAAGACTCATTCTTTTTTGAATCCGTAAACGTTAGAGTTATGTGATCAGCGGGGAGGAAAGATTCTTTACCCGTAAAGAAGACGGGAGGGCCTCCATGTAAACAATTGTGGTAGGTATAATAAGAAAGGAAATTTACTATAAAATTTAGATTTCTTATCAACCTACTCACAATTGTTTACTACAGGCTGAATAGACAAAAGGCTGGAGGGAATCGCATAACCAACCCCCACATAACCCTAGTGCACTGGAACCGTGAAGCAGAAGGAAGAGGTCCCGAGGCTTATCAACCATAATGTCGCAATCATTGGTAAAGGACAATGAAAAGAGACATATGAGCCTGTGTGACACACAGACAGAAAAAGGGCAGTAACAGCACAAGGCTGAAACTGACCTTCAAAAAGCCTAATGGCTATGGCAGACAACAGCCTGAGCAGAAGAAAGAGGACCCAAGGCAAAAAGGTCCTCCGACTGCTCCTGCAACTGGCGTAAATAAAAGGTGGAGAAAGTAGAAGCATTTCTCCAGTAGGCTGCCTGCATAACATCCGACAACTTGACGGAGTTAGAATAAGCCCAAGAGGTAGACAGTGCCCGCACCTCGTGGGCAGAAATACGATTGGTAATACAATCGCCAGCTGCTAAACGACTATAAGCCGTACGAATAGCAAGACAAATCCATCGAGAAATGGATTGAGGAGAGATCTTCTGTCGACCCGGAATGAGAGACAGAAAAAACCGTTTTCTGCCCTTCCGTATGAAGCGTGTCCGATCAAGATAAATGCGAATAGCACGGACCGGACAGAGCAAAGGGCGAGTACCCTCAACAGAGGGAAGAGCCCTGATACAGATAGGAGGAGGAGTAGTATCTGGTAACTGATTCTTAGCCAAAAAGGAGCAATCAGTGGTAAAAGTAACACTGTTGGGAGAACTCCTAAAAAAGGCCGGGTCAACCGAGAGGGCGTGAAGCTCACTAACCCGTCTGGCCGAAGCAAATGCCATCAGAAAAGCCGTCTTGTATGTGAGAAATTGCATATCCACCTGGGATAAAGGTTCGAACGCCGCCCCCCCCCCCCCCCCCCCCCCCCCCAAGCAAAGCAGCACCCACGAAAGATTCCATCGTGGAGTAAGCTGCAAAGTCCGAGGCCTTTTCAAAGAAAAGTGCCGAACAAGCTTGGAGAGGTAAGGATTAGTGCCGATACGACGCTTCCCCACATAAGAAAAAGTCTCTGAAAGCATAGACCTGTAACCCTTGATGGTAACAGGCTGGAGACCCCGAGAATCAAACAGATATACCAGAAACTCCGCAATCTGTGAAATCGAAGGATTGGCATAATCAACAGAGTGATCAGCACACCATCGACAGAAGACCTTCCATTTAGCTGCATAAGCTAAACCAGTGGAGTGCCTCCTTGAAGAAGAAATGCACTCCACTGCTCGTCTCGAAAAACCTCTACGGAGGAGACAGGACCTGACAAAAGATATGCGTGAAGGCACAATGAAGTCGGGTCGACGTGAAACCTCCTCGGGCGACCTTGACAAAGAAGGTCGCGACGTAGCGGGAGACGTGCCGGAACCGCCGCCATCAGCGAGCGGAGCTGATTGGTCCACACCCGCTGAGGCGACAGGGGAGCGATCAGAATGATTCGACAACTGCAGGTTCGAATTTTGGCAAGAACCTGAGGAAGAATCGGAACCGGCGGGAAGGCGTAGCCGACTAGACAGTTCCAATCGAGTGACAGAGCGTCCACGGCAAAAGCCAGAGGATCTGGACACGGGGACACGAAAGTGTCCACCTGATGGTTCCAACGAGTCGCAAAGAGATCGATGTGGGGACGTCCCCAGAGATCGCAAAGCGACTGGAACACTGCCCTGTGAAGCATCCACTCGGTGGAAATAACCCTGCCCTGTCGGGACAGGGAGTCGGCTAGGACGTTCAGACGACCGGGAATGTGACGAACAACCACCCCGGCGTGAACCTCCTGAGCGAGCAGTAAAAGATCCCGAGCTAACTCGTACATCGGAAGCGAGTGCGTGCCGCCCTGGTTCCGAATGTAAGCAACCACTGTCGAATTGACGGATAGTAGAAGGACCTGGCGATTTGACAAGTGAGGGATCCACTGCCTGAAACTCAGAAGAAGAGCAAGAAGCTCCTTCTGGTTGATGTGTAGAGCTGCTTGATCCTGGTCCCACATCCCGTGTAGGGAAAGACCGAGAGGATCCAACGTCGCACCCCATCCGAGATCGCTGGCATCTGCCGTCAGAACGCGATCGGACGTGGGTAAGTCCAGCGGAACACCCTGCGTAATCCACTGAACATCTGTCCAGGGAAGAAGGTGAGGATACAGAGAGTCCGGAAACGGAAGCACCTGATCCAGAGAATCTACATTCGGTCTCCAACGACTGAGCAGAAAGTGTTGGAGAGGTCTGACACGCAGCCGACCTAGAGGAATGAGATCCGTCACCGAACAGCAGAGACCGATCAGCCGGAGAAAACTCCGAGCGGTCGCGGACCTGGACTGGGACAGAGTCAGAGCAAAAGCTGAGAGAATCACAGCCTTGGCCTGGGGAACAGCCACCAAATTGAATTTGGTATGGAAAGACATCCCCAGATGACAAAACGACTGAGAAGGGACCAGGTCCGACTTCTCCTCGTTGACTCTGAATCCTAGCAATGTGAGCAAGCTCAACAGAGTGGCGACATCCGATTCCAGTAAGGCAGCACTGGAATGCCTCTGGAGGATATCGTCCAGATATGCCGAAGTAGTCACCCTGGACTGTGTGCGATGGAACGCTATCACATGCGACATCAGTCTGGTGAACGCCCAAGGAGCCAGGTTGAGGCCGAAAGGCATGGCCTTGAACTGGTAAACTCGCCCCAGAAAAGCGAACCTGAGATACTTCCGTGACGCCCGATGCATCGGAACGTGGAAGTAAGCGTCTCGCAGGTCGATGCTGGCTGCGAAATCTCCCTGGTGAATTGATTGACGGACCGACCTGAAAGTCTCCATGCTGAACTTGGGAGCAATGATAGACTGGTTCAGGATGCTCAGATCGATAACCGGTCGGAGTCGGCCGTCCTTCTTCGGCACCAATAACAGGCGGGAATAGAAACCCACTGACTGAACGTTCTTGACGACCTCGATCGCCCCCTTTGCCAGGAGATTGGCAATCTCCGTGGACAAAAGTTCCCGACGTAAAACGTCTGAAGGAACTGTGGTTGGAAGAGGCACCCTTGACAGAGTGGGGTGCCGTCGGAAGGATATGCGCAGCCCGGACCGAACAACATCTAACACCCATGGATCGGATGTGATGGTGGTCCAATGGTCTGCAAACTCTGCTATCCTTCCTCCAACCTGGGACGAGTCGAGGTGAGGACCTTCATTTCGAGCCCCGACGAGGCCCGCGAGAGGAGAAACCACCTCCTCTGCTAAATGAAGAATCCTGAGACTTCCCTCGATTCTGCCGACCCCTACCTTTACCCCGTGAGTAAGAAGCAGAGGCGGCGGCAGAAGGACCAGCCTTTTGCTTCACAGAGGAAGCAGAAGGGTACTTGTTAGGCTTGGAACGGCCCTTGCCTCCCCGAGAAGGCTGATCAAGCTGACGAAACAGCAGCTGATCTTTGGAATGACGTAGGACGTCATCCCGGACCGTCGACACGGAACCATGGAAAAGTTGCGGACCTGCCAAAGAAGCAGATCGAAGAGTAGCACGCTGCTCCTCGGGAAGGGATCGTCCTGTGTCCAGCACAGCATCCCTTCGAACTAATTCCAAATTGGCCGTGTTACAGGCATGCGTGTGAGTAAGGTGCATAAGCGCCTTGGACAGCACACGCAAAGGAGCCTGTACCTCGTCAAACTTATCTGGAGGCAGATAAGCAGCCAAAGCTGAGACGACGTGATCTGAGAGAGAAAGCATGCCAAGCATCTCTCTAGATAAGCCCAACGTGGACTCCAGAGTCGTCATTGGAATGAGGGCAGACTTGGGCTTGGAAAGCCCGAGGGAAGTGGAGTCCTGATCCAGAACCGTCAAAGTCTGGCAGACTGACGGATTGGCGGAATCGTAGGAACGATAACGCACAGGAGGCAAAAAGGTGTCAACCCTGGTGAAGAACGAAGTCTTCAAAGCCTTGGAATTCAGCTTGGCATCCAATGCTGAAAAAGCTTCAACCACCTGTACCGACTGGCACGGTCGAAGGCGCCCAGAAGCAGGTTGCTCCATAGGCTGTTGGCGCGCGACCGATGATCACGGCCAGGCTGACACTGTCGGCTGGTTAGCAGGTTTGAGCTCAGGCAGAAACCCAAACACAAAGTCAAGAGCCGCCCCCAAGTCCGAAGACTGCTGGCCCTCGACCTCAAGCATGTCGGACTCCTCCCCAGAGTCGGAAGACACATAGCCCATCGTGGGCAAACCAGCCGACGCCTCCCATGGTGTCGGGACACCAGAGGAATCGGAAACCGGCCTGTTTCCAATTCCGGGAGGCGGCACCATAGGAGGCGCCTGGAAACCACCCATAGCCTCGCTGGAAGCAACAGGAAGGCTCTTTGAGAGAACCTGAGTGAGTAAGGAGAGGGCCTCCCTAAGCTCACTGCCTGTACCGACCGGTTCGACAGGGGAGCGAACCGGCAAAGTGGCTTCACCTCTGACCCTCTTAACCAGCGAAGGGTCACAATCCTCCAAAACACCCGACGTGGGACGACGGGCGGCAGCCGAAACATCTGAAGGCAGACGTGTATAGGGGTACGATGCACCCCGAGGATCAATATTGCGAGAACTCATGAGAGTCACTGCGGACCTCTGCGGGGCAGAAGGTCCAGGCTGCACAAAAGGCGTTGGTCCCCCAAAACTGGTCGTGTGACCAGAGTGAGTGGACGGAAACGCCACAGAGTTCATAGTGTTTCCACTACGAACATCCGAATCCAAAGACACAACTGTGGTACTCGACGGCGACGAGACCACAGCGATGGGCTCGGCCAGCAGCCCCTTCCGACTTCGCCGAGTTGAAGTCAGGGAAGGCTGGGGCCGATATCCCACGTCTACAGTATCGGACAGTTCTGCAGTCCCATGCAGCGAAAAGCCGAGGCCGGCTGAAACAGACAACGAAGCAGACGGACCAGCAGCAGTAGTAGATACGTCGAGAGTCGTTGAGGCTGGTGAAATAATGGAGAGAGCACACCGGCTCGGCTCCGAAGGAGGAGTCACAACCCTAGTGACAGCCTCAGATGTCGACTGGAGGGGGACCGTAGTCCCGGAACAAGGCATCTCTACACCAGAACACTCAACGGCTCCCGCAGTATCCACCACAGGAAAAGACTGCACATCCCCCACGGAGGAGGAATAATTCTCACCAGACAAAGTCGGCTCGGGAGGCCCCGAACGACCACGTTCTCCTTTCCCGCGGGAGGCACGGCCACGAGAACGAACGACACGATTTACAGACGCCCAAAAGGTGGAAGACCGTGTTCCACAGACACCACACAGCCGCCCGGCCGAACACCCATTACAGGAGGAACACGACGAATGTACATCGTCCACATGCTTAGGCAGCAGACACTGCCCACAAGGAATTGTCCTAGGCATGAGAGAGGTGAGAGGAGCAGAGAAGGTGAGATCAGAAAACAGAACACCCCCAAAGAGAGAAAGGTGACAGAAACAAAGACCCCAGACGGTCGACCGGGAACCACCCAACAGGAAGACTACTCTCAACAGAAAGAAGAAACACTGCAGGACTGGTACCCCGCTGACACCTAACTCTAACACAATTAGAAAAATTTGCAAAAAAAGCATGAACAATAATTGTGAAAATCTAAGTCCGAACCGCGTGGCCCGCGAAAATCGCGCGCGACCCGAGAGAGAGCAAATAAATATACATTATGGACATATAATAGAAAAAAGAGAATATAAAACACTGTTACTGAGAATACAAAGGATACACTGTGGTATAATGAATCAGGAATCATCAAACATCGAGCTGGTGGAACACTGGTAAGCGTGCAAAAACATCTCGACACGAAGCGGATTTCAAAAAAGAATGAGTCTTTAGAGACGGTATATGCGCACTGGCAACGGAAGTCGTGGAGTTGTACTTGGGAGAGAGCGTCCCGTACTGGGTCTGCACCGGTTGCACTCGACCCAGTTTTGGCTTATTTTTATTGGTGCTTTTGCACCACTTTTCTTTCCCAACTTGCTTGGGAAAGACAAAAATAGAGAGTATTTTATCCGAGTTAGGGACTTCCACTGTAGTGCAAGCCTGTAGTAAACAATTGTGAGTAGGTTGATAAGAAATCTGCAATGCCAAGTCTTGTGCAGAAATACATCACACGGATTGATGCTCCTTTCCCTGGAATGGGCAATGAAGTGTAATTCTCAAATTTTGACACAGTTTTTTTTATTTCTTTTAGATGGTGGTGTTTCTTTACAGGCACTGTTTTCACAGACAGAATGTGTTTGGGTCTTTGGGTTTGGGAATTGCACTTTTGTCTCCATCGGTGAAGCATCATTTTTTTTCACCTGTTTTAATTCAATTTGGAACTTTCCAGGGATAGAAGCCCCAAATATGAATCAGTACAATGGAAAAAAAAACAGTATTAGAGATTGTTTGAAAAGACAGCCATTGTGTATGGATTTACAGTGGTAAATTTTCAGTATAAACTGTAAGCAATTTTTCTTCTGCCTCACCACAGTGGATTACTCATCGATTGGAGATCTGAATGAGACAATAACTAACTGAATATATCAATACGTATTATTTAATTCCTTATCATATATTTTATTCATAAGGTAACACTATTTAAATAAAGGTGGGATTTTAAAACTTGAGTTTACGTCATCTATTTTCACTCTGACACTCACAAATTCAAGCATGAACCTCAGATTATGAATAAAACAGAACAAAATACTGATACAGTGGAGCCCACTTAATTAGATATCTCTTATTTGTATATCATTGTTAATCGAATATAATTTTCAAACACAAAACCATTTACCATACCTTTAGTACAAATTTGATCTGTTAACTGCATATGGGTTGTAGAGTAAACTCCTGTTAATTGTATATAAATTTCTGTAATATGTCGAAAAAATTACTGTGACACGCACCAAATTCCCCTTATTTATCAACCTTTTTGGCCTCACTACATCCAATACAGGAATTTATTCTATTATACCTTGTTTGACAGAGCTCTATGAGCTCTGTCAAACAAGATATAATAGAATAAATGCTCAGTTTACCTCCAGAACACAGGAAACTGACCAAATCCCTGTTAATTGTATACTCCTGTTAATTGAATAATTTTCGCTGGCAAAATGGATATTCAATTAAGAGGATTCTACTGTATAACTGAAATACATTCAATAAGACACTTTTTTCCACTGAATACATTTCATTTGGATCCATATTTTTATTTATTATAATCAGAGCTTTGAAGGCCTGTGATCTGGCACAGGACTATTTGACTTATTTTTAAGGATTTGGGCTCTAACTGATTCCCTTTTGGAAGGCTACACTGAATGTCTAGAATTTTTCCAGGCATTCCTGTCTGGTTAACTACTATTTTATACTGAAAATGTTTTTGAATTTTTCTTTTGGTTGCTTCTTCTGAAATTAAATTAATAAACTGAAGCCCGAGTGTTCAGTTAAAAAACAATTTGACACCGAAACAGAGGCACGATTCCATAACTTCCAAGCTCTAACTACATGCAGGGCTGGGTGAGGAAATTTGGGCCCCAGGGTTAACTCTGTGACTGGCTCCCTTTCAAAAGTGTCAGGATACTGATGCAGATAATGCAGTTCTTGAAAGAAAAGAAAAAATTTTTGAAGTGATAACACAGGGTCTGGTGCATATGTATTTAGATAACAGTCTATTAATCCTTTACCCAACAAAATTGCAAAAACTGGCCAGCACTATTCATAAATATTGCCGTTCGATTTTCATTATTTTTTCATTTTTTGCCTCGTTGAGCTCGATCCAATGCAGGGTCATAAGCTTAGTTTTTTTATGCAAAAAAATGAAAAAAATAGATATTCAATAATTTTGTTTGCAAGTGTTGTGTGTTTTTCATGTTAAGTAAAGGGTTAACAGATCGAGAATCTTGACAGGGCACTCCCATTCCTTCTTTACATGAGTGGCAAGTACCGGGGTAGTATTCCAATACGACGGGCAATCCTGGACTCCTCGGCCACCCCTCCTCCCCCAAAGTTCTGGGATCCACAGTTACAACACTGGGCACACACGCTCTCCCCAGCCCTGAGCACATGTACAAGATGTTTTATTCAATTAAAAGGTGTTTACTCCATAACCTAGATGCAATTAAAATGTCAAATTTATATTGAAGGTATGGTAAATGTTTTGGTGTTTGAAAGATGTTTGAAATTAACAGGTTTTTCAACTGAGAGATATGCATTAAATGGACTCTACTGATCCAACAAAACACAGTGCTCAGCCATAATCTGTATGTAGCCTAACATGTCTGTGCTGACGTGATAACCGAACTTAACTGGTAAAGTGCTGAGTTTTTTTTGACAACAAATCAAAGCTCATCATATACTGCTCTGTTTCATTTAATTGGATAGTGCCTTATGGGCACTATCCAATTAAATGTCAGAGAGCAAGGTATTGTATAAAAAATCTGATTCATATCAGGGACAATAAAGGCTTCCTCAGGCAGAATGTAGCTACAGACAGTTATTGCCTTCACTATTAGTAAAGCCCCAAATAGGGCTTCCAGCACTCTACCAGTTAAAGATCACAATATAAATAATTAACTCTTTGCATGCCACTGGCAGATATTCCTGCTCTGGACAACAAATCTCTTGCCATGAGAGAAATTATAATTTGGCCATTTTTAACTGAATGTACCCGTTGTAAATTGAATCAAAAATTTTACCAATGATTTCTTGATATAAATTTCCAAAAGATTTTCATAAACTCTAGTCAAGGCTGCTTTATAGCAGCCATGACTAGATTTGATGAAAATATTTTTAAAAATACTCAGTGGGTTAAGAATTAAATGTGATAGGGAACAACTTAAAAATATTTACCTTCAAATCCAGCTTTCTCAAGCATGATGATTGGATACCAAACCATTGGCATGTTTCCAATAGGCAACAATGCCTTTGGACATTTGGATGTTAAATCAGTCATCCTTGACCCCCTTCCTCCAGCCATGATGACAGGTTGGAACTCCATATCTGGTCTTCAAAGATAAAATATAGCATGAATACTACAAATATAAAACATCATCTACCTCACCCACAGTATGGATGCTGTGGACTGGTCACTTTCCATGGGTGGGCAGTATTTCCAGATGCAATAATATTCGATTCCTTACACTAGTTATAGGAATAATCATCAAAAGTTTAATTAATGAAGCACCGGTTACAAGCCAGTGCTTCATTAATTAAATGTTTTCCTGATGTGCATATGAATGTGAAGGGCCTGGGTATGCTTAGTTCATCAACATTGACTGGAAATTCAGAATCCAAAAAGGGTACAATCATTTTGACCCCCAGGATCATTGGAGTCCTGAATAATTTCAGCCAGAGTCGATTCAGCCAATTTGTTTCAGCCTACTGACTGATGAGAAAGCAGCACAGTCAGGTCAAGTTTTGGACAGTCGGTCTCTGTCCACAAAAGATGATGTATAAAATCTAATAAGTAAATCACAGATCCACAGATTGAGTTACACAGCCCTGGTAATTCACCCTCAGCAATCAGCAGTGCCAAGGAAAATGCTGAGGAAACTAAAAATATCCACAGCAAAAATACTGCCGAGGATGGCTTCTTCAGAAAGCCCTGTGGTGGCAGAAATAGCACAACTTCCAGGTTGCACAAGGAATCAATCCATGTGATTTGCACTATGCTGTATTGCTAATCTTACAATTTACAGAACAAGTTGCAGCATAACCACTAGAAACAATGTGTTCTGCTTCTAAGTTGATACCGTAACACCAGAATCTGACATCAGTTTCTGAAGAAATGTATGTCAGATTCCGATGTTATCAACTTAGAAGCAGTGAGACACTTAGTTTGTGTAATATGAAAGTGCCCTAGTCAAGGCTGTTGAGGCCGAGCGGTTGTAGCATGTGCATTGTATAGATCCAGTGTTTTTCCCGTTGTTTTCTTGTCCGGGTGCTCGATTCGCTATCAGGGTTTCCTTGTATCATTACAATGACTCGGACGAAGAGCTCGTTGGCTGTATGGTTGGTGGAGTTTCTCTGATCCTTCCATCCATATTATAAAAATATCATCTATAAATCTGAGATATGTATGTTGTTTGTATGGTGCGTTTTGGAGCATTTGCATTTTGAGTTCTCCCATAAAAATGTTGGCATAAGTGGGGGCAACTTTTGTGCCCATACATGTGCCATAAATTTGTTGGTAATGTTCTTCGTTAAATTCAAAGTTGTTGTTATGTAATACTATTTTTAGTAGGCTGAGGAGACTATTGTACTGGATAGACCATTTTGGTTTTTCACATCGCAGACAGCGAGTGACGGAAATAAGTCCCTCTTGGTTTGGTATATTGGTATAGAGGGATGAGTACAACCTCATTACTGGAATCGTCAGAGTCGGAAATAACAGTAATTAACAACTCTGACATCTGGCCACCAAAAAGGGCCCGATTAGACAGCGAAAACGAAGAAAATGACCACTTAAACAATAAAAGACCTCTCTATATTCCAACACAGATAGAGGGCAACCATAAAGAGATTTATCAGAGACTACGAAACGCCACAGTAAAAGTAGTCAAAACAGAACAACATCTTAAGTTCCTGAAGTCTTGTATAGAACCAACGCCCCCAAAGGGCCTCAGATTAAACAAAGAATCTGAGAACTTGAATAGAGACGAGGCACTCAAGAAACACAAAATTGAGTTCCTCAAAAACAGTTCGTTAGAATTGTGTAGACTCCACGCAAGCCACACACACACTATTTTAGCTACGATGGATGTCACATCCCTCTATACCAATATACCGAACCAAGAGGGACTTATTTCCGTCACTTGCTGTCTGCGACGTGAAAAACCAAAATGGTCTATCCAGTACAATAGTCTCCTCAGCCTACTAAAAATAGTATAACATAACAACAACTTTGAATTTAACGAAGAACATTACCAACAAATTTATGGCACATGTATGGGCACAAAAGTTGCCCCCACTTATGCCAACATTTTTATGGGAGAACTCGAAATGCAAATGCTCCAAAAAGCACCATACAAACCACATACATATCTCAGATTTATAGATGATATTTTTATAATATGGACGGAAGGATCAGAGAAACTCCACCAACCATACGGCGAACTAGCTCTCCGTCCGAGTCATTGTAATGATACATGGAAACCCTGATAGCGAATCGAGCACCCGGACAAGAAAACAACGGGAAAAACACTGGATCTATACAATGCACATGCTACAACCACTCGGCCTCAACAGCCTTGACTAGGGCACTTTCATATCATATATATTTATTCAGTTTAATCTGCGTAAGTTAAAGGGGTTGAGGCCTTGAGACCGCCCGAATTCTCAAATCTGTGGAAACACCAACAGGGATTTTGACTTGTACACGACACAAAGTCTATACGTACGAGCCTGACGTCACAATATAATTTGGAAGTGATTATAGTGACAACTCTAAAGCCTAACTATGTTCACCTGTGACATTTGCCACAATAATTATAGATGCCAACCAAATCTCAGCAGACACAAAAGGACTGACCATTATGGCACTGGATATATACAATGTGCACAATGTCTGTATACATTCAAAAGGAAATCTTACTTCCAGAAGCATATACAACGGAGTGGGCATGTGAGCACAGAAAACCATGTTATCATTACCACGGAATGGAATAAATTAACTGAGATTGAACTTGACGTGCACAGCAAGATTTTAAACCATCGCAGAGTGCAACCACCCGATGATGCGACCGCTGGGACAAGTGCTAACAACACTAACATATCCAGAAATCATAACACAGCCACATCTAACATGGCCAGTAACAATAACTGTAACTATTGGGACCAGTACATCCCAGATGACTTTTAAACCAAGTGATAACTTCATTAAGAATAAAACGAACACAGGTAAAAAATACACATTGTTTTCAGGTATAACTTTATTTGAAAAAATAAATCACACACACAAATTGAAAGTCTTCACTATATTCGGCGCATCAATACACCTCCGCAATCTGAAATAAATGGAAAAACATATTAACCACTGGCGTTTTATGGATAACACACCACACAGATTTATGCTGTCAGTTACAAGATCCCCCCCCCCCCCGCACCCCCCCCCCCCCCCCCCACACCAACCCGGAACATGAACTATAAGAAGAATAAACGGCGGACCCACCATCCGCTAATTGTAGATAACTGGACAACATACCATAGGATTAACATTAACAGTATTTAAAATAATGCCCCCCCCACCCACCCTCCTCATTTATTATACCAGCACACGCAAAAAGAAAAAATTGGCAGATAATTTATCCACCAACAATCAGTTAACGAACAAATTATCCGCCGCATATGTTTAACAATAGACAGAAGGCAGTCCAAATATCCGCCCAGAGACGGACATCTTATCCACCAACATATGGTATATAAAGCGGTCACACACCGGATCAGAATCAAACGCAAATCAATCCACTGAAGAGACTAACAGAGTCAAAACCGGTCTGGGACATAGAGTATGAGAATTCTACTCTCCTGAGGCTTAACTTCCAATTAATCAACATACTTAGTTTGTGGTTATGCTACATCTTATTTTCACTCATTCTATATATATTGATCAAGTTGCCTGCTTACTTTCATTCACATGGTTCATGATTTTGGCATGATCAACATGTAATTGAGTGAACAATTCTGCACATTGATTGTAATTTTATATAAACATGTATCTCAAACTACTTTCTCGTGTTAAAGTTACTTGGAAGTTTTCACTTTGCTGCATACTACATACATGTATACATGGCAATGGAGACTATGCCCTGCCTCTGATGATTTTACACTATCGAACAGTCTTCATGGCACCAGTTTTCCACAGCAATTTGTTGGCCAGGTAAAAAAGGATGAATTACCAGGTCTGGTTAACATAATTTGTAAAAAAGTTACATTTATAACAGTAATATGCCTGAAAACCAAAAAGTTCTATTTTTGTGACTGTGATTATTCATTAACTAAACTAAAAATCACTAGGCTTCTTCTACTCCCATGAGGGTACAACCACACACATTTTTCGTGTTCTGTGTAATGCAGGACAAAAGTTACAGTATTGCTCAGAAACCATTTTTAGCAAGTTCCACTTATAGTATTAACCCTTTATCTAACATGAACAGCAGACAACACTTGTAAAGAAAATTCTTGAATAACTAATTTTTTTTCATTTTTTTGTCTCAAAAACATAGGTTATGACCCCTCTTTGGAATGAGCTCCACAAAAATAATGAAAATTAATTGGAAATTTTTATGAATTGTGCTTGCCGTTACGTTGGGTAAAGGGTTAAGTCATGTGACCCTTGAATTTAGGGCTGCTGATAACAAAATCCATAAGATTCTAATCTGATTCTTTCTCTCCCATAGGGGTACCCCTCCTGTAAATCTGGTGAATGTGAGACATATAAAACGAAAGCTCTAGTCCAAAATTGGATTTTCAACAAAGTTCTATTTATAGTAAGTCATGTGACAACATCCAAAATCAATATGTGTAGGGTTCTTCACTGTTCATATACAATTAATTCCTACAAGGTTGGTTGAGCTGTGATAAACAGAACTAAAGTAATCGGCCAGAAAACAAAAGGCACTAATTTTTGTAACCTTGATCCTTAGTCACTGCAAAATTGATATTGGATTCTTTCTCTCCCATATGGATACTTAATCTATAAATAAGGAAATTGTGAAAGCCAACATATTAAACAAAAGTATAGCCCCACAATTCAATTTCCAACAAAGTTATAATTATAGTGACCTTTCTCCTTGAGGCTACATTCCATAAAATTCCAAAACCAATAGCGTTCTTCACTGTCCAAATACAATTATTTTCTGCAAGATTGGTTGGGCTTAGACCTTTGGTCACTGCAAAATTGATACAGTATTCATTCTCAATCTAAGAGTACCCAATCTGAAAATCTAGGGAATGTGTGACATATGAAACAAGGTGCAATGCCACCGGTATCCACCACCAAGGGTGTCTAAGTTGAAGGGTTTCCAAGTTGGAAAAAGGCTCATAACTCTATGGGGTCATGGAAGCTGTAAAAATGAAAGTGTCAATGACACTGTAGCTCAACTTGTTTAAGACATGAACATGTATAGTATGTGACACAGCAATGACAAACATCTAGGTAATGACCTGATAACAAAGGTACAGTATTGTAACGGTCTGTACATAAATGCTGACCTTGGCCTGTAACAAATATATAGGTAAAGTATTGTAAAGGTGGATTGACAGTTATATGCTAAACTAGAAAAGAAATCACTGAGTCCCAGAGTGGGTCTGACTGAACCCAAAAATATTTGTTCTCATAGCACAGTGATAACAAAGGCACCCAAAAACGCTCATTCCTGTCACAAGGTGATAACAAAGGTACCCCAAGAAGTTTCATGAATATCGGTTCATAAATACAGACTCTGGCCCGAGCCGTATTGACATGCACACTTACTGTGTATAAGAAGCACTGAAAAATCAAAGTTCATCTAATTTGCATAATTTTTGCACGAGAAAAAAACCTGTATTATATGTGATGTATTCCATGTTACTAAACATTCATACAAAAATATATTCAAATCAGAACTTTCATACAGAAGTTCTGCACAAAAAACTGATTGCACTAATTTTGGTACAAAATGGCTGCTGGTGGCCATCTTGAATTTTGGACTGCACCCAAAACCACTCGTTCTCGTCCCACTGTGATAACAAAGGTACTCAAGAAGTTTCGTAAAGATCGGTTCGTAAATACTGCCTCTAGCCCGAACTGTATTGGCACTTGCAGTTACAGTGCTGAAAGTAACACTAAATAGATCAAAGTTAGTCTAATTGGTATAATTTATGCATGAGAAAAAACCTGTATTATATATAAACCATGGTACTAAACATTCACACAAAAAATTATTCAAATCACCGCTTTCATATGGAAGTTCTGTGCAAAAATCTGATTGCACCTCATTCTGTACAAAATGGCTGCCAGCGGCCATCTTGAATTCCAGACTGGACCCAAAAACACTCGTTCTCGTCCCACGGTGATAACAAAGGTGCCCCAAGAAGTTTTGTAAAGATCGGTTCATAAATTTGGCCTCTAGCCCGAGCTGTATTGCCACTTGCACTTACAGTGCTAAAAGTAACATTAAATAAATCAAAGTTAGTCTAATTTGCATAATTTACACATGAAAAAAAACCCTGTATTATATGTGATGTATCCTATGGTACTAAGGATACATCACATATAATACAGATTTTTTTTTCATGTGTATCCTATGGTACTAAACGGGGGCGTGGTGGCTCAGTTGGTAGAGGTGCAGGCTGCAAACCGAGAGGTCCTCGGTTCGAATCCCACCTGCGACAACCGTGTTGTGTCCTTGGGCAAGATACTTCACCCCCATTGCCCATGTGGGGGCATGGTGACGCTGTGCACTCAGGCGTACTGCACGTCGATGGTGCACCTGTCTTCAACCAATGCTCACCCTGCTTGTGTGGAGTTAGTATGTTGGGGAGCTGACAGTTGCTCGCCGTTGCTCGGTGGTTCTCTCTGGGTACTTCCTCCACCCGTAAAACTTAGGTGGTCATGATTAGCCATTGTGCAGAAATATGTGACCTTAAACACCAATAAATAAATAAATAAATGGTACTAAACATTCATACAAACAAGAAGAATGTTACTAAGGTAACACATGCCTCCCCCCCCCCCCACCCCTTTGTGACCTTCACCTTGCAGACGCGACAGAAACTATTATACGTACGCGACACACCTTCTGACTGTTCTTAACATTTGTAAGAAGTTTAACAATTGTACTATGATTCGTTTCTGAGTTATGACTGAGACTCGAATATTGACCGATTTTTAGTGTGACCTTGAAATGTGACCTTGACCTTGAAGGTACGAACCTGGCTATGGTGTGTGACACATCCTCCCATGGTCCTTTATAAATGTGTTAAGTTTGATGACTGCAGCCCTAATAGTTTTGGAGTTATGCTTGAGACACGATTTGTGACCCTGAACATACATGTATGAAGGTCAATTGTGACCTTCACCTTGCAGATGCGGCAGAAACTATTATACGTGACACACCTTCAGACTGTCCTTAACATTTGTAAAAAGTTTAACAATTGTACTATGATTCGTTTCTGAGTTATGGCTGAGACACGAATATTGAATGATTTTTAGTGTGACCTTGAAATGTGACCTTGACCTTGAAGGTACGAACCCGGCTATGGTGTGTGACACATCCCCCCATGGTCCTTTATAATTGTGTTAAGTTTGATGACTGTAGCCCTAATAGTTTTGGAGTTATGCTTGAAACACGATTTGTGACCCTGAACATACATGTATGAAGGTCAATTGTGACCTTCACCTTGCAGATGCGGCGGAAACTATTATACGCGACACACCTTCAGACTGTCCTGAACATTTGTAAAAAGTTTAACAATTGTACTATGATTTGTTTCTGAGTTATGGCTGAGACACGAATATTGACTGATTTTTAGTGTGACCATGAAAAGTGACCTTGACCTTGAAGGTACGAACGCGGCTATGGTGTGTGACACATCCTCCCATGGTCCTTTATAATTGTGTGAAGTTTGATGACTGTGGCCCTAAAAGTTTTTGAGTTATTGGCTCAGACACACACACACACACACACACACACATGGATTGACGGACACATGCACACTTCAATCACTATATGCCACCCGACTTAAGTCAGAGCTTTCATATGGAAGTTCTGCGAAAAAATCTGATTGCACCTAATTTTGTACAAAATGGCTGCCAGCGGACGCATTGAATTTCGGACTGGACCCAAAAACACTCGTTCTCGTCCCACGGTGATAACAAAGGTACCCAAGAAGTTTTGTAAAGATCGGTTCATAAATACGGCCTCTAGCCCAAGCTGTGTTGATGGCGCAACAGATGGACAGACAGACGATGGATGACAGTAGGGCTGTCACGATTTTTAAACTTAGGAATCGATTAATCGTACCTAAATGCCCCCCCCCCTCCCTCTCTTTGAAGTCGATATAAATGAAGTTCAAGTCAGCTGACTTACCTCAAGGAAACAACGAAGATGATCCTTTGTAGGTACATTCAAAGCTTTGATGTTCTGAACTTTTGAACCGTCAGTGTAACAATCAAGACCGGTCGGCAGTTGCGAAAAGTTCAGAACATCAAAGCTTTGATGAATGTACCTGAAAGACAATTGCTTCCAACAGCTTCTTGGGGGTTTAACATCGATGTTCTTAACTCTTTACCTTTAGAAACAATAGTTTTTTCAGCAAATTTTCTTTTAATTACTAAACGTCTAAAACGGGATACAATTTACCGATTATTCGACAACGAAAAATACTAATTGATTTCGCCATGACCGATCAATAGTCGATTAATCAAATAATCGTGACAGCCCTAGACGATAGGCCATGACAATACCTCAAATTTGGCATCACCAAAGTTGAGCTAATGACAGGGAGCCCCCCCCCCCCCCCCCCAAAAATAGGAAAATTATGGAAATTTACCAAACCAGATAAAATAACGACGCATTGATATGATATTAAAGTTATCTATATAAATGGTATCTGCTGTTCTACTCCAAACTTATACATTCGGGTAATGGGCAACATGCATCTGTCCATGAGCTCATACTATGCATTACTATTATCATTATCTCCAGCGAGAACATCACTTTTTAAGGCAAGCCATGAGATTGTCTTCATAGGCATTAGCCCATAGGCCTAATTCTCACAGCATATAAATCAATCTGATTTACGTTAACTTCCACTGGCCACCAAATGGAAACTAGGTCTGATTCATTTGATTCTAGATATCTTACCCAGAGTGGGTTACTCAGCCTGGCTAGTCATCAAGAATCAATTCATGCAGACTTGTATTTAATTTGCTAGGCAGTGGAAGTTAATTTTAAGAAGACGTCTCATGGGGCCGGAGTCACTCACATGACAATAGTTGTTTAACCCTTTACTCAGGCTTTCTGCCAGGAAAAAAATGTTGAGAAAAAATTTGGGGAATCCAAGTATCCAACGGGGCGACCATGGTCGCCCCGTCGGATCCTTGGGTTCACCATTACTGGCCTCAAGATTTCATCTGTCTGAAATGCACTCCTGAGACTCCCAAGTGGATGAACAATGCCTTGTGTGTGTTAAATTGGCTGTCCTCGGAGTGTACACAAAACTTACTAATGTGGACCAATGGAACCCAACCCAAATAGTGCACGTATGCCATTTAAACCATCACCAGGTCATGTCGTTCCATAGTCAAGGTTTCTGCAACTTGGTAACAAAAATGTTAAGACTGGTTGATGTTTTTCTGTTCCTTGTTCCCTGTTATTCTCTACCTTTGATGCAAGCCTTATACAAGTGTCTTTGATGAGCGCCTTACGAGTACCTTTTGGGTTGGGGAAAGTCAGCAAGGGGAATAGGGCCGTTGATGGGACCCCATGTCTGCATAACGGAAACCCTGCTTTACCAAACTAACAGCCAAAACCAGCCAGTGCTATTCACAAAAATTGCCAATTAATTTTCATTATTTTTTCATTTTTTTTCTCAAAAACATAGGTTATGACCCCTCTTTAGAACAAGCTCATTCCAATGTGGGGTCATAATCTATGTTTTTGAGACAAAAAAATGTTAAAATTTGTTATTCAAGAATTTTGTTTGCAAGTGTTGTCTGCTTTTCGTGTTAGATAAAGGGTTAAAAAAGGATTGCATTAGCATCCATAGCTAGTTAACACTTCAGGGGAATGATGTTATTTAATTATTTATAACTCTGTTGTCCACACCAGATGATTTTTTTTCTAGTACTGGGGTGCTACCACAGAAATAATGCCCTGATTTCCAGTAATGCAAAACTTGGGAGTTCAAATATCAACCTTGGAGCCCTTCCCTTCTAGGATACGGTACACCAAATGTGAAAGCATTCTGTAGCTGGGGGATCTGAAGGAGAAGATTTTTAACGAAATTTCCTCATATTGCACTAAGTTGAAATTCAGGCTACCATAGGGGGTCCAAATATTAACCCAGGGACATGATTTTTACAAACTTGAATCTCAGTTCCCTAGAGATGTTGCATACCAAATACAAAGGCATTCTGTTTTAACACGAATTGTGGATCTGAAGAAGAATATTGTTAAAGATTATTTCCCATATCACCCAAGTTAAAAATTTAGGCTTCTGTATTTAGTGATGAACCGATATGGTAAACAAACCATCGGCCGATACCGATGTTAAAAATTTAATAATCGGCTGATACCAATGCCGATTCCGATGTTTTAAATTCCATGAAAATGCGTTATCGAACCCTGCAAAGTTGCAATTAGAATGTCAATGCGGGGTTGTGTTTCTTGGTTCTTGGTCAACTCGCCACCAAATCAACTCCCCAGACAATTTATCTGATAGTTTTGTGCAGTTCATTCCTCAGTGGGAAGAACGGAATCACCCGTGTCACATTGACTCTCCCTGCATGGAATACTACATATTCTCCCAATAAGATTAAATCCTATATACATGTATTTAAAACTCATAGCAATCCTGTGGGAACTCGTACACAGACTAACAGACACTGTCCTGACTCTGGATAAATCCGACTTATTCCTTTCTTCTCATGCCTGTCATAAGCCCAATATTCAATATGTACGTTCAGAATAGATCTCTAAATTTTGAAAATCACGTGATTCTGCCCCACCATGGAATGGGGCTGGACGTTTCGTACACTTGTAGGACGTTTCGTGCACAAGCTACGACGTTTCGTACATGGGGTTATGACTGCCTTGAGCCAAGTAAAGATAACAACCCCGTATGTAAAAATAATTTATACTGGATTATAATACCTTACAGTCTATTATTTCATATAAAAAATATTTAAAACCCCCCAAAATTTGCCTGTGTACAAGTGACGATATATGTACGAAATGTCTTCTTTTGTATACGAAAGTCAGTATACGAAATCGGATCAGGGACAACCCGCCCCAGGGACAAACTGCCTGAGGCCTATTTTTGGGCCGGGTTGCCCCACTTTTTGGTGCGGGTTGTCCCTGTTTTTTTCTGATTTTTGAAGAAAAAGTTTTTGGGGATACATGTAGTACTATATAAAACAAATTTTTACTCACTGTTTTATCGAAAAATTATCCAATTTTATCGAAAATTATCCACAGTGATCCTATTAAAACATCCCAGAATGACTGAATTAAACTAATAGTAGTTCTATACTGAATTTGTTGCATGTAGAGACGAGTCAGAAGTGATGTGTTGTTTTAGTCATGTTGTATCTGTCGGGTACCCTCTAAGGGGAACGATATTTGTTTGATGAGAAAAAATCAAATGAACAGACATGTTGTTTCAGCGTGATATGGATTCATCACAGTGTTGATCGCTTTTCCTTTATCTAAAACTAATAAGGCAATAAATGTGCTTTTTAAGCTGTCAACAATCATTAACTTAGATGAAGCCATGGACTTGTCCGAGACAACAAACAGTCAAGCCACTGAAACATCCATCAATGAGACTCCCACAGATACCATTACCACAGATACTTCTGATAATAATAATTCATTCGGAATTATTCCTGATATTACTTTTAATATCATCATAATTAAGTCCAATAAACAAATCTATTGTCCGCTAATTAACAATGATCGCATTATAAGTAATAACAGCTGAATAGTTCATTTGTTATTACTTATAATCCAATCATAGTCCAATACCATAGTCAAATAGCTGATAACTGTGACGCATGAAAAACTTGGGGCGAGTTGTCCCAGGGCGGGTTGTCCCAGATGGTTTCGGGTGGGTTGTCCCATTCCCTACGAAATGCCTGTGAACGATATGACACTAATCCTCCATGGAATGCGCACAGTGTATTGTTTTCAAAGAAGCTGCCTTGTATAATTTACTTCACTTGTCTCCCACCAGATTTTTTTTCGTAATACAGTACTTATGAATAAATGAAAAATGAAACCGGCACCGACAGTCTGACACTATTTGTTTTAACACGAATTGTGCAATTTCCAAAATGGAGTAAAAAAGGAAGGCTAAATTTTAAACAATGATGTTACAACTTAAGAAACAGGGCCGAGATTTCCATGTAATAAGACTCATACATGACCGTGCGACAAATTGAAATTGTGGCTTAGCTTTAAATTATTCATAGAATATTAAAATTCACAGAATTTTAGAATCAGTAGTGTTGACACGTTCCCCGGACGTTTCAGGTGTAAACACTGATTTCGACGATATGGCCGTGAGTAAAAAAAAAAACGACCGTTTACCTTGTAACAATCGGCGCACCCCTATCGGCAAATGATGTCCTTTTTGCCGATGCTGATGATTCACCGATTACCCCATTATCGGCCGATGCCGATGGCCGATGCCGATAATAGGTTCATCACTATCTGTATTATGCCCAAATATGAACCAAGGGGCTTTATTTTAACACACTTGTATCTGACCTCCCTATGGATGCCGTATACCAAATATCAAAAGATTCTGATCAGTGGTTGAGGTGAAATTTTTTTTTTACTGGTCTGAAGGATGCTTTATACCGAATAACAGTTTTCTGTTCCGAGTAGTTTCAGAAATATGGGCATTTGAAAATATTTCTATTTTTAGCTCCTGGGGTTCCCACAGTGAAAGAGGAAAAGGTTTTTTCCATGAATCAAGCACTTATGACTCAATAATACCACAAATCAAATTTGGTTCAAATCAGACCATCACTTCAGACAATAAGAAATTTTGGCCGGCGCAAAAAATCTTGCTCTTCCCATTACAATGGCAAATATTGATCCACAAACTTTGTTAAAACAAATTTGATCCCATACCTCAAAAGGAAGCACCATACCAAATATCATGTCACTGTACCCATTGGTTCATGAGAAGATTTTTTAAGAATTTTGGTGGATTTTCCTCCAGGCCTGGAAATAAGGAATGAGTTTTGTAACCTGACAGATTATGCCTAATTGATCATCGTAACCTGTTTAAAGTTATGGGGCAACCAATGGTCATTGGTAAATGGGAAATTATGGCTGTACAAAACAACAAAAATTGCACCAATGTCATTATGTGGGAGTATATTTCATTATCGAGAAATAAAATTCACAGCATTCCAAATGAAACATTCAAAAAATCCAAATGTACCAACTGTTTGTTGTTTTCATTCAATTCCTCCCAAAACCACTCAAGAATTCAAATAAACTAATTATACTTCCTAGGGTTACTAGACAATTCACCCCTAGCTTTTGTGGACGGTTTGTCAATTGAGGTCAAATTGCTCTATGATTGGCAGGGGGGGGGGGGGGGGATTTCTTTGCATTTGTCAGTAGCATTCCCCATAGAAAGCCCTTTCAGGTGATGGGTCTGGACCATAAAATTTATGAAAGAAGTTTGTCAGGTGTTTGATCACCATTTCAAGTTGAGATGCTTGACACAACAGCGAAGTGATGATCTTTTTCTTTGTTCCGTTCGCAGTAAAATGCGATCATGAACGGTTTGGAGGTTACAGTTTTTTAAATCATTGTAACATCCCTGTAACCTGAACGACCGTTCGCGACTTATTTCCAGGCCTGCCCCTCCCTATGAGGCTGGGCAAGTTGATTTGAAAAAAAAAAAAATGTGATGTCAGAACAAGCAGTCACCTCAAATATATCTAAAATTGGTTCAGCGGTTTAGGAGGGACAGGTGCACGCACCATATTCTCGGACGACAGATGAGGGATGCCTGAGGCTGAGTGATCACTATAGCTCATGTTGACTTTCTGTCAGGTGAGCTAAAATCTGACTAAATGACTAAATTGCCACTCTTAATTTATAAAAAAAAAATAAGTCCTGAGTCACATGATATTACAGTGATTTTAACTTTCACTTTCCGTTTATGTTCCATGATTTCCGTGAATTTCATTATCTGTGTGTGAATAATGGGCCAACATGCCCTCCTAAAAAATTTCAAATTAAAGCACCAAAGAGCTCCAACTTCACTCTCAGGACATTGAATTTTCCAAATTTTCATGGGGGAGCCCCCTCCCATGCCCACCCCCACCTCACGCCTATAGCCTTTGAATATGACGCAGCATATATCGACCTGACACCCCAAAGATTATGGCTCCCCCCAACAGGAAATCATACATGTAGCTATGCCCCTGATTACAGGGCATCATTTATTGAATCTATTACCTCACTTATTTCAGTTTGTGCAGATGGAAAATCTTTTTCTAATTTTGCACCTTGCTCCCTTCAGTAGAATTAGGGAGACTACACTGTACATTGTTTATTTGTATTTAAAATCTCATACTGAATGCGTTCTTAAATGGATTTGGCAGATAAGCACATACATACATTTTTAACAGAATACTAGTATGGTGCTTGTAGAGATTAGGATCAGTGCAGTAAGGGAGTTTGCTAACCTTACCCCTTACTGCAGTGACCCTAACCCATACTGAGGCCTAGCTAAATCCAACTCATTACTCATCACAAAGATTACACACTGTGACGTCATTATAAAACATTGAATATTCAGGCTGCGTAATGTTTACTGCTGCAGATGTCGGTGGGAAACTTCCAGTATTTGAAATGTGTTAAAATAAATAATTACTGTGGGTGACCGTGGGTTTTCATCACTCAATTCATCAAAACTGTGATTGAGAATGAAAAGAAATTCAAAGATGTTTCAAAAACTCTTAAATTTTCTAGTCCCCTAATCTACAACTTTACCAATGTTTGCATATGGGGAGAGTTTGCCGACTGCCGGTACACTTTCTGAGTTTGTGGCATACATGTAGGTTATGCACCAACAAAGAAATAATCCAATCTAAAATATTTCTGCAGCTCGATATATTATTGTAGTTGACAAATAGTGACAGCTGGCCAGAAGAAATTTGAGGCTGGCTATGGCTCGGAAAATTTATGTCTGGTGACAATGGCTCCACTTGTGGTGGCATCTTCACCGTCTGATAAAGTCTTGTTGACAAAGTCATTAAAAAGTTGAGTGTGGGCAATATGGAGTAGACAATTATTGAAAGGAATTTTCCACCGCCCATCCTCAATACACCACCAAGACATTGAGACCTTTGGGTCCAAGTTTGAACCCTACCCCATCCCACCTCTTAGGCATTAGGGTAGTTCAGCAATCTGAACGTAGTGGCTACCACTCTACGTTCAGATTCCTCCCATTCAAATCTGTAGAAAAATTCCCCATCAAGTTTTTATGGGAACTCACAAGTCAAAACTCGAAAATAGGAATAAATATCAAGCTTTCGCTCTTATCACCGGCTGCATTCGACGGTACATGTATTTCCTTACATTTGTGCAGAGTAAATTGATGCAAACTATATGTTATCCTTTATTTATCGACATTTTAAAAAATTGAAGCATTAACAATCGCTTCGATGTCGCCCATGTTTTTTGAGCAAATCAGAGTTGCTGCTGAAATGAATATCCATGCGGAATTGGTAACACCTAATAAAATACCCCCACGCAATGATCATAATTGACCTCCTCTGCGCGAATGCAATCGTATTTCCATTTCTGCATCGATATTTGTTTAAGCGCAACTCTGGGTTATTATTTTATAGCCGATACAAGTGAAAAGTAACATGGACGACATTGAAGCAATTATTGACACTTAAAAATTTTTAAAATGTTGATAAATAAAGGATAACATATAGTTTGGAACTTTGAATCAATTTACTCTGCACAAATGTAAGGAAATACATGTATGTGTCCTATCGAATGCAGCCAGTAATAAGGGCGAAAGCTAATTCAGGGATCTGAACATAGTGGCTATCCCTCTATGTTCAGATTCTTCCCATTTAATCCTATAGAAAAAGTTCCCATCAAGTATTTATGGGAACTTAAAACTCGAAAATAGGAATATATATCAAGCTTTCGCCCTTATTACCGGCTGCATTCGATAGTACATGTATTTCCTTACATTTGGGAAAAGTTTATTAATCCAAACTATGTTTTATCCTTTAATTATCATTATTTGAATATTCGCGAAGCATCAACAAATGTTTCGATATCGTCCATGTTTTTGTCTAAATATAAAACAGTAAAAATAATAACCCGGTGATGGCGCCAAAACGAATAGACATTTTCAGCGATGCGGAATCAGAATCTTGATCGAATCCACGCAGAGGAGGTTTTCAAACTTGATCGCATTCAGTTATCAACCTCCTCTACGTGAATGCGATTGTGATTCCGCATCGATGGAAATGTCTATTCGTTTCGGCGCCATTACTGGGTTATTGTTTTTACTGTTTTATATTTGACAGTAGACACAAACATGGACGATATCAAAACATTTGTTGATGCTTCGCGAGTTTTCAAATAACAATAATTAAAGGATAAAACATAGTTTGGATCAATAAACTCTACTCGAGTCAAATGTAAGGAAATATATGTACTATCGAATGCAGCCGGTAATAAGGACAAAAGCTTGATATATATTCCTATTTTCTAGTTTTGAGTTCCCATAAAAACTTGATGGGAACTTTTTCTATAGGATTGAATGGGAAGAATCTGAAGATAGAGGGGTAGCCAGTACACTCAAATCGCTGAACTAGGACAAAAGCTTGATATATATTCATATTTTCGAGTTTAGAATTCCCATAAAAACTTTATGGGGAATTTTTCTGCAGATTTGAATGGGAGGAATATGAACCTAGAGGGAGAGGGGTGGCCACTACATTCAGATCGGTGAACTGGCTTTAGGGAAGCTTGAGACTGCTTAGTCTTCGTAAGACTGTAACCTAGGGGCCCTCCTGGCCCTCACAGTCTTTGAGCAACCCGTACAAATTTCAACTGACTAAAACTGAAAGAAACTGGCTGTATTTGGGTCGACTCAGTTCACGCTTCATATCGAAGACAAAAATCACATAACTAACATACTACTTGTCATACTCAGCCCAGATATCATTTATTTACGTGTCCGCATCATTATTTAATGCAAACACAGCATCAAATTCAAGAAATGTTGAAAAATATCCAACTTCACCATGTTAAAAAACATTGATTTCAAAGATAAAAAATTGTACTACGCATGCAAAAAGATTACAGTGACAGATTTCGGGCATTACAGTTAAAACTAGAAGTCCTGTCATGAATTGCGCGGTTATCTTGACACAATTTCGCACAGGAATTGCGCGCAATTTTCCTATTGAAAATACCCAAATTACCACAGAGACTTGCTATTACTCACAGCAAACACAAGCAATGTTTCAGCCAATGGACCTCCGGGTTGAACCCGGAGGTCCATTGGCTGAACCATTGCTTGTGCATAGGTTGCGTAGAGAATGTGATATCCTTTCCATATGACCTAACGCGCTGATAAACACGCTAAATGGCGAGGTGTTTGCGCAATTGATGACAGGACTTCTACTTTTAACTGTATGTGTAGTGCAATTGTTTCTTTCAGTTTTAGTCAGATGAAATTTGTACAGTAAATAAAGGTAGAAGTGTATCCTAGAGAAACAAGATCCAATAAATGGTTACCAGACCGGTTTTGATTTCTGTGAATCTCTTCAGTGGTTTTATTGGTTGTGGTGAGCTGCTGTTGGTAACTGCCCCTTTTATAGTATGGTCAGCGGATAAATTTGCCGGTTTGGGCGGATATAATGTCTGCTGACTGTTGTGGTTATTTATCCGTCCTTATTTTAGGGGTGGATATGGAGATTTTATCTGGCGGATAAGTTGTCCGCTGGATCATATAATAAATTGCGCATACACCAAGGTATGCGCGATGGATCGAAAAACGCTACTTAACAAACCAACAGCCACCAAACAGACCACAAGGATCCCATTTGTCGCTACTTACCACCCAACGGGGATCAGTGTATACAAAAAAGCACTAATAAATACTGGTTCCTACTGAATAACAGTATGGAATGCGAACACTTCGCAAAAGAGAGGCCACTTTTAGCATTTCGGCGTAATCCCAATTTGAAAGATTTATTAGTAAGAGCAAAAACTACATTTCCAGTGAAACAACCAGGAGTCTCAGGAAAAATCACATATGGACCTGACGCATGCACAGACAAGAACTGCCCCATTTGCTCGATCATGGACATGAGGAAATACTTTAAAAGCACACACACTAAAATGAGATACCCCCTCAAAGGGAAATCAAATTGCTGACAAAAAAATGTGATTTACATCATCACTTGCACACGCTGCCACAAACAATATGTTGGCGAAACAAAACGAGAATTCAGAATATTTACGTATAAAAGAACATATATACGACATAAAGAAGAAACTCGACAAACCAGTACCCAACCATTACAACTTACCAAACCACACTCAACAGGACTTTACTGTCCGCATTATTCAAACCCTACAGGGAAATCCAGATATCGAACGTAACACCCGTTTCAGAAAACAAAGAGAAAAAAACTGGATTTACACTCTACAAACACTGCTACCACTCGGTCTCAATAGTCTTGACTAGGGTGACCTCTTATTTTGAAATTTGTACAGGTTGTTCAAAGACTGCGAGGGCCAGGAGGGCCCCTATATTGTAGGTCACAGTCTTACATAGTTCAGCAATCTGAACGTAGTGGCTACCCCTCTACGTTCAGATTCTTCCCATTCAATCCTATAGAAAAAGTTCCCATCAAGTTTTTATGGGAACTCAAAACTCGAAATTAGGAATATATATCAAGGTTTCGCCCTTATTACCGGCTGCAATCGATAGTACACGTATTTCCTTACATTTGGGAAGAGTTTATTAATCCAAACTAGGTTTTATCCTTTAAATGTCGTCATTTGTGTACTCGTGAGGCGGCGACGGAGATTTCAAAATCGACCATGTTGTTGTTTAAATATAAAACAGTAAAAACGATAACCCGGTAATGGTGCCGAAACGAATAGACCTTTTCATCGATGCGGAATAGGAAATTCGATCGCAATTGTGCAGAATGGGTTTGATAATCTGCTCTGTGCGAATGCGACCGAGTTTGATGACCTCCTCTGCCCGAATGAGATCGAATTTCCTATTCCGCATCGATGAAAAGGTCTATTCATTTCGGCGCCATTACCGGGTTATCGTTTTTACTGTTTTATATTTAAACAACAACATGGCCGATTTTGAAATCTCCGTCGCCGCCTCAACTTGGTCCAATAGGATGGCATTTTTCCCAATTGTATGGGCCCCTGGCCCCATTCCCAATTCCCTTAGAAAAATCCCTGGCGGTGCATATTTCTGCTACCGCAGCCGTACAATATTCGGCTTTTTTGGTCATTTTTGACATAGCAGTGCCTTTGGCTACTGACAGTACAAGCCGCGAAAAATAAGTTGTATGATACCCACTAAAATGAAAGTGACCATTTTAGTGGGTAACATACAACTTATTTTCGCTAGTACTGCAGCAGTGCCTTTTGGCTACTGTAAGCAGTGTGTTTCGAACATCTCCTGCTGTGCGGTGCATATTTCTGCTACCGCAGCCGTACAACATTCGTTTTTTCAATCCAAATAATGGCTATAATCTTTATTTATCACTAAAATACTCATCAGACGTGGATACAATTTTACACACGATTAAAATAGGCACTTGCCATCCTCTTAAACCTAAATTTCGCTGTTTTCCTCAGCAACATTCTTCCTCAGATAGACAGCTAATTGATTTCACACCTTTGTCGCATCTTGTCGACAGCTTCAAGCAGGCTACTACTTAACGAACACAAGAATTTCGCGCCGTCGTACATTTTATAAACCTTATTAATCATCAAAATACTCATCAGAAGTGAACAGAATTTTACAAACGAATAATATATACCCACATATACCTGCATATGCACCCTCAACCATTTTTAACTTGTATTTCCTATTATTTTCTCTTCTGTTCGTTTATGTTCGTTTGTGTTCGTTAAATAGTAGGACCGAGAGGGGTAGCCACTACGTTCAGATCGCTGAACTAAGTCTTACAAAGACTCGAGACTGCTCAGACTGGTACAATCTGTGAGAAGCATTTGGAAAAGAAATCCTTTTTCAACCTGTCTCTAACTATGGCGATATCATAACCTACTGAAAATTTGAAACTGAGTCAGTGAGTAAACGGTCCTCACCTGGACTCGACTCTCGAGTAAATTAATTAATTATTACTAAATACAACGAAATCAGGAAAATTGAATAACAAACAGCTGCTTACGTGATTCCGTATATATCAAATCCAATTTAGGAGGTATAAAAGAGGATATTACCTTGTAACTGCAATAGCCTTCGAATAGTAATTAAAGCTATTGCTGTCACTTGTGTATTCGAACAATAAAATTACGACGAACTTTTCAAAGTTTCATCAGGCATGCCAGAGTCGTCAGGAGTTCCTCCCCTTCGCAAAAACTACTTTTGATTTTCAATATGTACCTCTCACCCAAATTATAATGGACAAAATATCTCTTCATGTAGTTGGAGATGTACGGAAGCGTATTGAGGACATGTGTGAAATGTTTTTCTAACGGCTGTGGGTCCTCAAATATTTTATTGAAGTAAACTTAAAGATCTTATGGCAGTGCCATGGGGAGGGGGTGGGCTGCTTACCATTAGACTATGGTAGTTTATGGTACAGTAGCGAGTGTAGGGCTCAGGATAAAAAAAAAGTCCTCAGATTGGATTGAAAAATAAAATGGCTTGGACTGTCATCTGACATGATGGGTTGATGTGGTCAGTCGTGGTGGAAATTGGCATCTGCCTAAGGAAGTAACCTTAAGGTTATGTGGCGAACATCGCCGAGTGGCTGTATGAGCGTATGCCCTATTTATTAGGCCTACTCTGGGTTTGGGTTGTGTACGGGGATTAAATTACAGTGTTTTTGGAAGGTGAAATTTAAGCCCACGGTTGGTTTTATAGATATTTGGCATCGATGAGTAAAGCTGGCACTGGGTGGGTTACTGTACCTTATCAGGAAAATAAAGGCATGGAGGATTTTTCAGGAGACCCGTGGCGATCTGTGGCGACCTGCGGTATTTAAGCATAGGCATAGCCCTACCACCTCCCCCTCCCCCGAGTCGGGCAAAATCAAATTTTTCGGGCAGTTTTGATGAAAAAAACATTCGGGCAAAAATCCAGTCTACTGTCTTCAATAACACATTCTGTCCCATAAGTCCAAACTTGGACCCAAAGTCCGCAATATAAGTTTTGGGTGTGGTGTGTCCTGTGGACGTAGGCCTACCACACACCAAAAAAGTTATATTACGTAGCCTACTTTGGGTCCCAGCTTGAACTACCATCTCATTTGTGTGATTACGTATCTGATCACTATGGACACGCAGACATAACCTTGTTTAATCCAACTGATTCCAGACGAAATGCTTCGACCAAATTCAGCCAAGTAGGCCAACACTAAAAAAAGAGAGACTTTTCCCTCAGTTACTATGTTAGAACCGCCAGGTCTGATACTCCTGCTAAGTTCTGACTGCCACTTGGCTTGTTTACCTGGTACAGTTTGGCCAGTGGACAATTCGGCCAGGAGACGGTTTGGATGGTAATCAATACATGTACTGACCAAACCTAATGGTGAAGAATGTTTCAATGAAGCCTCCTTCAACACTAGGATTGGTTAATCACCAGTAGGCCTACTGTTAATTTTAAGCTGCCAGTTGGTTACACTGAAACAGGTTTTCATTGATTAATACACTCTGATTTCTCACCAGGATATGCCAGTAAGTTAATTTCTTTTTTGTCGGCAGTTGCTAACATAATTCCCAATTTTGGCCTCTACGCCACTAATTTTTTCCAATTGGAAAGGCCCCGGGACCCTTTACCGACAAGGGGTAGAAAAATCCCCCATGGCTGTTGGCAGCTTTGGAATCATTCGTAGACTATCAGATTTTTAATAACATTTCCACTGGCCACCTGCCGCCATCACCTTTGGGAGGGAAACACCTATTCCCACGCCCACCTTGGCACTTCGTGCATGCCTCAATAATGCCAGCAGTATCACTTTTCGGGCAAAATCTTCTAGCCACATGAAAAAATGGCCCATATGCCTATGGGAAGTTATTATATTAGAGATACTTTCATTTATTAATGTGGCAAAGCCCTCCACGTTGTGATTGATTTTTGGACTCGACCCGTGTAGATCATCTAGACTCCACCACACTCCACTTTCTACTGTAACTGGAATAAAACTGGAAAATGGTCCAAGTTCCTTGGAGTCTGAATTCTGTGGTGCATGGGTAAAACACTCAACACAAGACTGTTTATACAGTGGGATGTATAAGCTAACCTTACACTCTTTTATTACATTAAAACTTCCAATATAAATACAGTGTCCTACACTGGAGTCCCTCTGAAAGATATCATCAACTCAGTATGAACAGAATAAATTCTATGTAAGAAAAACATTTCTGATAGTCCATCCTGGAAATAATAGCCCCCTGTAGGTTTTTAGTTGTGAACAGTTTGAGTTTTCAGAAGAGACTGCTGACAAAATGGCCGACTGGGGATTATATATTATTAATCACGTGGTTTATTTTCCTGTTAAAATCAGGAAAACTTTCCTTAGGAGTTCCAATGCCATCTTTGTTGACGTTGTTCTTCAGTATCAGAGAGTTAAACTTTCATGTACTTTCATACAAAGTATTCGCTTGGCAGAAAAGTATCAAATATTGCACTCTTCTGACCAGAGATTGGGTTCCTTTGTTAAGTGCTTTGACTCCCATATATTCTAGTTTTAATAAGAGTGCCATTCATTATAATTGAGTTTAGATAGGTTTTATATATTTAATAGCTTTAATATCACATATCTAAACTTCTGGTAAGTGGAAAGCCACTTGTTGTTATTGGTTTTAGATATGTTTGATACCTTTAACTTCAATAATATCACAAGCCTCTATAAAACTGTCAGATTAGAATTGTTTTATAACCTTAATCTCTAATACTTCTCTAGAGTAATGAGATAATTAATTATACCTTTTCTTAAACAATGGCTTTTGGAAATGTTTTTACCTTCCTAATCTTTCAACTTCATGGGGAACCACTCTTACCTACACACCTGGCCACTGAGATAATGATAGTATTATTTTAGCAACCTAATTATGAGAATAACTTTCCATTGCTCTCTTAAAGAGGTTCTGGTGTAATGCAAGTGCTTATGGCTACTAACATTCAGTGACTCTATCCACAGTATGAGCGTTTTCTAAGAGCTACAAGCTCATTAAGCAAAGGGGGTTCTTACAGGGCCAGTGTGCATTTCATCACATTCCTCCCTTATCCAAAAACAAGGCCCATAAAACAGGGCTTGATCATAGAGGCAAGAGGTATGGCTCAGAAATGCACTTGAAGTGATACCAGAGAGGTGACATTATTCCAGGTATGGTAAATAAAACAAACCAATTATATAAATAGATAGTAAAATGCATTCAGCCACTGTAATATGTTATTAACTATACATAATGATCGATTAATATTCATTTAGCATCTGGCATCAGTGTTGGAGCTGGGTATAATCAAAACTATGTTTATCTATGGTGGTACCCCAGACCAAAGATTCACAACAATAGGGACAATTATGTCTGCATCATCCATTTCAACCTGCAACATATGTGCACACACTTCGCACAACAAGGACATTGATATGCCTTGCAGGGCCCCATGGGCACATTCTCAAAACATACTATACAATCTTGACTATTTTCATTGACCAGGTTAGTTAACATTTGTTGGTGTCGTTGATGTTGATGATATGATAGAGCTTGTTGTAACCGTGTAAACTGAGGCTGCATTTTCTCCCATTCATACGTTGTCTTAGGGTCCACAAAGAGTCCTTCCCTCCCAATGATAATAAAACATGATGCATCCTCAGTGGCAGGTTCAGATAAAACAAACTCACTCTCCCGGAATGGTCGAACCAACCCATCATTAGGTTCGAGATTCTCTGGAATGGGAGATAAAACATCAGGGATACAATGATCATAATATCGTCCATCCCACCATCTATCATTCCAGTATCGGATGACATCATGAAAACCTGCAAAATAATATTCATCCGCTTGCGGTTTTCGAGGAGGATTTTTAATGGTAATTAGATGGGGAACAGCAATTTATGCCCCCTTTTCACTTTGTCTAAGGCAATATTGGTAATACACCTTGTATAACACGAGTTCCATATGTTGTTTCTGCATCAACATCCGCTGTTTCCCAATATCTAATCCGTCGTCGGTATGTAGTCAAATCATCGGGCTGGGGAAGAAGGGAAGTCGTCATAGTCATCCCCCTAGCCATCCAGTCCTCTGTTTGATCTTCAGGGAACTCCCTATAATCATCAGTAGATACATATTGGCTATCCAGTAGTCAGCTCGTTCTTCATTAAACTCGGTGAACTCATGGATTGACACTGATGCCATTATTTCCCTAAATATGCAAAAAAAACCCCAATAACAAATCTCCTTTCCTGTTCATCAATAAACAACTTACATGAATTATGGCTCAGCAATAAGAGGAATCATTTTTGATTATTAAATATGATAAACTATTTTACAATTGCTGCCGTGTAAACACTTCTAGTTTGTTTCTTAAAGGGTTTTCTTGCTAGCTTAGATGTTGTCACCTGCACACCTTCAGGGATACTTATCTAAACCTGTCCAAAGGGGCAGTATTAGTGTAAAATTTGCTTATTTTAAAAGGAAATAGATCACTAATATAGACAACCGTGAGTGACGGCGGAGGTTGTTATCAAGGTTAGGAAAACAAATTGGGGTTAATTTCACACTTCTCTTGTCCCCACTCAACATTTGTCTGACAACGGGGGCACGTTCGAGAAGTATTCATCCACATTTGACCACATGCAACATGTACTCGTTGGTCACAAACATGGCACTGGTAAGCAGTTTCAAGCTGTTGTTCTACTGTACCATAACAAATACAACAGGATTCACCGGTTCCATGCGTCATTCCACAGCAAAGGTATCTTTGTCTCCGAGCCTCATGGCGACGGAGAGTGTCTGTTAAAAGAATATACATGGGCTGCTCTCTCTCCCATGCATACGTCTTTTGGACATCATTATGTTGTGGAACAAGGGCAAAAGTGGGAGCCTTCGGAATATGCCATAACTCTAAACTAAAGTGATATGGTGGAATGACGAAAGAAGGCTCCATCGGGGCATGCCATAACTCGATACTGCGGAATGGTCAAATCAATCCTGGATTGGGGCTAATCGCACACTGTGAAGTGGGTGAATCAACCCTATGGTTGAAGAAGTGGCCATTCCATTGCTCGCTATTCCAATAACTAAGAATTGCTTCAGGTTGCCCGGCATCTAAATTATTCCAAGGAGGAGCTTCTCTGGGTTGTCCCGCCAGTTCCAGTAATATTGGAAATAATAATTTTGTCTTTTGTACATCAACATGATACATATAAAAGACCTTATGTAGAATTAATTCAGTTTTATTTGTTTCGGGGTTAAATGTTGTACTACCCAATGTCGAATATTTCTTGTCACACTCTCCCATTCCAAATCCTTAGCTTCCCTAGAGTAACACTTGGAAGAAACACTCCTCATATTCCTTAAATTTTCGTGGAATTTCAATTGTTCATCAGTAAATTCGGGAATTATTGCTGAGGCCATGATTCACTTTCTCACTGTCTATTCACTTAATTACTTATAATTAAATCATACCATATGCTTTGTAACTAACCAATACCTAATAGGTTAACAATACACAATACTCAATATATAATATATATATGACGATTATTTATTCACACTTTATATAAATCCTGTACAACTCTACTCACTCCCCTCGGTTAATATGTACCTGGTGTACCTGGATAGTATCCTTTTTCCACCAGCTTTCCTCTTGAATGTCTTGTCAGTTGGAGTGTTGTGTGCAACTTATCTAATACGCTCCAGACACTCCAACCTTTTCGCTTTTTAAATTTGACTTGATCAGTTTGGTTTTAATTAGCGGAATCACAGTTTTGGACAAGACAAACACATACGACCTAAAATTTCCATGGAAACTCTCCTGCCGTCTCATTTGTCGACAATGGACGAGGGATCAGTATCCATCCAAAATTCTTCATCATGGCTTTTATTTGTTTCATCATTAGTTTCAAGATTCTCTTTCTCTATTACGACCTGGTAGGTTATACCATCAATACACAGAATTGGGACCGGTCCTGTAATTAAAGGTGTAACCATGATAATCAGGGTGTGACTGTCGGTATAAGACATATGCTTGATAACTCCTGGGACGTCTGTCTCGATGGCACAAGGCACGTAACCTTCTAGTCCAATCACGGAAGCGAGGGAAAGGTCTTACACTCTCTATATGTCTTCTTGACTGAAACCTTGCTCTTATTGACCTATAAACTGCTATGTTATGATTATAAAATTGGTAATTATTCTGTAATAATGTAGGGGGTTGGGTCAAATCTGGACAGTTGTATATAGCCAGGTATCTCATCCTTTCTTCCAACGTCAAATGTGTTTGAAAGGCAGATTCACAATAATAGACAAGTTCTCTTTCTAATTCAACATACACATTATAATTGATAAAATCATAATAAAAACATCCAAATGTCTCTGCTGTAATTTCTCCTTGATACATTCAAAAGAATCTGTATTCATAAGTGTTGGGTCAAATGAGTGGCCTTTCTGGGACATGACAAGGGGCTGTTAAGAGTGGTTCATCATATAGCCTTGCTACTGCCCAATCCCAAGGTCCCGGGACAGGTTCAGATATATGATAGGGGCGATTTCCGGGAATTCGTGTTTGGATGAGATGAGCTCCTTGTTTTATATTTTCATCTAGTTCAGGGTCATGGAATAGGTCTCCTGGTTGGATTGGGGCCAAATAAGTTTCCTTCGGTTCTCCCAGTTCATTCAGAAACGCATCAACTTCAGGAATTTCAGATGTATCGGAATGTTCTGGAGTAGTATCACTATCACTAGGAATACCAGGTGCTGCTGCCATAGTTACTGAAACAAAAATTACACAATCACAGAGCAAAAGACTCACTTTTGGGCTTTGTTTCATTGATATCCATATCCACAAGGGTAATGTTAACAGTTTCAACACCAGGGTCATGATGAATATGAGGATATTCTTGCCGTTGACTCAATTTTGGTGAGTTTGCGGCATTTTGAATAGTTTGTTTCATCAAATCAACTATACTTGTCGGAGGTTGGGGCGCAGATGGGCATTTCTGGGGTCTCATGTCGGTGTATACCTCATCATCAGCAAATGCAAAATTGGACATTCCGCACTCATCACCAGCAGAACAGGTTGGTTTAACCTCAAATCTAAGATTTCTGATCCAATGGTATACCTTAATGTGCCCGTCTTTTCTACAGCAGCGCACAAGAAGATATACCACAAATATAATTACTAGGCTCGTGACAAAGTAAGCCCATTTCGGCACGTCAAAGACTTCAATCTTTGATAAATTCAATGAATCCAATTCATGGACGAGGTCATCCATGGGCAAGTTATCTAAGTGTTGCAATTCTTTCGGTACCTTGAATTTGCTAATATTCACTCAGGTCCATACCAGTTTCCATATCTGTCATTGCATAAACGAGAAATCTGGCAACACTGTTTTTGTTACTAATTCATATGTTGCATTGTCTCTCTGATGAAAATAACTTGTTAATGTCAACTGACCACTAGTGGCCATACACAGGGGTCGTAATTCCACAAACCCTATAGGAGGTTGAATCCGTTGAGGTTTCGGATTCCTTCATTTCAGACATGTGATCGACAAACATAACAGCACATCTGTCGTTCCATACCATATGCCCTCCTCAATGCATGTAGCGAAAGGTAAATCAATATTTAATCTTATCTCTGTCGTACAGAGCTTCTTTATATCTTGTTTCAAGTTAAGGAATATGGCTAATAAACAAGTCGTGGTGGTATGTATGGTCCGCACCTCTCCGACTAATGGACAAAATAATTTATTGTTGTCCACACATTGATCATGGCCAATCTCCGATACATATTTAGTTCTCTGTTTATCCACTATTAACGTACAGGCTTCTAAGCGATAGATCGCAACAAGTTTATTCACCTCTTTTGACGCCTTTTTACTAATGTTCACTAATGGCACAGGTAATGCTTGTACCTTAAAGACTTCAAATAGAAAATTTGAATTGCTTAAGGGGATCTTCATTAAGATTACTAATTTATCATCAGCAAATACCGTTGTCGTGGTCAATAAGTGATAATACTGCCATAGTTCCTTATGCAAGTCCAGTGGCAGTAATGTACGATCGTCAAGCCTATCTCTTACTCCTTCGAGTACTGAAGGGTGCAGAGAGGGGCTTACAATTTTTGGTGATAATTTCTCATCGGCCAAAATATCCATTTGATTGTGCAGAGCCCTCATATAGGCCTCTGCAGTGAGCAACATTAATTCTAATTGATTCAGTACCATTTCGACTTGATGATATGCATGGGTAAAATGTTCAAGTATGACTATTGGCTTCTCATGGTCTTGTATGGTGCATGTAACATCTTCAGTGAAGATAGCTACTGATCATGACAAATTTGTGATATACTCGCGATTCTCTTAAATTGCCTCATGATTCAATTTTTATCATTGTTAGACTAACTTTAACACTATGTTGTATTATTCCTTGATTTGCACTTAATCGATCAATATTTTCTTTCATTCCCCTAAGATCGGATTCAGTTACAGTGCCAAAGAGTAAACTCAAACCTTCGCCTATAAAATTGAACACTCCTCATCTCTCTCGTGATGAGAGAGTATGTCCATTCAGTGTGTGGTAATCAGTTAGATCATCTTTGACTTGTTTAAAGTGGTTTCTTACAAATCTGATCTCTTGGTTCACATCCATTATCATCGATTTAAACGCAGTTTGAAGGGTGAGGTTTGCATTACCAATAACCTCAATAACTTCACTAAAATCATGTTCTATGTCACGATAAAAGTTAGTCACAAATTTTACATCTTGTTCAACTCTTTCAACATATTGGGTAAATGGTTTCAAGTCAAACACATACATTGTTGTCCAGTCACTCATGACCATATTACCTTCTTTAACCTTCTTGAAAATCACATTGTTTCTTATTATAGTATTTCCTTCCACTATTGTCATTAAACGTATTAGAAGAATAACCAATATTGTCTTGTATAACATCATGCTCCAACAACGAGAAAGGAGGCATGGGTTAGTGTCGACAGGTGATTCTCGGGTCAAAATTTACATTCTCTACCATTTCACTTCCAGATTGTGAGATGGTAGAAAAACATTCAAATAAGGAGTAACCACTATGTAGGTTCGAGACACCTACCATGGTCACTTCACTATTTCTCTCTCTTGACAAACTATAAATCAATATAATTTTGTCACCCACAGTCACCTTCCCTATCCCCATTCTGAAGTATAGCATTGCATCTGCATATTTTGATGTCTAGTCTATATTACTCCAGGTAGTTGGTTGAACTATTGTTTCTCTATTATTCTTTTTAACTTCTTCATGTTCACTAAAAACTTTTTGAATATTATTAATCATCTCACTTATTTTTACCTCTGATGGTTTATTTCTTACTAAATTAATCACTTCTGGATTATCAATTTTTACATGGTTTACATCCATGGGTTGAACATATGCTACCACATCCTGTGGTGGTTGCGCATGACTAGTACTAGCCACTGTCGGCTCTTTGTCCAACAGCAACTTCTTCATTTGTTCTTGGGCTTCCTGAGAACGTTTCAGACATTTTCTTAGCTCTTCCATGGGAACCATCTCTTCTTCAGAAGAAGATGAATGTTCCCTTATTTTTCTCTTCGAGTTAATCAATTGTGCCAATGGTTTATCATACTCACATCCATCACTACTGTCACCAGTATCAGTAGAAGAATCAGCTGGTGGGGCTACATAGCATTGTGTACGTTTTGCTCGATTTTGTTTCTGGTACCTCCCACTCCTGGGGTGCTAAACTAAGTCATTCCCCATGGCATTTAATTATTCTACGAGTTAATTGGTCTTCAATTTTGTAACTCACAGGTCCTGTCTTCTTGATAAGCCTAAATGGATATTCCCATTTAGCTTCTAATTTACCTTTAGGCTTCCCATCAGTGTACATGACCGAATCACCAACCTTAAAGTCAATATCTTTTGCTTTTTCATTATATAATCTTTGCTGTTTGATTACACATTTCTTTCCTGTGACTTGTTGCCTTTAAAATGCTTTATGTTGTTCCTGTATGGCTATTTTGTAGGGTTCGTCACCCATATATTTTTCTCTGGGCTTGAGTATATTATCTAATGGTAAAACTACATCACGGCCATACACTAAGTAGAATGGAGAGAAACCTGATGATTCGCTCCCATTGAACCTAATGGCTGCCAAAGCCTGATTGAGAAATAGGTCCCAAGTTTCAAGTTCTTTTTGAGCCAACTTAGCAATTGTATCATTCAAGGTTCGGTGAAACCTCTCCACTTTTCCATTTGATTGTGGATGATCATAGGAAGTTGTCACATGATGTACCCTAAAGTATTCTGTTAAATGTTTCATTACTTCATTACAATTTTCAGATCCATTGTCTGTCAGTAATTCCAAAGGACAGCCAAATCTCAGGAATATCTGATCAGTTAGCAAATTAGCTATGGTATCTACTCATTTGTCTGAGACAGGAAATGCTTCTGGCCAGCCAGAATATACATCTATGAATGTAACTATGTATTTATTTCCCGATAGTGTCATTGGGAACGAACCACTCATATCCAAAGCAATTTTAGCAAATGGATATGGAGATCGGCCAGCTTCTTGTAAGGGCAGTTTATGTTTCTGGGTATTTCTTGCTCTACATGTAAGACATTTTTTGACGTAATGATAATTTTGTTTATATAAATTCCACCAATAATATTTCCTACTGATGTTATAGTATACTTTACCAATCCCTAGATGTCCTAGGTCATCATGGCATTGTCTTGTCTTAATACATCTTCAGTCAAGTGTTCAGGAATACACAACCTTACACGTGGTTCATTATCCACTGCACTGATATAATATAACACTCCCTCAATCATCAAATATTTACTACTAATATTCAATGGGGTGTAATTACTCAAGTATTTCTTCACAATTTCCACAATCTTTTGGTCTTTTTCTTGTTCTATTTTCATGTTTAGGTATTTGGAACTAATACTCTGGGGTTCCACAGGGGAGTTTTGTTTATCTACTTTTACATGGGCATATTTCCTAGGGTCAATTTTATTGCTATTAATAACTCCTACTTGTAATGCCTTTTCTGTTTCCACATTATCCATTTCATAATCTGGGTCAGCATTTGCAATCCCTTCAAGTAATCAAGAAAGTAGGTCAGCACAGGTCTTTTGTCGACCAGGTAAATATTTGATCTTACAGTTATAACTGGCTATTTTTAATGCCCATTGTTGGACTTTAGCATTGTTCTGTTGGCTTTTCAACAAATATTGCAAAGGGGCATGATCTGTCTTAATGACAAACTGTGCTCCCTGCAGATAATTGTTGAATTTGTCTAATGCATAAGATATTGCAAATGCCTCCTTTTCAAAGGTAGACCACTTTTGTTGAGTCTCACCCAATTTATGCGAAAGGAATACAATCGGTTTTTCATCTGCTACTCCTGGCAATTGACCTTGTTCATTCTCACAAAGTTAGGCTAAAACCACACCTACACAGGTGCCAGAGGCATCCATGTAAAGTACATATGTTTTTTGAGGATTTGTGTATGACAAATGCGCTACCCGGGTTAATCTCTCCTTTAGCTCTTCAAATGACTTTTGTTGAGCCTCATTCCAATGGATGTTTCTTAGTCAAGGCTATTAATGGTTGGGCTATGTCGCTAAAGCATGGAATAAACCTTTGATAATAACTGACCATCCCCATGAAACTTCTCACTTCAGTAACAGTTTTTGGCGGGTTAAGTTTCTTATAATTTCAACTTTAGATAATTCTGGCTTGATTCCTTCTTGGCTTATTATGAATCCAAGACAAGGCGTTTCTGTCTGAAAAAATGAACACTTTCTAGCTTTTAATAACCATTGGAATACTTGTTTAATATGCTCAATGTGTGACTTAACATCACGACTAAAAATTAAAATATCATACAGATAAGCCAAAGAAAATTCTTCTAGGCCTTCCAGGACTATAGTCGTGAGCTCCTGATAGGCCCTAGGGGCATTAACAAGCCCAAATGCCATTACATTGAATTCATAAAGGCCTTTGTGACATGTAAAAGCTGTTTTGGGTCTATCTTCTTCATCCATCTTGACTTGCCAGTAACCTGACTTCATGTCAAGAGTCATAAAATACTGACAACCATTCAGTAAGGTGAAAATGTCATCAATCAAAGGTAATGGCCAACTCGTGACCTCTGTGACCCGATTTAATTCGCTAAAATCAACACAAAATCGCTTCAAGCCATCTTTCTTGTCCACTAGCAAACAAGGAAAACTCCAGGCACTATTAGAGCGTCGAATTATACCAGCATCTAACATTTCCTTCAATGCTTCATCCATAATCTTTCTTTTCAATAAAGGTACCCTGTATGTCCTTTTTCTAATAGGCACTGTATCTCCTGTATCAATTTTCAATTTTATTGTATCTGTTTGAGTTAATTCATAGTCTGTTCTCGCAAATAAACCTTGATTTTCAATTAATTACTTTCATTACCAGGTCTCGTTTATTTGGTGGCACTTGGATTTCTGATTCATTTATTTTATTTTCCCCCTTATCTGGTCCTGCTCTTTGTTCTGTCAATAACTGTTTAACTTCCAATAATTTTTTCTCCTTCATTTACTGGTTCAAATTTCCCTATACAACCCCGTTTCAATGGGTAATGTTTATTGGTACTGTTAACTATCATCACTGGTATATTTCCATTCTCATTTGCTACTATGCTGTTACTAACAAGTAAACTGGGTTGCTTGGCAACATAGCCTGTCTTTAATCCATAATGTTCTAAAAATTTTGAAGGAAAAGTTGACCTCGCACCAACTGCCTTAGCTGTACAAAGACAGGTGGTTTGTGGTGCTAGTTCTACTTGATTAGCCAAACGTGTAAGACAACTAACATGTAAATCTTTAACCAGAGGTATATATTGGTCTTGCAATCTCAATTTTCTCATTCCCCAATAAGTGGTAAGTTCATTTGCAAGAATCCAATCCAATCCCAGTAGCATACTTCGATTCAATTCATCCAATACCAAGAAATTATGTCTTTAATAAATACCCTGTATATGAAACTCTAATTCAATGATTCCCCGAGGGCAAATGTAATTTCCTGTAAGGCCAGAAATTCGTGGTAGTTGGTTCTTATCTCCCCTCAACTTTGGCCTATTGTGCAAATTTTTCCAGAATTTTGTACTAATACATGATGTTTGTGCCCCTGAATCAAAGAGGGCTCGAATCTTTTGCTTATCAATGTGTATTTGAATGCTATCTAAAGAAGCAGTTCCAATATTTATATTAATTGTCTGTATCTTGGCAGACTTTTGTTGTTGTACTTTTTTGGGTAATTAACATTGTTTCTTACATTATTTGTTCTTTGGTTTTTCAAATTATCTCCCTTTTTCCTATTTTGTTTACATGGAGTTTTCTTATTTGTTCGACCTTGACTTCCTAATTTCTTATTTCCTGGTTCAATTTTTGGTTCTTTGGAATGTTCTGACACATATACTTTAGTATTTGTCTGAATCTTCTGAGTTTCATTTTCCTTTATGTTCATGTAAGCATTTTTCGCAAGTGCTACCATTTCAGGATTTAAATCCACTATGTGTATTTCCTTAAGATTGTTATTACTATTAGCAGCGGAATGGTCTTGAATGGCCTCGACATAAATTTCTGCACACTTATTCTTGGGTAATCCATATATGCCACTACTAATAGTAGGCATGGCTACTATCTGGAAGGGGGCGTGGTGGCTCAGTTGGTAGAGGTGCAGGCTGCAAGCCGGGAGGTCCTCAGTTCGAATCCCACCTGCGGCAACCGCGTTGTGTCCTTGGGCAAGACAGTTCACCCCGATTGCCTACATGGGGGCACGATGACGCTGTGTACTGAGGCGTACTGCACGTTGATGGTGCGCATGTCTTCAACCAATCTAACCCTGCCTGTGCTGCGGTGTAGAGTTCAGAGTTACGATGTTGGAGAGCTGACAGCTGCTCGTCATTGCTCGGTGGTTCTCTCCAGGTACTCCGGCTTCCTCCTCCCATAAAACTGTCATGGTCACGATTAGCCATTGTGTATAAGTATGTGACCTTAAACACCAATAAGAGAGTAAGAGTACTATCTGGAATTTTCTTTCCTCACTCACCTGTAAAATTTTCCTTATGGTTTTATACAACTCATAAAAAGCACTTACTTTTATCAGTGCAATTGCTCCATCGAGGACCTACAGCATGGATAACCTTGAGGCATGGTAGATAACCACACATGGTTACTACATTATCACTTACATGTAGATTTCCATGATGTTGTATGTGTTGTTGGCATTCTTTCATAAGAGCAGGCCAAGCACTATGAGCGATTGCCTTGGCAATGTCTCCGCCATGTGACAGCTGACTATTGGCAGCAATCACTATGGCGTCAGCATTTAGCTGAGTGATATCGGCTGGGTATACTTCCACCCTCAATCCATTATTGGTCTGGAAGACAAAAGTATCTTGTTTTTCTATTAATCTTTTACAGTTCTTAGTAAAATGCCTGCCAATTGTGCAATGATCACATTGTTTGGCTCCTTTACAAAATTTTGTATAATGCTCTATACTACCACAATTTTTACATATTCCCCCAGGTGTATAAGGGTTAATTTCTTGGGTTCATTATCTTTTGTTTTGTTCTGGTCCTCATAGTCACTTGTCTGTCTGTCTGTCAAAGGGCTGGGTTTTTGTTTTAGCAAACACTCTTTCCAATGCTGCCCCAAATTTTTACACTTTTTGCATTGATTGGCATTGCCTATTACTGGAGATCTATTTTTAATTTCCCCACATTTATTCATACTTATTTTTGGTTTACCATTACTGAGAACACTATTCTTGTCCCCATGAGGTTCATTAGTAGTGTAAGGGTTCATTTTCATAGGAGAACCATCCTTGGTTCTCGTTAACTCATGTTTAACTGTCACCCTTGGAGAATTATTTTTGATTCTTGTAAAATATTTATTTTGCTTCTGGTCATCCTGAGTCCCATATTTCTTAGTTGGGTTATACACAAAATTATGTCTATTCTCATTAACCCTTAAATTACCCACTTCTGCCATCCGTTTAATACTATTTTTCCTATTTTCAGTTTCTTGGTTTTTGGGAGCTTGTGATTATTCTAACTCAACCCTGTCTACTGCCCCTTGTAGACAGAGTTCTGCTCGTTTAAATTAACCCTGCAGTTCCGGGCATAATGTCCTAATTTCCCACACGGAAAACAGTTGAAACCAGGTCCCCCTGGTCCCTCATTGGGTTGCTGTACGTCTATCACCCATACCTGCTTTATTATATTTACCCTACAACCTTTTTTCAAATGGCCTGGCTGGCCACAGCGGTGGCAGATAGGCCAATTAACCCTCATTGTTCCCTGGAACCTATTTGTATTATTTGTCGGATACTGATTATTATTCATATTTCTGGTGGGCATAACCCTAGTATTTTGACATGGAACATTTTGACGTAAACTATCTGTTTGCGGTCGGTTATATGTACTTTTGGTCAACATATTATGCTGTGGCATTGTCTATATGTGTCCACTTCCATTGATTCAATGTTCCTATCATCCTCATTTTCTCTGCCAATACGATCACGTATGTTTGGTTCCCGCATTTCCCTGGTTATATTTTTACACCATGTGGGCATTCGTACTCCCTGACCTTGACAGTCTGAACAGGCTCGGAATTTAATTCGAACTGTGGACTCAAACATAGCCTTACTTAAAGCCTGGGCAAAATTCACGGGGCTGTCCTCAAAAGCTTGTAATTCATATCTCTGTCATACAATCCATCGCAGAAGTAGTCAGCGATTAATTGTTGGATTATTGGGGCATCGATTTGTTCACCATAGGCCTCTTTTGCAAGGTCTAATAATCGTTCCCCATAGCCTACTACAGTTTCATATAGCAGAGAAACTTTCCAGCGATCACGGTATCCATCACTTCAGAATAACGCAATCGTAATTCCTTGTATAAGTCAGCCCATTTCAACTTCGGGTCTTTTCGCATAGATTGCAGCACAAAATCAGACACCACATGGTGGCTGGTTTGTGCAGCGATCATTTTGCGATCATCTATCGATATTCTGTTTGTATCACAAAAAAGCTCTATTGATTTTATCCACTCGCGGAAGTTGCAAGGATTGCCATCAAAGCGTTTAATTTGGGAGGCAAGATTTTGAGATCGAGTCGCAGCAGATGTTGTCGCATTATGTTCATTGCCTTCCTTTAGAGATTCATGCAAATCTATAATGGCTTGAGCCGCAGCATCATTTCCCCCAGCAGTTACTGTAGGAGTTTGGGGTCCAACATTACCTATTTTGAACTCATCCCTCAACCTACTGGTCACTGTATAAATGTCCAGTTGGTGTTGGGTGTCCAAAATAGTTTTTTGTCTATTTAATTCTACTATATGGTCTCTCCTTTCCTTCGCTATTATCGCCCGTAATGCTTGATCGGTTTGCTGGTGGGCACTCTTTTCATTAACAAGTGCAGACTCTGCTAAGTCACTGTGCTCTGTAGCCTTTTCTAATTGTGGTTCCCCAGCAATCAATCGCATTTGGAACTCCAATTCGGCTTGTTCTAGTCACTTTTGGGCCAATCTTTCTGCGCATTGCTGTATTTCATGTTCCATTTCTGCACTTGGCACTGACATTTTCATGGGGTTAATTTAATTAATTTAACTAGCAAATTATTCAGAGCTTCAAAATGTTAAAATGACACGATTTGTGTGGATCAAAGCGCTATTATTACACTTAACAATACAGTTCTGCTGGCAACAAATGAAAATGTACTAAATCTGCACCTACCTTGTTTATGTAAACACTTGACGAGTTCTTTCCAGTAGGCGTTCAAAGTGAGTATCATTCTGTTTCTGTCCTTGAGTCATTGTTCTCTGTTGATGTGTCTCTAAATATTTTAGAAATGTCAGTAACAAAGCTCTGTGTGCTCTAAGTTCACTTGCAAATGAAAAGTTTGTTCTTTAACCACGGGTGTTACTGATGCTTCCGACATTCACTCCGTCTTACAGAATCATGAAGGGAATACTTTCTGTTACTTTCTCAGAAAATACAATTTCTATCTGTTGAGCTAACTGCTGATAGTCATTTTGTTAAAAGTTTTGATTGAGTTTTTCTTCACTTGGTCATAGAAAAGTTGCATGGAAATGTCAAATTTCACACTTAAATTTTCGGCACAGCTCCCTTGCAAGCAGTATACGTTCAGCTTCCTGGTCTGACTGTTCATAAATTGGTGTAGTGTCCCACACTGGCAGGTATTCTTCCCCTGAATTGGAAGATTCTGGAAATTCTGGTGTTTTTCCCACTCACACACACAAAATTTATCAAAGTCCAAGATCCCGTGGTCGCAGTACCAAAGTGAAAGGGTTAATGTGGTGAAGCCCTCCACATTGTAATTGATTTTTGGCCTCAACCCTTGTAGATCATCTAGACTCCACCACACTCCACTTTCTACTGTAACTGGAATAAAACTGGAAAATGGTCCAAGTTCCTTGGAGTCTGAATTCTGTGGTGCATGGGTAAAACTCTCAACACAAGACTGTTTATACAGTGGGATGTCTAAGCTAACCTTACACTCTTTTATTACATTAAACCTTCCAATATAAATACAGTGTCCTACACTGGAGTCCCTCTGAAAGATATCATCAACTCAGTATGAACAGAATACATTCTATGTAAGAAAAACATTTCTGACAGTCCATCCTGGAAATAATAGCCCACTGTAGGTTTTTAGATGTGAACAGTTTGAGTTTTCAGAGGAGACTGTTGACAAAATGGCTGACTGGGGATTATATATTATTAATCACGTGGTTTATTTTCTTGTTAAAATCAGGAAAACTTTCCTTAGGAGTTCCAACGCCATCTTTGTTGACGTTGTTCTTCAGTATCAGAGAGTTAAACTTTCATGTACTTTCATACCACGTAATCACTTGGCAGAAAAGTATCAAATATTGCACTCTTCTGACCAGAGATTGGGTTCCTTTGTTAAGTGCTTTGACTCCCATATATTCTAGTTTTAATAAGAGTGCCATTCATGATAATTGAGTTTAGATAGGTTTTATATATTTAATAGCTTTAATATCACATACCTATACTTCTGGTAAGTGGAAAGCCACTTGTTGTTATTGGTTTTAGATATGTTTGATACCTTTTACTTCAATAATATCACAAGCCTCTATAAAACAGTCAGATTAGAATTGTTTTATGACCTTAATCTCTAATACTTCTCTAGAGTAATGAGATAATTAATTATACCTTTTCTTAAACAATGGCTTTTGGAAATGTTTTTACCTTCCTAATCTTTCAACTTTGTGGGGAACCACTCTTACCTACACACCTGGCCATTGAGATAATGATAGTATTATTTTACCAACCTAATTGTGAGAATAACTTTCCATTGCTCTCTTAAAGGGGTTCTGGTGTAATGTAAGTGCTTATGGCTACTAACATTCTGTGACTCTACCCACAGTGTGAGCGTTTTCTAAGAGCTACAAGCTCATTAAGCAAAGGGAGTTCTCACGGGGCTAGTGTGCATTTCGTCACATTATTGTTTGAAAGAAATATACCGAGATAGATTTCAAGTCATTCCTGAGGTCAACAAGCCAGGAACACCGTTTGACAATTTTAAACCTCACAAGCCCCCACCATATAGTTCCAGATAGAATACTACTACCACTTCCATTATTATTACTTCTGCTCTGCCACATGTGCTTCTACTACACTCTTAAAAAATTTGGTTCTGACTTGGATTTGATCAGATCCACATGAATTAGATTAGATCCACATGGATCCGAGCATTATTGGTTGACCACATATCTTTATGGACCAGAATGGTTCTAAGTAATATAATTAAGAGTGTTCGACCTTGCGACTTGAAACGACAATAATTATAATGGTGGGCGCCATTAAATACACTTTCGGACTCATTTTTCTTGGCTTTGATTCTGTGAGCCAAATCCTAAATTGGTTCCAAATCTGTGATTGTCACATATATGTAATCAATTTTGGATTTGAGCAGAACAAACGTCCTAGAATAATGAGGCCAAAAGTGTATTTAATGGCATCTTCCATTAAAATTATTGTCGTTCCACGTCGCAAGGTCAAAAACTCTTAATTATATTACTCGCAACTAGTCTGGGCTATGAATACATGTGGTCAGTCGATGACGCCCAGATCCATGTGGATCTAATCTAATTCATGTGGATCTGATCAAATCCACGATAGAACCAAACTTTTTAAGAGTGTACTTTTACTTTCCTCCTCCTCCTACTACTATTACTACTATTATTACTACTACTGCTATTATTATTATTATACTTAAAACTGCTGCAACTATTGCTACTAGTATACTACTACTACAGTACTACTGACAGTTACTTGCCCAGGGATATCACTAGAGGGTCTTGGTTAGGGCGGGGGTGGTGGTGCTCCATCTAAAAATTCAACTATACCCCTTCTCATTGCCTTCCAACATCAAACTTTGGTTAAAACCATTTGCACCTCCCATCCATAGGCGTATGGGCCGGGTGGGGCTGCACCCCCTCCCCCGAGTCATATTTTTTCGAGTAAATTTGAGTTCAAAAATTTCCCAACACTCCCACCCCCGCCCTCCCTAAACAATTGAGCCCATACGCCTATGCTCCCACCCCTCGGAGGAGAATTTCCAACTACTGGAGATATTGGGGGTGGGGGCTCACACCCACCCTGCCATGACGTCCCTGGGTGTCACTTTTATGGTTGGTTTTATGTGGAAATGAACTTTTCTTGGTGAAAGGATGGGAGAATTTTCCCCACCTTCATGTTTGTTAGCCTGGTTGCCCGGCTTTCATTGGCTGTCATACATGCAGGGACCTCACTACAGCCTTTTTAATAGGGGGGGGGGGGGGGTGAGACAAATTGAAACTCTAAGTGGGGTGGGTGCGGGAACGCCCCCACCCCCTCCCCCTCCATCTTCCTTGCAAAAAGATCTTGACGGCTGTTGATAAAACATGTAACGCAAAGCCGTATGTGCATGTAGTTTACACTTCATGCCTCGTGGAGTCGGAATCCTTCGACCCAATTTTCACCCGAAGAACTCGGTATTCAAAATTTTTCCACATTGTGGTCCGTCCGTCCGTCCGTCCGTCCTCCAGTCGGAAAAAGTATGTTGTTTAGTTAATTGTACCATACATTCAATGATTCAGAAGTAATTTTGCCCTCCTAATTTCCAGCTATTGAGGTTTTGACAAATATTGGTGTGTGTATGGGGGGGGGGGGGGGGTCCCTGTACTTGCCGCCACTTCAAGGTTCTCATCGAGTACTTCTTTCTACAATGGAACTGCTTTTTAACAACCGGGTACCTGCCCGGGAATTAGACTGAAATTATCGCCATCTGTTTGTTTTGCCATGCACACTAACATTTTGATTGATCGACAATTCTTCATATCAGCGACAATCACTTTCCACACATATGTACCAATGTGTCGATTTGCACATCTCAACTGTATTTGGTAGGTGTATATCAAAAACCGTACACGAAACATCCAGGCAGCATGCATTGACGCGTCAACAGACCAGTGATTTGGGTCCCTGGTCAAAGTGAGGCGCAAAGCCGGCTTTACACCGCACCCAAACAATTTCAGGATTGGCCACGGGTGGGGACACTAGATTCGTGACAGAAGAAATCGAAATTCGAAAGCTCGCCCAAACCATCCAAACCCCGACTTACGGGCGGGTTTGGGGTGGTGTGGGGGCCATCGGCCCAATTTTTCTATTTGTTTTGGCTAATAACATGTTCCGTGGTCCCACTGGTAAGCACAGAAAATTTCGAGGCCATAGCTTCAGCCGTTTTTGAGTTACCCTGTCAGATGGAAATACCCAAAATTTTAACACTGGGTGTAATGAGAATTTTTTTTTGGGGGGGGGGAGGGGGCAGCAGATTTACTGAAATTGTTTTGTCCAACAAGCCTCTAGGATTAGTAAGCACAGAAAACTTTGTGGCCAAAGGTTCCACCGCTTTTCATTTACCCGATCACAGACAGTAGGCCTGCACCCACAGAGGGGGGGGGGGGGGGGGGCAAGGACGGGAACGCCCCCTCAGCCCCCCCCCCCCCGAACATTTCAGGCAATGTTTTTCAATTTCGATCCTTTTGATCCACTTTGTTCACCAGCGTATTAACTCAGAGCAGTCCAACCACACATGTAATAACATTGTTTATAACCCCATGTCTCAGTAGATATTCCCATAAATCAAACAGTGAGCTTAGGATTATAGCGGCAGTCTATCTGAGGACACACATATGGACAGTTGACCCCTCCTACTGCGTGGCCATAGAACACATGCTAACATATATCACTGGAACTATCTGTTAGGTAAAGTGAAACGGTACCTAACTAAAGAGTCGTTCATTCAATATCCAGAATTCATGTTCACACTTTGCTCTTTGACCAATCGGTAACCGTGTGATGCCCATATTGACTGTCAATATTGAACGTTGAACGTCGGATGTGTGTAAACACAATATGAACACTAACATGTGCAACGACAAATTCCGAATTATTATACATCATTTTAAAAGCCAAAAGTAAACTTTCATTCGATTTGATTTGCTATTCTGCAATATTCCCTTAGCGGGTAATATTTCCATGTGACATCATTTTCGGCAATGTTTCTCGCTCGGGCCAAGGTTCCCTGAAACTGATACCGGAAGCGACCGAAGAAGCTTTCATGTTGCATTGTCTCAGGTTGATAAGCATTGAATTAACCTTTGCAGTAAACCATATTATATGACTTTAACCATTCAAATTAAAATATTCAAGGTCTCTTCATTCACTATTGTCTCCTGACAAGTTGAAACACTTGAGTTGAATAGGAAACCAAGTACTCAAGTAATAGTATAAAGAGTTGCTGGATATCACTTTTTTCAAATTCATCTGGGGGGTGGGGGGGGGGGGGATAAACCATTCGGTGTAATAAAAATAATAATTACCTAGCTGAGGGCAACATTGCAGATCGCCTCCCTTTGGAACAAATGTCTTCCTTGGCGATGGGAAATCAGTGAGACAATCTGCAATGTTATCCTCAAGCTAGGTCATTATTTTCATTATACCTTGAAATAAAACGTGGGTTCTTCAAAACAATTTTCCCTTGTCACTAACTAAATTTGAAAATAAATAAATGCAATAATGTAAATAGTGTTTTATTTCCTAATAACTAAGAGGTGTATTGCAATAAACCTATTCAATCTGCTTCCGATCTTACCAAGACTATGGATTTTAATTCGAAAGAGTACTAATGTCATTCCACTTTCGGTTGAGAGATAGTCAACCTCTTACTTAACGCATCAACTGCATCCGCCTGCGTCATTTACAAACCCGGCACTTTTACATTTTCATTTTTTTTTAAAATGTCAACTAAACCATATCATGTGACTCCCTCCAAAGAAAGAGCTTGGGGATCAGGGGGGCACATGATATGGTTTCGTTGAAATGTTTTGAAAAATTTTAAAGAAAATAATTAAAATAACAAATTTGGATATCGTGTGAGTTGGGAAAGGGTCAACGAGATGACATCAGGAGACTACATTAAGACGATGTGTACCCGAGATGGACAAAGTTTTGGGGAAATGACACCCCTGGCGTCAAAACTGAATAGTCACAAGTCATTTAGCAAGTGTCCTTTATCGGTAATATTATGTGAGGGAGCCGGTTATTGTAGTTTATGATCTGTAAGAAACTATTTGTGGAATAGTGAATGGCTTGGTGTTGACTACGCCCATATAGTGCCCATCATCTTCTCAAAGAATAAAATGAACGCCTCAGAAAATGTGACGTCAACAATGGAAAAGTGATACATTTTTCCACAATGATTTCTTTCCGGTTCGTTTTGTGGATGTTTTGCCTCTGTGAATCGATATTTAAATTTAGCCTGATTAGTTTTATTCGCCCAGTATGAAAAGAAAACTGATATAGTAGTGTGCTATAAATAGAAAACGTGTAGTGCCTGGGTGTAGTGCCTGGTCAGTTCAGTGGATACAAACTACACGAACTAGGGTATCATCTTTCATCCAATCAGAATGCAAGGAAGTCACGTGAGATATAATATTAGCAAATATTGTATTCAATTAAGTGTAAGAATATGTGTAAGATTAGAAACTTACTGATGGAGAGAACTCAACTGAAGATTAAAAACTTACATATGTGGTGCAGAATTGATTATTCGAAACTTACATACAGTTAAAACTAGAAGTCATGTCACGAACTGTGCGTTTATCTAGGCTTAATTGGGCGTGGGAATTGCGCGCAATTGTCATATCGAATGGCATCCAAAGCACGGCAGGTTCTCCTGGTTACCCATAGCAAACACAGACAATGTTTCTTCCAATGGACCTCCGGGTTACCCGGAGGTTCATTGGCTGAAACACTGCTTGTGCACAGGTCATATTTACAGAATTTGATAGCCTTACTATGGTCATAACGCGTAAATTAACGCACATATCGGCGTGCTATTTGTGCGCATTTCATGACAGGACTTCTAGTTTTAACTGTATGGGGAACAGAAGTGAAGCTTAGAAACTTACTTATCAAGTGCAGAATTCTACGTTAACATTGAAGTATGACACATTTTATGATGGTTCAAGCAAGTGCGGCTGGGCTGTAAGTTAATTCAGAGTATGGTATTGTCTGAATAGTCAGGGCGAACCATAATAAAAGTAGAGACTTGTAGTGAGTTCTAAATCGTTTAATAATATATCATCCTGACTCTGTGGAGTACCTGTTTCAAAGTCCTACCGTCGGGTCTGCCTTTGAGTAGAACTCCCGTGATTTTAATGCTGTGTAAGTTACTGAAACCAACTCGATATAGTTTGCATAACGCTCAGGGACAATGTGAGATTTAAATTCTTTGCGACCCCAATAATTTTATTTGCTCTATAACTTTATTTGCTTTTGAATCGACGAGAGTCGGAAGCGAGAACCAATAATCTTATTTGGTTTGAATGTGCGCACTGGTAGTAGGGTAGTGGGTGCAGATCTCCGAGAACCTCGAACTGGAAGATGACTGGGAATTGTGCATAAATACAACAATTCTGCTCTGTGTTTGCTTAGAGACGTGGGCATATTTGTGGTAATACCGAAACTGCGGTTTGTTGGTTGTTTTAGAAGAGAAAAAGAAACCCAAACAGTCGCTGGTTTGGGAGCAGCCCCATCATGTTATCCATAACGGTTCATAAAGGGGAAAAAAAATCCCCGATATGTGTTTTTGAAGCTAAGGGTCACCCATCAGCCTATAAGGGAGAGTGGATGCTGAGCCTTGGTAATCTGATCTGCCTTCAAGGAGAACAGATGCCGGTTGGTGTGAGGGAACCCCCCCCCCCCCAAAAAAAAAAAAAAACAAAAAAAACAAAACACACACCCACTCACAGACACACACCCGAAATCCTTGAAAGGCTGTTAAATCTTTATTCAAATGTTTATTTATTTAAAATGTACACTCGTCCCAGCCAGGCAAGCTTGCTTCAATCCTTGCCTGATGTTTGGTGGTTTCCTGTGTATGTTAACAGAAAGATAGGTTGTATCAATTCCTACTACGCTTCGTCTTCTATTTCCACGCGTCTTCTTAATAAGAGTTTTGCAAGAAACGTTTTCTACCAACACTTCAAAGTGCAATGTTACAGTACTTGATGTTGCCTCGCTGACACTGAAAAATGTGATATTTATAGCACTCATTGAGTTTCCCAAAGACACTTCAATATGTAATTTTAACAAGTTCAAACTTAACACTTGAAAGCGCTGAAACGGCACTGGTTTGGTGTCACAATACCACACCCAGAGTGTTGAATATAACACTTGTGCAGTGTTCTGGGTTCAACACGTTTCCAAATGTTAGTGCAGTACTTTCTGTGCTGTCACTGTAGAACTTGGACAGTGCACCAGACAATACTTGAAGTGTTGTAGCAACACTTCGAATTATAAGAGTGTAGTCCTAACTAGGACGTTCTGGGTGTTACCCATTTTCCCCACTTCCTATTCAGGGAAGTGGGAGGAGGGGGTAACCACCACCCTTTGAGGGAAGTGGGAGAGGGAACCACCGGAGGGCCCTAGTTAAGAAAAAGAGAGGACTCCACCTCCTCACAATAATCTTCCATATGTCATGTTTGCCCCTCCCCCACAACTGGCTAGCCCCCCCCCCCCCTCGCGCCTGTTGAGATGCTTCGTTCATTTGATTTTCTGCTTTAGTGTTGATTTCGCAATATTTTATCTATGAGATTTCGACTCACTGGTGCATAATGGTGTCGAAATCTGGTCGAGACAATTACCAGTTTTGTGATTACTATACTATACGAAGGTGGAATGGAGGAATATACAGTAGAGTGATCACTAAATCGGACAGAGTATTTCGATCGCATTGTGACATGGTCGCGATTCTATCCTAATTTTCTTTCCCCCTTCTCTCCCCACAGCACTGTAGAATCGCTCCCGCTGGAAAGGCTATGTGAGAATACTGTATCTGCGAAGCAATTTTTGTTTGTTTTTCATAATTCGGTCTTGGTGTCGGTATATTTTATTTATGAACTCTTAATTCACTGGTGTTCGAGTGTGTCGCGGCCGGATCGCGAACTCGTCGCTGAAAATACCACTGTTGTGATGGCAATACTGTACAGGGCAATCGGAGAATGATAGACTCCTGAATCTAGAGGCACGGAATCTAGACAAAACACTGATATCAATAATTCGATTTAATGATATCACTTAAAGTTGTCGATTTAGTGATATCATTTATTCGATTTCGTGATATCACTAAATCATTTTGTGATATCATTAAATCGAATTAGTGATATCACTAAATCATTTTGTGATATCACTAAATATGAAAACGGCATATCAGCCCATTTCATTACCTGATTTAGTGAAATCACTAAATCGAATAAGTGAACACACTAAATCGACAACATTTAGTGCAATCATTAAATCGAATTACTGATATCATAAAATCATTTTGTGATATCACAAAATCGAATCAGTGATATCACTAAATCATTTTGTGATATCACCAAATTGAGTGAATTAGTGATATCACAAATTCGATTTAATGATATCACTAAATCATCCGATTCCATGCAGTGGCGACACAATGATCGCTGTACATATCACAAAATCAATTTTGTGATATCATAAAATAGTCGGAATTAAATGATATCATAAAATCAATTTGTGATATCACTAAATCGATTTAGTGATATCACTAAATCATTTTGTGATATCACTAAATTCATTTTGTGATATCATTAAATCCAAGTGATTATACATATCAATAATTCGATTTTATAATATCACAAAAATATTTTATGATATCACAAATTATTTATTGATATCACAAAATAGTAACTTCCACGCGAATTATTGATATCACGAAATGATTTAGTGATATCACTAATTCGACTTAATGATATCATTAAATCATTTTATGATATCACTAAATGGATTTTGTGATATCACTAAATCGATTTAATGATATCATTAATTCATTTAATGATATCACTAATTCATTTAATGATATCATTAAATAGGGAATAAATAGAGGGATGGCGCCCCACAGAAATACAACCAATGCGTCTTTTGAAACAGAAGGGCGATGGCTTTGCAAATTCAACTTTCAAGGGAAATTGGTCTGTGGAAGCGGATCATGCCAAATGCTTGGACTGAACTTCTGAATTCTTTCCTGTACACTGTCTTTCACCAATGTTATTAGGCCAGCCAACGCAATGTCACGTTTCCCAGAGAAGATTACAAGTATCTGTGTCCACTAAATTATTGTCCTCCAAAAATAGAATTCCCGCTCTTTGAACACAAACGAATAGTTTGTTTCCATTGCTGTCTTGGCAAATTGTTGCGTGTGTTTTATTACCCGGTGTGGCAGGTAAGCACTCATGTATCAAAGGCCAAGTTCAAATATAATTTAGTTTTGTTGTAGAAGTATCGATATTTTCGCCTTTGAATCAAAGATTTAAACTGTATGTGAAAGAATTTATCCACACAAGACTTCAGTAATCATTTATGCTTTATATTGGTCTCGCAACAATTCTATTTTTCTGTTTCAGCTTAATAACAAACACATTTGGAAGACGATATCGCAACAGTGCCTTGGATATTATGTGCAGAAACGTGGTCGTCTGGAAGGGCAACTGACATTTAATGGTGAATTTAGGAAGACCGTGATATTTCAGCACGGAAACTGCGTAAATTAACTGAGCAGAGGAATGGAAAAATTAGATGGGACCACCTCTGTACGAAAAATAGAAACAGATTTCAAGGAATTTTTTTTGGAATGATTTTATTCAATATTCTTTTATGTATTAAGTTTTTATTGGTACCGGTATCGAAAATACACATTATTTGCTCATCTACCTTAGGGATAATAAGTAAAGTGTGTAAACAAATTTTCTCACCCTTTCTCCACTAGAGTAGCTTACGTAACTTATAAACATTGATGCTTTCCGAAATTAAAAAAGTAGGGGGGGGGGGGGGGGCGGAGGGGGGTCGCATCGGGGGTTGGGGTATCATTTCAGCAAACAACGACGATTTGTCGGGGTCTTCCCAGTTCAAGAAAAATGAAATTTATCACTGAAGAATCGCATTCTCGTTTATTTTTCGCAGTGAATTTCATTACCCTGATAGCCAGATATTCGGGGCGATTTACCTTCCCTCAGTCTTAGGAGGGGAACGTGGAAATGTTGCTCTGGTGAGACATGATTGAGCTGCAAACCAAAATAGACGCAAGTGAAACTTGCCATGGATCCCACTTTCGGGCGTCATTTTGTGTATTCGTGTCCTACTTATAATCGTTCAGCGATGAGCAACTATCTGCTCCTCAACATTCTAACTCCGCTCAAGCAGGGTTACAGTGGTTGATGACATGTTCACCACCGGCGTGCAGTTAGCCTTAGTACGCGGCGTCATCGTGCCTTCGTACAGGCAACCGGGATAAAGTGCCTTGCCCAAGGACTCAACGTGTGTCGTCCCGGACGGGGACTGAACTCGGGACCTCTAAGGAAGGTCCAATTAAGAAGCAAGTAATTGTGGAGAAAACACCAATGACATCAGTAGAAAATAAAACCAAGTTTCCATGTGTTACTTTTAATGAATAAAAACAGCAGCCAGCACCCTGAGCTGTCCGTTGTTTTCGTTTATTAAAGTGACAAAAGGAAAATTGGCTTTTTATGGCTTGTAAACTAGAGGCAAGCAGTTCACAGACAATCCGTCATTAAGAATATCTATCTGTATAAGACCTTTCCACACCAAGAAAGTGTTCTCTTAAGCGAATGTGCTTTTACTGTCATTTGCAAGTTTTTATTCTTCCCAGGAAAACAATTAGCAAATCTCACCTCCTTGACTTTCATATTACAGGAAAGGATAGTATCTGTATTATATGTCACGATTCGCACACAGTTGATATAATGAACAGAAAAAATAGTTACAGAACACCAAAAGATAGCGAAAACGCCGTTTTCTTATTTTTGAGTGAGTTTCAACAGATAATAATAAAACTTTCAAAGTGATTGGGAAAAAATTGTAAAAAGCCAGCTGCAGAAAAATGCCTGAAGTTTGTGAAATGATGCGCACATCGATCATACAAATTCACTAACATTTCAAAATTTCAATCCCATACTCTATTTATTTATTTATTTATTTATTTATTTATTTATTTATTTATTTATTTATTGGGGTTTAACAACACGTTCGACATCGTAAATAGTCGGAGTACCCGAGAGAACCACCGAGCAACGGCGAGCAACTGTCAGACTACCTAACGTACTAACTCCCCACAGGCAGGGTTATCATTGGTTGAAGACAAGTGCACCATCGACGTGCAGTACACCTTAGTACACAACGCCACCTTGCCCCAACGTGGGAACTTGTGATTCAGTGTCTTACCCAAAGACACAGCGCGGTTGCCGCAGTTGGGATTCGAACTGAGGATCCCTCGGCTGGCAGCCTACATCACTACCCACTGAGCCACCGTGATCCCAATCCCATTTTCGTAGTGTTAAATTTACTGACAGTTTCAGGAAATTAAGGGGAGCTAACTTTCCTGTAAATCTCTTTCAATGGCGAAAATTGTCAGCCATGTAGCTTATGACCCCTCGTTGGAACGAGCTCAAAGAGCTCCTTCCAACGATAGGGGTCATAAGAGATGGTTTTGATACGAAAAGGAAAAAAATAATCATAAAATTTTTAAAGGCTATTTTTGTGAATAGCGCTAGCCCGTTTTTAACATTATATTGGGCAATGGGTTAAATATCTCGAAACATCAATTCAGATCCCAAACTTGTTTTTGTCTCTGAAAACGAACACTGTGATCAACTGATTTATAAAGAATTCTCCAATAACAAATATGATGACTGATTTGTTGGTACAGTGGAGTCAACTTAATTGGATATCTCTTAACTGAATAACCATGTTAATTGAATATAATTTCCCAACCCAACCTAAAACCATTTACCGTACCTCCAGTACAAATTTGACCTGTTAATTGAATATAGGTTATCGAGTAAATTCGTGTTAATTGAATAAAAAATCGTGTAACCTGTTAAGAAGTTTCCGTGTCTCTCCCCAGTTTCCCTTGTTTATAGACCTATTTGGCATCAGTACATCCAATACAGGCATTTAATCTGTTATATTTTCTTTGACAGAGCTCACGGATTTATCTCTAGAATACAGGAAAGTGACGCAGTCCCTATTAATTGAATACTCCCGTTATTTGAATAATTTTCCTTGGCAAAGTGGCGATTCAGTTAACATGATTCCACTATATTATATCTGCAGATGTAAATAGATGGTTTTCACGCACCAAATATGCTCGGATGACTTAGTGGAATGGAATAATTCCTTTCGATGCCTGTGGCAAGCGATGTTTGTTTTCGGGAATTAAACTGCCGCTGTCGTTGTAACCACTATAGAGGGCCTCGTCCAAAGGAAGAGAAAACTAGAAATTTGAGCTGTGCAAGAACCAGCATCCTCCTCAGGCTCAATGAACACGGTATCATCATCTGATTCTACCTTCTTCGAATAAAGAATTAGGTTGTTGATGTGAGTGACTGGCTAGGGATTGGAGGGAGGGTCATTATTAGTTATCCTTGTGTTTTGTAGGGCGTATGGGAATTTACACTGGTTTGGGAACTCACACACCCTGAGGCAAAGCCGGAGGGTGTAAGAGTTCCCAAACCGGTGTAAATATCCATACACCCAGAAAAACACAAGGATAACAGATTTATTTCCAAGAATTTTGGTGTACTTAATACTTTAACCTACATTGTGGGCAAAAACTGACAGAAAATTTGTACTTTGTAAGTTTCTTAATAAATAAAACCAGACACACATGGATGTCATTGGAACTGGCTCAATCAAAACGCAGTATTTTGTTTCATTTGGAAATAAGTTCCTTTCTGCAGTCTTTCTTTTCTCCTCCTGAAACACCCTCTAGCCTGACGCCCCGTCATTTAGTCAAGGGGCTTCTTCTTGTTATTGTTGACGTAGCAGGCCGTTTCTCTAAAGTAAAATTACACGGAGGTGAAATAGGTACATTCGCCTGCAGTTGATCCTACTGCGGTAGGAAGTCCTCCAACCAAAACTGCAATCCCTTCCAGAAGACAACAGCGGTGAAATTGTTATGGAGTCCACAGCGATGAGAAAGCTGGAAATTTCAGGTGAATGGACCAACTGACCTTGTAACACTCAAAGACATCAGACGTTTCTGTATTTCCGTAGGCAATTCCATAGCGGGGCCTTAATTAATGTGTGTTCACACATTGGAGCCTCAAGTGAGAAGAGCCCCGACTAGTAACGATAATGATAACCCTTCCTTATTATACCTCCACCCCTCCCATAACATTGTCTATATGTCGAGTATTGTTTTTTTAAGTGGTATTTAATTTCTAGAACAAACGGAGGTCCGATTCTGTGTGGATTTGTCTGTAAACGTGGAATTTGTTGACTTGACTCACAGCAATATTTGCATTTTTTTCCCGACGAGAATGTGATAAATGATATCGAAATACAAGATCAGTGGCGTTTTAAATACATTTAACTCCCAAAATGCTTAATAAAGTCACTTTCCACTTCGCTGGTTGTAGGCATGACATTGTGTGCTTGCTGTCAACGTGCGATATGCCCCGGCGCATGGGGCAACCGTGCTCCCAAGCGGGCAATTGGAATTACGTACCTTGCCCAAGAACACAACGCAAGATACCCCGACCAGGCATCAAACTCACAACCTTCCGATCTCAAGGCCAACGCTCTAACCACTGAGCAACCGCGCTCCAGATAATTATGACTGAACGTCATGTTTCGCATTACTTGCAGATTACTAATACATTTTTCACAATGACAAAAATTGTACCAATAATGAGCGATTGTTGTAACAAAAGTGGTGAGCGAGGTTTTTTGTAACAAAAGTGGTGAGCTCATTTTGTAACAAAAGTGGTGAGCTCATTCTTTAACAAAAGTGGTTGATTTTCTAACAAAAGCGGTGAGCTGTAACAAAAGTGGGCAAATGTTGTAACAAAAGTGCTGAGCTGAAACAAAAGTGGTTGTTGTAACAAAAGTGGTTGCGACATACGTCTCTGTTCAAGTCTGTTGAGGTGTCTCCGCATTCAGGAAGCTGATCAATAATGCGTTTCTGGTTAGAAATGTTTTTAATACATTCTAGCCCAGAGGTTGGCATCGTTGTACCTCAAATGCTTGAAATTGTTTTATCGGAGACTCTCCTACCCTTCTACGACGACGACGACGACGACGACGACAACAAGAACAACAACAACAACAACAACAACACCAACAACACAACGTGCTCCCTGTGACTCTGCTCGCCTCCTGTTTTCGGAAGCTGGCAACATCCCTCGACGACTGTATTGCGTAAGCGCCTTCTGTAATATCTAGCCTTGCGAAAGTCGAGTAAAGCGGGGTTTATTAGGTACAAGCTCTTCCACTGACATAATCAATTTTTCGTAATTTTTTGAAAATAGTTCTAAAAATAAGTAATGTGTTCGGCATGCACAAAATCATTCCAATGGTGCAAAACCAAATTAACGTGGCGCCTTTGTCATGTACAACGTTCTTTGCTATAACGCTGTACAAAACTATTTGATTCATGGCATATATAATTAGACCTTTTTTTCTGTTCATGAATTTTCAGGCAAAATGATTGGCTAAATTATTTCTTTTTTTTTCTGTTCACATCACAATGAACCGCGCATTTAGGCCCGCACTAAACCACGCCCCAATTAAAATTACGCTGCACAGTGTGAATGGAAAAGAAGCTCTGCACGCTCATATTCTTTCAGAATGAAAAGTAATTAATATTTATCACACCATTTTAAAATACTTTCAAAATAAAATCAAATAAACAATGAAATCCTTATCATGCTTTTTATTCCGTGTTTAATTTTTTATACGCAATTAAAATTAATAGATGATCGTCTACGTTCATCGTTTTACCCAATTCAGTCGTAAACAATGGTCGGTCAATCATTACCAACCTGTCATAAAGATATAATTGATCGGACTGATTTAAATAAAATTGCCACCTATCTGCACTCCACGCTGCTCTCCTTTCGCCATCAACTGAATGTAGGTGGTTCACTGGCAACAGTGTAAAAGAATCACCGAGTTCTCAAAAGTTATGCCTGACATTTCCCGAAATGCAAAATCTAGGCATTGTAGCATAACATACGCAACACACCGATTACGTGCAACTGGTATCAAGAGAATGCATGATGTTGGATTTGAACTAAGACTTAGTATGTACGTGAGTGGACATCGAAATGAAGGTTTCAATAGAGAAAGTCCCACTTTAAAGAAATAAAATATCAGTCAAACACTGTCCTGCGTAACAATTCAGCCTCTTGTACAACACGAACAAAACGCTACATAACTGACGTCGATGGCATCCACAAACGAAACCCGCGCAATCAAAACTTTGCAGCTTCTAAATAACCTGAATTTTCGAACTCTTTTTGAGACCAAGTTCAGCCAACTTCATGTCATCTGGGTTTATATCGAACGCCACATTTAACAACTGTGTTTTCAATTTCTCAGGAAATGATCAAAATCAGAATTAGATTTAACCCAGCGTTGCTTTGGATGACATCACCTTCCCGTCAAGTGGAAAAGAAGATTGAAGTTTTGTGTGGGCGTGGCCTATGGCCTTTTTACTTACGCAATTCATTGGTCAATAAAAATTTTAATGACACAAGAACATATTTCAGTGAGATGTGTCTTCATTTCAAACACAAATAGAAAACTATTCTTTTTTTTATCCAGTTCTCAAAAGGAAGCATGATACGACCTGTTTTTTATTATGACTTCACAAAATAGAGAGTTTTTAAATTTATTCAGGCCTGGCATTCTGAAAAATGCAGGAGGGCAAAAAATCACTCTCCTCAATCAGCTTAGGAGAACAATTAGCTTTACACAGCATTTTTTTAAGTATCCAATTGAATGAACTCATTGAAACTGAAACCAACAGACTACATCAGTGCTTTTATTAACTTTATTAAGGTAAAGCGAAATCTCTTAGACATCTAGATGTCTCACTCAACAACCGAACACACACTTGACAAGACCTGTGTGTGTACCCAGACCTGTTGTCCAAGAAAGTCATACGCCTACCACTACCACCTTCAACCCCCCAAGGGGGTTGAAGGTGGTAGTGGTAGGCGTATGACTTTCTTGGAAAACAGGTCTGCTTGAATCTACAGTCACATCGTGGTGCAAGTGCTTCAAGTGACAGGATAGTAGTAATGGTACTAAGTATATTATAGTGTCAATATTCCTTGAATAATTACCCCTCAAACTGTGATGTCAGTTGTTGAACTTGAAACTGACAGAAAAAAAAATATTGCTGTGACCCATTTTGCTTCAAATGATTGCAACTGTGTTTGGGTATGGTTGCAGCCATTACCTTTTACCACTAAACCACTTTCAAAATGAAATTACGTGATGTTATGTGACTTCGAAGTTAAATTACATTTTTGCTTTACAACAAAAATAATCTCAATCATCCGAGATCAAAATATTTAGGAGGGCAATTTTTCGCTCTCCTTAATTCTTTCAGGAGGGCAGTAAGGGGAGCTAAAAAATCGCTCTCCTGAAATTGCCAAGCCTGTTTATTGCCACCCAGGTTTAATTATAAGGATTGATCGTTTGTTTATGTCTCTTTCTTGAGTTATGAAACCCAAAAAACATTGACCAAACATAGCGTAAATGGGACCATTTACACAGTTTGGCCTTTGTTTTTTGGGATTCATAACTCAAGAAATAGACAGAAACAAACGACCATTCCTTATTTGCGTTAACTTTTTCAAGCGCTCGCTGTTCGCCAATGCTTCAAGATACATTATTTTTTATTATTTAGAAGACAGATAGAACTCTAAAAGCAACAGTCTCTGAAATTCCTTGCGAGACGGGATTGTGGAGAGTAATCGTCAACTATCAACCCAATGCTTATACAGAATTTTCAGATATCTTGTAAACTTTTGTTTTCCTTAAATTGCACAATGAAACTGTTTAGTGCGTTGATATTTGGCACAAGTTTATTTTAAACCTTGGAGTTGCCGTTGTTCCTTTGTTTTCGATTATATCATTGACATCCAGAGATCCTTGAATGCAAAATAAACAACACAATCGTTTGAGTCAGAAGAACAACGCAATATCGCTTCTGGCTAGTGAGATATTGCACTCTAATAAGGTTTAGTTAAAAAATGGATCAAGTGTCCTTGTTCTCCTTGCTACAAGATATGGAAGTACAGAGACTAGGGACTTGCGAACCTCCGATTTCGACTCGAATCGGATCTCTATAAAGGTTTCGAATCAAATCGAATCTCGAATCCTGATGTCAACCAGTACAGTGAACTGGGATAGGTAGCCATACTGCGGCATACGCGTGACGGTATAAATTGGACGAGGACAAAACTCTTGAAAGTGTGTGAAATTACAATGTAATCTGTTGGTTTAGTGATCGAAAGTTGTTTGTTTGAGCCTCATTGATCCGCGCAGGCTAGAAATAGCAAGCAATTACGTGAACGTTATTTTCTGTCATGAAAGCGGTGGGTATTTCGCACGTATTAATTCATTGCATGATGCTGATAGATATAACTACTGCGCAGGAGAGGATTTCTTTTGCCACTGATACCAGTATAATTGGGGTTGGGCATAATTAATCAAATTGTCCCTCTGTAAATGGCATGAATTTTTTCACCAATGATGTCTTGAGTTAAATTTAATTGAATTTTTCATCAAAGCTAGTCATGGCTGCTTCACTGCAGCCATGACTAGATTTGATGAAAAATATTTTGGAAACATTCAGTGGGTTAAAAGTTATTTATTTATTTATTATGGTTTAACGACACTTTAACAGCCAAAGTCATATCGTGTCGGTGACAGTTTTGCTGGTGGAGGGAGCCGGAGTACCCGGAGACAACCACCGAGTAACGACGAGCAGCTGCCAGCTCCCCAAACATCGTAACACCGCAATGCAGCACAGGCAGGGTTAGATTGGTTGAAGACATGCGCACCATCGACGTGCAGTACGCCTTAGTACACGGCGTCATCGTGCCCCCATGTGGACAATCGGGGCTAAGTGCCTTGCCCAAGGACACAACGCGGGAGTCCGAATCGATCGCTCAGACGGTCGCGCATCCAAGGGCTAACCGGGCTCTACGTTGCTTAACTTTGGTGGACTGGGTTAAAAGTTAACGATATTCATGTCGAATATGACGGACGTTCAGCCTTGGAAATGGAAGTAGGCTTGGGCTCGAAAATGTCGAATCATCGCCGCGGTTTAGAGCGAAATCGAATCGCGAACCGTTCGTAGGTCCCTTACAGAGACCTTTAACTCTTTACCTAACATGAAAAGCAGACAACAAACAAAATTCTTGAATAGCTAATTTTTTTGTCTGAAAAACATACGTTATGACCCCGTTCCTACAAGGGATCATAACCTACTTTTTTGAGACAAAAAATGAAAATTAATTGGCAATTTTTGAGAATAGCGCTGGCCGATTTTGGCGATACGTTGGGTAAAGGATTAAATTGAACTTCACATTTTATTTGAAAACTGATCTACAAATACCGAAAGATTGTACAAGATCAAGCCTGCAACCAAACAATGATAATTTTAAGGCACTCACAATCTTCAACCATGTGTGTATTTCAAAGCCACTCTCGATAAAGTTATCTCTCCTTGGACTCACCAGGCCTTGGAAGGCTGCGGAACCTCACTGAAAGTGGAGAAGCACAAATTTCCAAAATGTACCAAGCTCGCAAAGATAGAAGAAACTTGAAAAAATAGATCCACAGAAATCCCATTTCTTTCCGTCTTGGGTCTTGACAATTGCCATTGGAATTGTAGTCAAGGCTCCTGATCAGATTGTGTGTGCACGAGCTGTGCCCTCAGTTTGACTTCAGACTCTTGTAGAGGGTGGTTGAACTTTCATAAAAAGTTGGTCAGGTGATCAGGCTCGTGGTTAGTTGTCTGCCATTTTGAAATTCAAGATGGCCGCCATTTCCATTTTTTGAAAAGTACACATTTTTTTCAAACTCATGTTAATTTGTTTTGTTTTTTTGGCTATTTATTACAATTTTATGTCCAAGTGGTACAAAAGTGGTCACACATTAACAGCAAGAAGAGAAAATTGGTGTATATTCTTTCATTATGGAGAAAAACTACAAAAAAGGCTAAAATTTACCCCCAAAAATGGAGTTTTCGAAAGGGGGGTGTCATATCAATTGTTTCTATTTGAAGGAGCTGCACCAAATTTATGCATGTCATACACCGTTGTGTTCCTTGATGAAGGGGAAAAACAATTACGCAGAAAGTACTGCCCTTAGGGCTAAGCGTTAACCAAAACTGCGGTTTGATATTCCTTTTCACTTCTGAAAATTTCCGCCAACTCCAAATTTAGAATTTTTGCTCACAAATTCTGAGGTTGTCGCAGACATCGTATTTATGTTTAGCTTATTAATATATGTTATAATTCATTGAGATTAAAAATGAGCCGAAAAATCGAAAGTTTGCTGAACAAAAAAGGTTCTGGCTAAAGTTTGAACTTAATTGAGAAAGTCAGTTCATGACATTCCAATGTCCAGTCCATGTTTTCGGCAACGGAAAAGTAGCGAAACTGTCACATTTTGATTGAATATTCCCATCTTTCACCGGGGGGGGGGGGGGGTAGAGGAGGGGGGGGGGGGCTGGTATACATTCTCAAGAGTCCAAGAGATGCTATTGTAAAAGGTGCGGCTGGTCCAAGTTCATCTGGACTAAGTACTCCATCAACACAAACTAAATCAGTTTCAATAACAACAGTACCTCCTGCAGTGTGTTATTTGCAACCAATCAAAGAAAAAGGGTGACTTTAAATTATTTCGTATATGTGAAGAGGAACGTGCCAAAGATTTTTTTCAATGCCCCCAGGCACAATCTGGACGATGTTTTTGAGCGAACCGCAACATTAAATGATGTTAGAGATGTGTTTGCTGCCGACGTCATGTGTCATAAGAACTGTGTCAAAGCTTACATAATTTTATATAAACGTTTTGCGAAAATTGAAGACAGTGTGTTTCATGGCGAAGCACCCCAAACAGACACTATTAGTGTGGCGTTTCAGCGCATGTTGGGCAAATTAGACTTAACAAAATCTGCCTACTCAATCATGGATTGTTGTGACACTTTAACCCTCTACCCAACGCAGACGATATCAAAATTTATTATTTTAAATACCATTTTTTCAAATTTTTCCATAAATCTCAACAAAACCATATCATGTGACCCCTCGTTTGAATAAGATCGACGAGCTCGTTCCAACGAGGGGTCACATGATATGGTTTTGTTGAAAGTTTTTGAAAAATTATATTTTTTTCAACTGCTGAATTTGCATATTACGCGGGCGGATGTGGGCGATTCGTTAGGTAAAGGATTAAACTCATACCTCAATGTCAGTGAAAAAATTACAAATAGACGCTTGAAGGGTATACTCATAGACCAATATGGTGAGGAGATTGGCTTCACCTTCCCAAGGCCACGGACTAAGAGTGGAATGTTTTTTCATGGGAATATAGCGCAAGAATGTTTGATTGAGCACAACAGAATACAGTCGAGTCCCATAAAAGACTGTGCAGTAAAATTAAGAGACGAATGTAAACGTTTCAGTTTCGATTTGACCAACAAGATAGGAGATGCGTCTGATCTACGAAGTTCTATAGAGCTGTTCAATTTCAATTTACCAAAGCTATGGACTTCATTTGTTGATGTTTTTCTTCCGTCTCATTCCAAGTCAATGGCTGTTACTCGCAAATGCTTCTCTGTTTTCCAGATTATGTACTCTCTCATACATGATGGCCGAATGGAGACATTACACCTGTCTCTCACACGAACTATACATGAGACCATACGCTCCAAAACATTAATTCAGGTGTGTAAGCGACTTGGTCTGTGTAACAGCTATGATGAGGTCTGTCGCCAGGATCGAATGCTTATGAACAGAACAAGGTTAGCGTCTGCTGGTAACCGAGTTCCTATCCCTCCCAGTGTTCATTTTGAAGCACCACTCCATGCAGCGATGGACAATTTTGATCACGAGGAGGATACACTTTCAGGCATCGGAGGAAGTCACGATACTGTGCTTGTTTTATTCCAGAACCATGATCGTGGTGCAGCAGATTGTTCTAAAGTAGATGTTGATGAACCAACTATCATAACCCAACAATCTAGAGTTCTTGCATGTCAAAAGCTACTTTATTCTGGAAAAGCAAACAAAAGAGGAACCATATCTCCGGAATTCGTTCCATCACCGCGTCCTGGAACTCCACAGTGTATTGCATCTGTCAGAGATATAGATAATATATGGGGCTTGAGTAGATACATTGACGGACAAATTATTCCACATGAACCATTTCCAGCTGCCCACAAGGTACCCTCCTGGAGTGCCTTTAACAGCCTAATATCTGATGACACTGGAGAGTGCACAGCAAGTGGATGCACACCTATTCTTCCATATCCTGCTACTCAGCATAACTCCATCTTCAACTGCGTGATAAATTTTCAAGATGCCTTGAAACAGACCGGGCAACCTTGTGGCTCGCTGTGGTATGACGAGTCCGTGTACAGCAGAGCTAAGGAACTGCAACTCTTGTCACCGAAACACTTTGACAAAATATTCTTGGTCTTGGGGAATTTCACATGTGTAAAGTTCTGCACTCTTGTATCGGAAAATATTTATCGGACAGTGGAGCTGAACATGTGTTTGTAGAGAACGAAGTGTTTGGACCTAAAGTAGTAGAGAGCATAATGAAAGGATCTCACTATTCCAGAGCAATGCGCTGCATAACAATATAGGGCGAAGCAATGCAAAGACTTCAATTAAATGTATTTATGGGTGGAAAGCCAAAAAATGCCTACTGTGACCTTTTGAATCATGTGTCGAAAATTCAGGAAGCCTGTTGCAGTAAAGAAGGAGATGATGCAAAGTCAGCTACGCAGAAAAGTATTTCCCTACTAAATGAATTCAAAAATGGCTTAAACTCATTCATTGAAGATGGCTGCAAAGCTAGTGCCTTGTTCAAATATTGGAACATACCAATGGACCAGGCTTTGGAGTAGATGTAAAACAAACCTGCTAAGGGTAGAGGTGGGGTTATTGGCTTGACAAGACGAAAAGAAGCAGTGGTGCAGCGTGACTTAATCAAACATGAGAAAGCTCAGTTTTCACAGCTTACCAGACAGTTATGTAATTTGGATGATGACAATGAGCACGCTCTCCACCACGAATTTTCCGACGCGCAGCAAGAGATGAAGAGTGCATTGTGCAGATTGTGACGTATATACTAGAGCGAAGGAACCCCTTTGAAGTTGCTGGTGATTGTAGCATCGGGAATCTGGTAACGGGTGCCAAGGTTGAGAGTAAGAGAAGCGATGTCCTGCTGAATGTGACAAACTGTGGATCTGAAGTATACTCAAACTTCTTTGAAACTCGGTTTAAGGAAAAGTCCAAACAAATTTTTGATACAATACCTAACCCGAACTTGCATCACAAAACGCGTCCCCTGAAGTCCGCTACAAGTGATCTAATGACAGAAACACAAAAAGCGCTTCGATACATAGATGTAGCTAGGTCACGTGGATACAGCATTCCAAAACTTGTTGTGATTCGAACTGACATTCACCTCATATTATTTGACCAAAGACGGTTACTTGAGAAAACCCATAAAAGCGGAATTGCAGCGTGAAATTGAAGAAAAACACCTGTCTGAAATAGAACAGATGACAGATGTTTATCTCTGTGACACTGGCGACGCAGCTATTGTCATTGATTTCATGGCACATGCACGCAAAGTTCCAATAAAACAACAGAATATAAAAACATTTGGTGAATTCGCAGAACACCTGTTTGTCAGATTCAGTAAATTGTCTTCTCGAGCTTCCTGCCTTGATATTGTGTTTGACGTTTATGTTAACCCTTTACCCAACGAATCGGCCGCATCCGCCCACGTAATATGTAAATTCAGCATTTGAAAAAATATTATTTTTCAAAAAATTTCAACAAAACCATATCATGTGACCCCTCGTTGGAACGAGCTCGTTCCAACGAGGGGTCACATGATATGGTTTTGTTGAAATTTTTTGAAAAATTTGAAAAAATGATATTTAAAATAATAAATTTTGATATCGTCTGCGTTGGGTAAATGGATAATGGTAGCATTAAGGATTATGAACGTCAGCGTAGAAGTAGAGTTAAATCCATCGATACAAAGATGAACGCAATGACACTCCTATACCAATTTATATAGACGTTTTTTGGTCATCAATGGACAATAAAATAAGCCTCCAAACATTTTTCGCACAATGAGTAATGCAACATGCGTTTGATTCACCGTCTACAGTCATGTTGAGTGGTTGTGCAGGAACGGATGTTTGGAAAACTGTTCAAGTGGTGAGGGGTGTCTCATCTGAAAATAAGGCTCTGCTAAGTCACCATGAAGAAGCTGATGATAGAATGCTGTTTCATTTTAACCATGCTGTTTCATCTGGTGCATTCAAACGGGTAGTTGTAACCTCTCCAGACACTGATGTTTTGTGTGCCTGTCATACCACTTCACTTCGACTTGGAAGCCTCAAGGTCTTACTGAACTATGGGTCTTGTGTGGTCAAGGGAAGACTTCTCGGGCAGTTCCGATTCACAAACTTGCTGAAGTGATGAAAATCGAACTTATAACAGTCTTACCAGTTCTCTATGCCATGCATTAAGTGGCTGTGATTCGACTAGCAAAGTGGCAACAAAGGCCTCAGTACTAAAAGTGGCAAACATCTGACACTCCGAACTGATATCGAATTTTGGTAAAGAAGACCTTACTGACATAATACTGGCAAACGCAGAACAATTTCTCGTGAAAGCCCTCACACCGATGGAAAATTTGTGATATTTGATGACCTGCGATACCACCAATATCACCAGAAGGCACTATCTAATAACCCTGAAAAGCTCACCGCAACTCCTGCCAGTATTAGACTTCACATTCAACGTGCATACATGCAATGTCATCGGTGGCTGTGTGCTCCATTCCAGTCCGACATTAAACTAAACCAACTAGAGTTTGGATATGAATTATGTGATGGTTTCTTTCTGCCATTAGTGACAAATATGCCACGGATTCCATTGGACTTCCCAATTCCTTGTCTATGTGGGAAATGTGCGCATGAAAAAGTGTGTCCGTGCAGAGTAGCAAAAACCAAGTGTGGTGACTTCTGTCGATGTGGAGTCGCATGTCGCAATCCGAATTAAAGCACTGTTAAAAATATTTGAGTTTCTTTCGCTTGGCAGTTGGATATGATTAGGTATGCCAGTGTCAAAATGTTGGCTGTCTGGGAACCTACTGCCATCAATTCTCATATTTAATGGCTCCTTGTCATTAAATATGACAGGAAGCTATTAAATAGTGTGTTGCATAAATCGTGTCTATACCCAGTATGAACTGTTCCAACGAGAACAAAAATGTTTATCATCAACATAATTTGCTCTTTTTGACTGTTTGGCTACACCTCTTTTTGTCACAAGTGGTGCATCTAAAATGAAGTATCTTCAGTTGCATACACATTTTCATTTTCGGACAAGTTGGTTTATGTCATTTTTGTGTAGTAACTCATGAATAGATTTGCTTTTTTGAAAATCAATACAGCAGCCATATTGGAATTAAAGATTGTCGGAAATTGAACATGTACCACATCATATCCACTAATTCTATATTAAGGGTTAGCGGGTAAAAACGTTTTACAAGTGTATTATGATTTAACCCTTAACCTAACGTAACGGCCATAACCGGCCAACGCTACACACGGAAATCGCAATTAAACCTTTTTATTTTTCATTTTTTGCTTCCAAAACATTAGTTGTGATCCCTCACTGGAAGGAGCGCGTTGCGCCCGTTCCAATGAAGTGTCATAACCTATGCTTTAGAAGCAAAAAATGAAAATTTTTAGTTACACGACAATTTTTTACGAGTGTCGTCTGCTACTAGCGTTAGGTAAAGGGTTAATCCAAACTCTGCTAGATTTTTCTTTTTTTTAAAAAAACAAATTCAATATTTTCCTCTATGATCTGACTGCATTGAAACAAGCACCAACGTGCTAAAATTGAAATCAATATGTGCAGCAATCGGAGAATCTGTGGTCAAAAGCTCAAAATTTTGACGTCGGTCTAAAATTTTAGAAACGGGGTAGGGTATATTAAACCGCAATTTTTAGTCGACCCTAAAGCCTAGAGCTTTCCCTCCTGTCACATTGCTTTCCCCCTTCCTCATGGAACATAATGGTATATAATATGCACATATGTATTGCAGTTCATTCAAACAGAAACAAACGGTATGACCCCCACCCCCCCCCCCCCCCCTTTTTAAAAAATCAATTTTTTTCTAGTATATTTTAGCCACTCTTTGAAGTTTTTTCAAAATGCAGTTAAATAAACTTAGCTTTTCTTTTGGGATTATTAATTATCAACCCATTATACATCATATAGGCATAACATGGAAACTAATAGTCCACAATAGTGCATTTGACATTACTTTGAAAAAAAATTGTATTTTTCTAAAAATAGAAATGGCGGTCATCTTGGATTTCAAAATGGCGGACAATTGCCCATGAACTAGATCACCTGAACAAATTTTTGTTAGAGTCTAACCACCACTCTGCCAGAATCTGAAGTCAAACTGAGGGCATAGCTCCCCTGACCAAATTTTTATTAGAGTCCAACCACGCCTCTGCCAGAATCTGAAGTCAAACTGAGGGCATGGCTCGTGCACACACATTCTGACCAGGAGCCATGACTATAAAGCATTTATCATGAAGTAGTACTCGCTTTTTTCTGTTTTTTCTATTTTGTTTGCCATTAAAGAAAAAAATAACCAAAAAAAAAATATATATAATAAGAAGAAGTTTAACAATTCACAAAAGAATTTTTGAAAAATTAAATAAAATTTTTGAAAAATTAAAATAAATATTATATATACATATTGAATAAGTAGTTTAACACATAAAAAAATGCCAAAAACAAAAAAGTATATTGTGGAAAAAAAATTATATTTTCTACCAAATCCGAGTTGAAAAAGTACTGTAGAAATCTAGGAATTAAAAATTATAACCGTTACAAAACCAAAGAACAATTGATCGAAGCCATGCACGAGGAGACTTGTGATCTATCACTGGTGAAATTACAAGCCAAAGTGTCTCTGTCGTTGAAATTGAAAGGTGTGAAATACATGAAAAAAGACGAATGCATAAGTCATTTGCTCGATGGAAAGGGAATGGATGAAAGATCTGTGGTAGTGACAAAAGCAACTCGAATCGCGAAAAAAAGGATGAGAAGATAGCGACGACAAAACAACGACAACAAACAAATGAGAAAACTAAGAAGAAGAAGACCGTTAAATGAAAAGTGGTAGGGCAGCAGAAGGTTTCAAAAGAGAATAATAAAAAATTGAAAAGTGACGTGGTTAAAGATGACGATTTGTTAGAAGAAAAAAAACGATGGATGCAATCGAGAGAGTGGTGAATGAAAAAAAGGGTCTTGATATTTTTACGGATATCGTGATTGAAGCATTGAAGTCAACGTTGATTTTGATAGAACGAGACGAAGCCATCAAAGGATGGTTTAAAACTTTCGACGTGAAGCCTGGTCTCATAAAAAAAACTCGATCCTGAATCGTTCATGGAACGGGTGTACGGTAGAGTGTTGGACGTAATTCGAAAACATCTAGATAATGGTTTGAAAATAAGAATGATCGTGTATTGTCTGATGAAAAAGGTCGACGCGAAAACGGGTAAGACCCTGGTACTAGATTCCCTTTTCCGATCTAAAAACGAGATTGTGGTTAGAGATGACGAATTAGTTGACGTTTATAAAGTAATGAAAGACAAGATGATGGAATCTATGGCTACTTTTCAAAACAAGGGAAGGAACTGGACGTTCCAGAAGATATTGAATCTCGAGATTCACGTGGATAGACACGATCCTTTGAAAGTTTCTTCCTACATAAAATTACATTATTTCATATTTAAAAAAAAAAACGTGATCAACGTGAAAAATGAAGATGATGACGAGTGTTTCAAATGGGTGATCACATCGGCCTTGTATCCTGTAGAAAAGGATGTTCAGAGAGTTTCCAAGTACTCAGAGACTTGTAAAAATCTCGATTGGATGCGAGAGTCTTTCCCGACGCAGTTGAAAGATATCAGAGATTTTGAAAAGCTAAATCCCACCGTGGCCATGAACATCTTGGGATACGAGGGAGATGATAAAAAAAGGAGTAGTCTATCCTCTCAGACTGACTTCACACAAAGAGAGAGAAAAGATTGTTAATTTGTTATTATTAATTTCAGAGGGTGACAATCAACATTACTGCTGGGTTAAAAATATGAGTTATTTGCTGATGAGGCAGATTAGTAAACGTAAGTGCGAGAGATTTTTCTGTTTTAACTGCATGAATTCGTTCCATAGTCAAGAATCGTTCGTGTGTCATCAGGAATATTGCAGCGAAAAGCAAGGCGCTGCCGTCGAAATGCCTAAACCTAACAATTGCCAGCTTGACAAGCGCAGGAGTTATGCTGAAAAATATCAGAAGCATGTACCTTTGGGCTATTGTTATTATGTGAAATGTTCTTTCGACAATCGAGAATCGTTGGGTCCATTCGTCTATATCAAACGTTCAGACGATGACGATGTGGCTCAAAGATTCGTAGAAGAATTAGAATCGAAAATTCAAATATTATACGACAAATTTAAAAAACCTAAAGACATGGTCATCACACCAGAGCAACAACGAGAATACAACGAAACCATCGAATGTCACATCTGTAGACAATTATTCGATAAAAAGTCTGAAAAAAGAGAATATCACGACCTCTATTTGAAAACTGACGTGCTTTTCTTGGCTGATGTGTTCGAAAATTTTCGATGAGTGTATCGTCGACATTATGACCTAGATCCGGACTCCGTTGGGATGCTCTCTTGAAAACAACTAGGTTCGATTGGAATTATTAACAGACGTAGACATGATGCTCATGTTCGAAAGAGCTGTGAGGGGTGGTGTTTCTATGATTTCCACTAGATTTGTACAGTTGGGCCATGAGTCATCCTTTACCGATCAGAAATTTCAAATGGGTCGAAACGTTGGAAGAAAAAGAAAAATGGAGAGACTATCCCTGTATTCTAGAGGTTGATTTGGACTATCTGGAAAAGTTACACGATCCACACAATGATTATCTGCTAGCTCCCGAACGAATAGAAGTGAACAACATTGAAAAACTCATTCCTAATTTAAATCACAAATGCAAGTGTGTGGTCTACTGCGAAAATCTGAAATATTACATCGATCGCTGTTCTGAAATTGATCGACGTGCATCAAATCATTCAATTCGACGAGGAGCCTTGGATGAAAAAATACACCGATCTCAACACGAATTTAAGAATGCAGGCTGAGAGCGACTTCGAAAAAGATTTCTTCGAATTCATGAGCAATTGCGTGTTTGGAAAATCTATGGAAAACATTAGGAATAGAACTAACATTCAACTCATCATGAGTGAAGTGAAGTCTAGAAAATTAATCGCGAAACCCAGTTATCAACATAGAACCATATTCGATGAAAATCTAGTGGCCGTGCACATGCAAAAGATGCATCTAAGGTTCGATAAATACTGTTATCTCGGAGCGATCATCTTAGATATTAGTAAGCAGTTGATGTATGAGTTTCATTATGATTACTTACCACGAATTCGTGGGTTTGAGACCTAAATTGTATGCTTATCTCATCGATGGTGAAGAGATCAAGAGATGTAAAAGCATCCAAGCGTGTGTGATGAATAAAACATCGCTTTTGAACAGTATATAGACTGTCTTTTCGAAAATTTGACGGTGTATAAACAAATGGCTACGATTCAAAGCAAAATGCATGAGATATACACCAAAGAAATCAATAAGATTGCGTTGACAGCTGACAACGATACGCGAATTATATACACACTTTTGCACTCGGACATTATTCTGTAATATTTCAACAAAATCAAGAGGATGATGAATGGAGTACGACTGAAGACATCAAAATGTCGTAAGTTTAAAAAAAACTCATGAGTTTATAAATTAAAAAAAGAATAGAAAAAAAAATAATAAATAAAAAACAAAACAAACAAAAAACAAAAAAAACCCATATGAATAATAAGAAAATAAAACACATATTCGTAGAAGGTGTCGTCTTACCCAATGAACCCCTGTCCAACATTGATCTATCGGAAGCGGCAAATCAAAGATTTTTGAGGTGTGTTTTCTAGAGATGCCTTGCCAAGAAAAAATGACTACAATTCGGAATGTGGAAGTTCAAATCTGGACGATATCGGCAGTGAGGGCATGCATTGGGTCACTTGGTTTTTGAATCGGAATAAAAATTATTATTTCGATAGCTACGGAATCTCACTGCTGATAGAAATAAGGAACTATTTAACGTCAGTTATTTACAATACCGAACGAGTGCAAGCACCAGATCAAGTGTTTTGTGGTCACCTATGCCTCTACGTTCTCAAGAGATGGTCAGAAGGGGATCACTTTCAAGATATTCTCAATGATTTACATTAAAGAAAAAAAAATTTGGATATATATACGGAGAGATATATAAATAAAAAAAATTTTTGGTTGCATTAATTAAAATAATAAAAAAAAAATATATAATTTTAAATAATAAAAAAACAAAACAAAACAAAATATGACAGTCGATAAATTTGGTCGTGCTGACGATAATGAAGGTTCCTCTAGAAAGAAAAGAAGAACCACAGACAAAATTGTTGGTAACATTGCCAACTTGGAAGAACGATACATTCAAGGATACAAACCTCAACAAGAACCTTTAAATTTGAACAATAAGAAAATCTACAATCTTCACAAACTGATCGATTGGTCGGATGCCGTGACTAAAAAATATGTCGATAGAGGAGACGAAAATTTTCAGATGATGAGAGATAATTGTGTGAATAAAGCCATGACGGACGATCTTGACTTGAAATCTAAAGAATGGTGAATGTAGCGGATCCTAGAGATTCGACGATGTTGCCACTAAAACATATGCCGACTACTCTCACGTGAGATTCAGTAAACATCTGAGAGATCGCTACCTTCCTAAAGTGATGCAGTCTGAATTGAACACGAATTCCAACAAGATAATTAATTTGTCCAGTCGAATATAGTCTGCAGAAGACGTTCTTATCGAAAGAGACATTGTAATCGATCGCTGGATATCTCATGGCATTTAGAAATACCTGCATGTTTCTCAAGTTACAATGATCGAATAGGGAAGGATTGTTTTCTTGAGACCATCCCTATTGGTTTGAAATGCCACTACGATGAATCGCGGTTTTTCTGAAGCAGATTTCACAGTCAATCTCCAATCGAAGTGATTGCTAGACGATGGAACACTAGCTGTGTCGCACTGTCTCATTCTAAATCCCACCGGTAATTTATTCTTTGATTCTATGATCTTGTAGAGACGTACTTTCTCCGTGACTGAAGGAATGAACCAAGATATCTTGTTCAGATTATCTTACACGCATCGGTTGCAGTGGGTCTCATGATGGCTTCGTCGTTTCCCTTTCAAATCAATGTCAGATTGTGTTTGAATCCATAGAGAATGTTACTGTAATCTTCCGCAAATCCGATCATGTTTTTCAGAGGTATCCTGAATGAAAACGTTCCTTTGGGTCTTGATGTCTTGACGACATAGTCGAATCTCAGGGCAGCACTGGTATTGGCTACACTCATGTCTGCAATGGTGTCTTTCACCCACAATTGATTGAGTCCTTTACATTTCGAAAAATCGTTGTGATATGTGAAAAGTCCGTACATCGTGGTGGCTTGTCCTGGATGAAACACGGATTTTATCTCTTGTCCTGTATTTCATATTACTAAACAGATGCATCATACCATTATTGGCTAGAGTGACCACGTCATTATCGGCATAATCGCTTCCGTTTTTCTTGGTGAGACGCTCCTGTATCACTATGCAACTTTTGCTGGGATGAACAAACAGATCCTGATTTTCGACGTTGATTCTTATTTCACTGGCATTGTTTAGACTGGTTCCAGTCACTGGTTCGTACTCATGAACTTCATATTCTTGAATGCTTTCGTCTCTCAATATACCTTCGGTTATATCTAATATATTCGTCATGTTTGTTTTTTGTTGTCTGTGTGTGTGTTTAATTCACTTTTTTTATAAGTAATTGTTTTTCTTTTTATTATTAATTTTATTTATTATTTTTTTTCTCCTTTTAACTATATATATGCAAAAAAAATAAAAGTGAAGGGTTGGTTCTTCAAAATGTCATCTTCTGCAATTCTTTTTCGTAAAATGTTCTGATAATTTCTCTGCTGTCATTTTCATCATTCTCTAACGCTTCTATTTTGTAAGTCACCGGATCCGTGTAAAATATTTTAACGATCTTTAAGATTTCTTTGGTCCATCGAGGAGTGTAACCTTTTGTGAAGAGTGACTTATAAGAAGTGATTCTCACTTGATCGCCGACTGCAAATTTTGGTGATTTGGACTCCTTCTTGATCTTGATCCTTTCAAGATAGAGATTAGCGAAGATGCATTTTTCATTTTGAGGATCGCTAGCTTCATGGGAGTCATCTTGATTGATCTATGTCGCATGTTGTTGTATTCTTCAACCAGTTCGTCTAGAACATCGATATATTTCTTGGCCTTATTAGTCTTATTAGCCGTGAAAGACTTGTACATTTTTTCCTTCATGGTTCTATTCCAATGTTCGATCATGTTAGCTTTCCCGAAGGCTTTGTTTCCAATGGAATAGAGGTCGACCAATGGACGAACATGTCTGTTGTAAAATTCCTTCCCTTTGTCCACCCACAATTTATCTGGTTTTCGAAAAGACGATGCAAATATGCTCTTCAGAGCCTCAGCCATGTAAGGTCCTGATTTATTCTTCAGAGGTCTCATCCATCCGTATTTCGAAAACACGTCGATGACTGTCAGTATGTACTTAATGCCCTTGATCCATTTCAAATGCAATTTCATGTCGACCAGATCGGCTGACCATATCTGATCCAGACCCTTTATGAATACCTTTCTCCTTCGAAATTTACACGTGACAGTCTTGTGTAGTTCGTTCGCCAATGTATTCGTTAATAATGTTTTCTGGACATTTTTTTTATGACCCCATCCGAATCAACGTTTGGTACCGATCACTTTACCGACCAACAAACGTTCGAGTCTCTCCTAGTGGGATCTCGTATATTTTTCAACATCGTCAACATGTTTTTATTGTAGATTCGATTACGATTCTCAACGTCAGGGTGTTTAGCATAACACAGATCGTGAGGGTAAGTGGCCGAATCCACCCTATTGATGAGGTTTGCTCCAAGATTTAGGTGTCAGATCTCAATTCAATCTCTTATTTAATTTTGTGCCAGGTCCCGTGATGTTCTGGCAGATGCATTTCAAAGCAATCAATTTATTTGTCAAACCAGCACCACGTTTGACGAATTGCATTTTTGTCGAACCGCACATTTTACACGTTCCGCAAAGCATGGGACTTTTATTTTTTATCAGTACTTTTTTAACATTAACTGTATTAGTAACTCTCTTACATTTGATGCAATACATTTTTTTTTCGTATATATATATATATATTAATTATTTATTTTTTTAATTTATATATAATTTTTCTTCTTCTTTTATATATACATTTTTTTCAATCGATTGCTTCTGGAATCTTTTTAGGATCCAATAATTTACCAAACGATTATCTCACTTCTTCCCTATCTTTTTCCTTGAGAGAATCTTTCAATTCTTCCTTGAGAATCTGACGACTCTTGACTCTTATCTTCGCTTTCATGACTTCGTATTTTTTGTTTTTCATTCGATATGTCGATGAATTCACCATCCGAAATCCTACCATCTTTCAATGCTATAGAGATCTTATCCAACACGGAATCGATCTTTGCATCGGCCAAAATGTTGATGTTTTCGTGTTTCTTGGCCTTCACGGATAATTTCTTGGAGAGAAATTTTCCGATCGTACTGACGAATCCGACAGTCAAAGCCAATCCTTCTATGGCCAACACGACTGGAAGAGCAATGAGGGCAGTCGACAATAGACTGATTCCAGCAACGTTCAAACCCATAGAGATCGTGATGAGAATCAAATCCATACCACTCACAAATTTCTCTAATCTCGAATATTTCTTATTAAGCGAACAACAAAAATCTCTCTCTCGCGTCAGATACAATTGAATTCTATTGATTTGTTTGATTCAATACCTCTGTGCCTCATCATCACTACTTTCTGGTGATAGAAGAGGTGCTGTGTGTTCCACCCTCTCTAACAATGGATAGATGTTTTTACTTCGAAGTCCCATTTTCATTTTATTTTTATTTTATATCTATTATTATATATTTTATGTATTTTATTTTTCACTCTTTATTATTTTAACAAAATTTTTTTTTTTAGTGGTAGTGTCGATCATACTTGTTAGAAAGATATGGGGAATAACACACTTCATCGTCATCATTGTCATCATCCGGAAGATATGGGAAATAACACATAATGATTTTTAGAACCTTTCGACGAAACCAAGCTCTCGGTTTCATGGAATTGTTTGTCATAATTATTATTATATTCTTATTATAAGTTTTTTTTTATTATTATGAATATTATAATTTTTTTTTTTATTTTCACCTACTTATTATTTATCAAAAAAAAAAAATTTTGTTAATGTTTTTTTTTACATGGAATCCATACATTTGTTTCTAAAGTTTTCATCCATTAAAACATGGAATCCAATATTAAAAACCTCCTTTCATGGTAGTGGTCTCTTATTTTCCAACAAATATTTCAAAATGCTTCCTTTCTCTTCATTGGTGAGACCTCGATGCACTATCTTGAACTTTTCCAATTTAGTGGGTATGGGTTCTCTGACACTAACCATGAATTGCTTCCAACATTCGATCAAATCGTCGTGTCAGACACATCCCAATGCAATCATGAAATACATGGAAACGATTTCTTTCCATTCCATCATGAACCACGAATGATCAATGTGATTAAATTCTTTCTCATCTCGACAGCCAAGGTGCCTTTCGCACATGATGTGAGGAAACTGATCATTCATGCAGACCACGTAAGCTCTGCACAGTGCCATTCGGAGAAACCGAGCTCTCGATTTCATGGAATCATTTGTTTTTCTCATAATTTATTTATACAAAAAAAATATTTTTTATTATTTTCTCATTATCTTTTTTTCTATTATTATGATATTATATTTTTTTTTTTTTATTTCTTATATAAATATATATAAAAAAAACAATTATTATTTAACAGAAATTTTTTTAGTGGTCTCCCCTTTTCCAACAAATATTCCAAACGCACCCCCTGTCTTCGGTGGTCAGACTTTGATGTGCTAACTTCAATTCTTCCAATTTTGTAGGCTCTGGTACTCCAATACAAGACACAAATTGTCTCCCAACATTTGATCATGTCGCCATGTCGAACGTATTCCAATACAGGCATGAAATACATGGTGATGGTGTCTTCCCATTCCATCAGAAGACCTGAACGATCAATCTGATTAAATTCTTCCTCCTCTCGATAACCGAGGCATCTTTCATTCAAGACATGTGGAAGTTGTTCATTTACGCAGATCGCATACGCTCTGCACAGTGCTCTTCGAAGAAACCAAGCTGTCGTTTCCATGGAATCATCGTCATAATTTTTAGATAAAAAAATGTTTCTGTTCTTATTATTTTTTTTTTCTATTATTTTGTTTTTAGTATTATTTATATATATTTTTGTGTCTCTTTTATATCTATTATGCTTTTTTAAAAAAAAAAATAACACATCTCTTCTTCTCATCATCAAATAATGTGATGGTTCAGATTGTCTATGTCATAACTTCCTTTGGAAATTCGTATCTCGAACCAATCGAATCCGTTGGAATACTTAAATGCGTTATTCTTTTCGGTGACATTGGGAAATGAATAGTAAGTCTCGAGATTAACCAAACGCCATCTTGTATCTCTTTTCCTTCTTCAATTCGATGGAACGTTTGCATTTAGTCGTGAATCGAGTGGTGTTGTGACTCACTATGATTTGAAAGGATTGTTTTGCAGCCGTATTCTTGGCTATCTGTTCTAACAGATTATGTTCTGACATTTTTATTATTATTTATATATATTTTTTTTTATATTTTATCGATAATATTTTTTTTATTTTCTTCTCTATTATTATTAGGAATATAAAAAAAAATCGTTGAATCCACTTAGATATTTTCTGTTATTAAATTCACTAGTCAAATCGATCACCATGAAATTGTGAAGTCCTTTGTCCCACACCTTCTTACAAAATCTCCTGAATTCTCCCATACTCATGTCATTGGCTATGTGATCTCCATAAATGTGATTGAGATTCTTGAGATCCTGACAAAAGAGACACAGAAAATTAGCATTCTCCCTTATCATCTGTCTGGGCAGTCGAAAATAATTCTGAGACAAATAGAAACAATCCACATTGCTGTGATGCCCTCGAACATAATACGATTCACATCGATTCTGTCTCTCCAATAGCAGATCGTCGAAGATCATGAGATTCTTATTCTCCGACTTCAACCGTCTAAGATTGGGAACATCGTCGGCATTCTTGTAAAACTGACACTCCAAGTTTCTCTTGGTCATTTCTCTCGCCGCTCCTTCTAATATATTCGAAGTCTTGTATCCTTCAAATTCGTCGTGATTGTCATAGATTCTCAACATAACATCCTTGGGTAATTTATGCATCATGCACTCTCGAAGCAATCTGTATTCCGGTTGAAAGAGACTCTTGCCAAAAACGAATAATCTGTCTTAATCCAGCCAACCAGGTCGCAACAATAGATTCATCAAGAGATTGGTCTTCCCGCAATTCGATTTTCCCACTATTAGACCTCTTATGCTCATGGGAAAGAACTCGCCATTCGACCTCTTGGTCATCACGTCATTCCAAGACATGTCTTTAATATTCATTTTTTTTCTCTAATTTGTTTTTACTATGTTTTGATTTATGTTTTTTTTCTAATTTTTTTTCTGTTTTAATTTCTATTTTATATATATATATATATATATATATATATATATATAAAAGTTTTTTTTATTATTTATAAATCACTTTCAATCCCGATCCTTTCTTCATTTTAGCCAAGTCTTGTATTGGTACGACATCATCATAGAAATCTCTCCAACTTTTCAGTTTGATGCTCGATCATTTGGCAGGTTGTCGAGTTATCAATTTATTAATCTAAGTGTCGACACCTCTCTTACCGGTTTCCAAAGCTATTCTTCCACTCGCTTTGGTCGCAGCTTTCTTACCCGCATCGATTGCCGTTTTCTTTCTGACTTTGAGAGCGCTCGACGTGATCTGTTTTGCGGCATCGCTTGTGAATTTACGAGTTAAAAGTCGCATCATCAAATCCACGATGCCCGATCCGCTGTAGACATAAGATTTAGCGCACCCCCAGTTATTTATCACTAACATTTTTTTAAAATTATTATTATTATTATTTTTTTAAATATATATTTTTTTATTTTATCCATATCAATAAAATATGTCAAAAATGCTACTGGCAGCTTCGTAATGTTGGAAGACTGTGACCTTATCTTAACCAGCCAGCACATAAAAAACTTGTGCACTCCTTCATCACCTCACAACTAGACTATTGTAATTCAGTGTTAGTGAGGCTGTCCCAGTGCCTGATTCAGAAGCTTCAAAAAGTTCAGAATACTGCTGCTAGGATAATTACTGGTACCAAATGCTCTGAACGCATAACACCTGTTTTAAGACAATTACATTGGCTTCCAGTTAAACAGAGGATTGACTTCAAAATATTGATCTTACTATTCAAATGTATCCACAAACTGGCTCCAGTTTACCTGCAAGAGCTCCTCACTGTATATAAACCAAATTCAACTGGTTGTGCCTTTTAGCAGATCTAATCAGGCTCATGATTGTGTGTTCTCCATCGTGGGTCCCAATTGTGGAATTCCCAGCCAGTTAGTGTCAGAACTTCAGAAACTCTTGATGTCTTCAAAAGAAATCTTAAAACTTTCCTATTTACTGAAGCATTCTCCTAAACCTCTCTAAGAGACAATCAAAACAGATGTGACTCTTCATTTCAGAAAAGTGTATTTATTTCTGTCAAGCGTTTTAGAGCACTATTTGTGGTTTTACGCTCTAGAAAATCAATTATTATTATTATTATTATTATTATTATTATTATTATTATTATTATTATTATTATTTACTTAATATTTTTGTTTTTTTTCTTTTCTCTTATTATTTATTATTTCAAACAATTCATCAACTTTTGATAATCCTTCTTAGTCAAGACCTTCTGCCTCAACAATTCGTCGCACACGCTCACTATCTCGTTATCAACTCCGGTGTTACCAGCCTCTCTGCTTGCCATCAAAAAATTCAATCTCCCAAACAAGGTATCGGGATCGCGTGGAAGAAATATCGTGTCAGTCATTCCCTTCCCAGTCGTCGATTTCACAAAATACTCGTTCGCCTTCCATATGGGTTCCCCCACGTGTTTCCACTTGTAACCTCTCCTATCCTTCGGTCTCGTCTTTTTGGGATCGTCGTTCTTCTTCATGGAGTGAGTCTGAACCAGAATGTCTCCATAATTTTTGTAATCCTCCTCGGTGTAATCGCTGGGTCTCTTGTGAGAGAGCAGAGTGGGCAATCCATCAGTCATTTCGTACCTGTTCAGACCGACGATCAAATAGTCGTCTTCAAACCATATTTGCATGTCACCAAAGAAATCGTCATCACTTTCCTGGCGAAATCCATAAATTTCATCTTTTTCTCCACCATCGTCAGATCTGACGCTACTCGCACCGGTCTCGATCCTCTCTGGAGTGTTGAACAAACTTTTCGACGTAACACTACCTATGCTACTCGGATCGGTCTCGATTCCCGTCGGAACAAAATCGGAGAAAGTTCTCTGTGCTAAAGTACCAGGGTGCAAACCCATTATGTGCTCAGTTCCTCCACGATCTCTTTCCTAGCTCGTTCCTGAACCTCGATGACGGGTATGAACAACTTGGTACCCTCTCGTCTCAATCCCATCTCTCCCAATCGTCTCGACCTATCCTGCCATTGAATATTCTCCTTTCTCCGTATTAATTCGCGAACCTGCTCGTCCCTTCGCTTTGAATCTCCGATGTGCAGAAACATTGTTTTTATTTATTATTATTTTTTTCTTTCTTTTTTTTAATGAAAAATAGTTTGTTTTTTTTGGTATTCTTATTAGTTTTTTGAATGTTGTTTTATATATATGTTTTGTATTCTTATTTTTTGAATGTTGTTTATATATATATTTTAAAAAAACAATTTTTTTTATCGTCCGTCTCACAACTCGCAATATCCACATAATCGCGGACCGGAGCGGGCGCACCTCGCACGTTTTAGACTCTGCGAGCTATCTCTCTCTCCTTGCCAAAAACCTCACTACGTCATCGCCGAGGGCTTTCCGGTGCACCGATAAATTCGCCGCTCGATTTGGACTGTGTTTTTTCCGCGGGAATCGACGTTGGATCGCTAGTCTTCCATCCGCACCGGTGGTGCCTTTTTGGTGATATTCTGTCAAAAAAATTCACCTAAATGGCGGGTCCGTGTTACCTTTGCGAAAAGGTGAGTGTTTTCCCGAGAACGGTTGTGTCAAAAGTTATGAGCGCACCTAAAATTGATTTTTTAAGAGGGAGAATTTTATAGAGTTTGTTAAAATTCCGTCGAAATTTTAGTCGGATCCACGTTGATCGTTAAAGAAATTGAACATTAAATCCACGATGCCTCGTCTACCGCAAACACTGTAAAAACCAGGGAAAAGTGACGATGTGATTATGTACGTATCGCATCGTACAAATCCATACATTTCGATCGTGATGAACGCGATATTCTCGAAAAAAATCTAAGTTTTTGGTGAGGTGCGATCGAGACAAAAATGAGATGCGCTTGAACCCGGGGGGGGGGGGGGGGGGTCTATGAGGGCCACAATTTTTCGCCGAGTATGTTCCTTCGAAGCGATCTGTACAGTCTCTTCCGCCAATTAACAACACTTGTTGGGGGTAATACTTGTAACAAAGTAATAAAATATGGCAAACTTGAATTATTGTTCGGCTTTGTATGATCTCGTTTGGGGGGCAGTAGCTCAGTTGGTAGAGGTGCAGGCTGCAAGCCGAGAGGTCCTCGGTTCGAATCCCACCTGCGGCAACCGCGTTGTGTCCTTGGGAAAGACACTTCAACCCCATTGCCCACGTGGGGGCACGGTGACGCTGTGTACTAAGGCGTACTGCACGTCGATGGTGCACCTGTCTTATACCAATGCTAACCCTGCTTGTGTGGAGTTGGTATGTTGGGGAGCTGACAGTTGCTCGCCGTTGCTCGGTGGTTCTCTCCGGGTACTCCGGCTTCCTCCACCCGTAAAACTGTCACGGTCATGATTAGCCATTGTGCAGAAATATGTGACCTTAAAACACAAATAAATAAATAAATGATCTCGTTTGACATGTTTAATCGTCAGATACCCAATTTAGATTATCGGTCTCCCGGTGACGTTCTCGATCTAGAATTTGAAACTTTCTGTCTACGAGGACGCAGTGTTTCTGCATTAAAATGATACTGAAATGCAAGGAAATTGAGTGTTTTGGGTCAAATCTAACATCCTTTTCTTCCCACAGGGCGAACCATGGTCGTCCCGTGGGAGCCTGGACTCTCCAAACCGGCTTTTTCAGCCCCCCCCCCCCCCTACTCCCCCCCCCCCCCCCCCCCCACACACACTTCGAATTAGGCTCCTTCGACCCTGACACACCTTCTGATTACATAAGAGAGCCGCCTTGATAATTTTTAAATGTTGTTTTTTGCGGAGCTTCACTGAACTTGAGCTATTGTTGGGGTGGAATTTACACTCGATAGGTTTCCAAATCAGTCCACTATCCATGTACTGTTTCTGTGTTTGCACCACGCTACTTGACAACCTCAAGCAAAATATAAGTTGTCCACGCAAAAAAGATCATGTTTGGTTCAATTTATTAGAATGAGTCGATATGTATAGGAGCGAAATATTAAAAAACAAATTAAATACTCAACTTCCCATGCACGTGTTTGAAATTTGTCAAAAAACTGCCTTCGTTGAAAAACTCTCACGCTTCCTGGCGTATTCTTTCAAACGTTTTTGTGGAATAAATAGTTGAAACACACTTTCATTCTTTTCTGTCGTCAGAGTATGTTTTCCTTAACCATTTCAGGGACTGAGTTCATCAGAATATCGAATCACCCAAATGACCGCTCTTCTCCTATGTTGAGCCGATGCACAAATCACGATATTGCTTTTTGACTGCTCCACCGATAAATAGCCTATATTTTGTATGGACGCGCAGTACTACATCACTGGTGGAGAACTCTATTTTTTCTATATGTATATATTTTTCCATAAATCTCGATTGATTACTTCTTGATCAGAATCAGTCATTTTTACTGATCACTGACGGAACCTTATCGATGTGTGTGTGTGGGGGGGGGGGGGGGGGGTCCATCGGATCCTATTCCCCTATACCGCCCCCTCCCCCACACACTTTAGCAAATGATGGGCATTCTTTTTAATCAATATTTAATTATCTTAACCCCACAACCAGATGTAACGACATTTTAACAGCGAAGGTTATATATCGTGTCGGTGACAGTTTTACGGGTGGAGGATATCGGAGTACCCGGAGAGAACCACGAGCAACGACGAGCAGCTGCCAGCTCACCAACAATGTAACTCCGCACTGCAGGACAGGCAGGGTTAGATTGGTTGAAGACAAGCGCGCTATCGACGTGTAGTACGCCTTAGTACACGGCGTCATCGTTCTCCCATGTGGACAATCGGGGTTAAGTGCCTTGCCCAAGGACACAACGCGGGAGTCCGAATCGATCGCTCAGACGGTCACCCATCCAAGCCCTAACCGGGATCGACGTTGCTTAACTTCGGTGATCTGGCGAGAAAAGGTTACCGCAACGCCAGCCCCCCCCCCCCCCCCCCCCCTCAATCGTATGAAGATAAATTTCTGCATCTGCAATGGAGCCTGCGTGTAGGCTTACTGCAAAAATCATTTTTGAACACCGAAAACATATAGTTTATGGGCCGTATAGCTTGTACAGTGAGGAATCACAGCCGTTATTTCTGGGAAAATAATTAAATTTGACAGGCGATTGGGAGTAGGGGAGGGGAGTCGCTGAAGTATCTGCGTATTTTTTCACCTACGGTTGCTTTTATGTCAGATGTAGGCCAAATAGTGTTAAATGCGATTTGCCCACATGCCACGCCTTTCTCAAAATCTAGCACATTCTCGTGTTTACTTTCAACTGAAACTCCAGCCAAAGCAAACATATTCGAGTCTGTTGAATTGGGGGGAGGGGGTGGGGGGGGGGGGGGGAGGTCAAACTTGTCTCTAATTTTACCGTACATCAATCACAAAGGGCATAAACCGATCATATAATTTTCTGTAAATGAAAGGAGGATAGATGATGAACTTGATGCTATGAACAACTAATGTAGCTAAAAATGCATTTTTCGAGACCAACAGTTTGCAAATCTCTAAATTGTTGGTCTCGAAAAATTCATTTTTAGCTACATTTGCCCAACATCAGACGATTTGATAACTATTTTTTTTCAATGTTTTAAGAGCTATTGAAATTTCTGGATCAGAGAGTATGTTCAGGCTGAACACTTTGTGGCCTCAGTAATTGTGGGATCTTCTTCACTACTTGGAGAAGCCAAACCAGATGATTCTATATAAAAGAGTTTCAGACCGTTGGGATTTCTAAAGCAGCGCATGAGGGTTAGGGTGTGTGTAGGTGGTTTGTCTTCCCGATTTTGTGGTAACCTAAGTAACGGTGTTTTAGTTCCAATAAATATTCCCTTTGATTTTTTCGTATCTTCACAAAGAAAACAATGGACTTGGGTTTGTCTCGCCGATCTTGTGGGAGTTGTATGTCACCGAGAACAAAGGAAAACAAGTCCCCACAACATATGTGAAACACGACTACAGGTGCCTGTTTGTGTGTACGTGATGGTGTGTATGTGTAAGGGTGAGAGTGTGTAGGTGTGCATGTTTTTAATTGGGCGTTTCTGCCAGTACGAATGAAACAGGTTGAGCACTGTCGTGCTGTACTATGATTTATATACAGGTGGATTGTTGGAATGAGCATTAGCCTCATATAGAATATGTCCCTAACGCAGCCATCTTTGGAGCTTGGGAGTGGGTGAGGGTACTTGCTATAAATAAACAATTTTCAACAAAAACTGCTCGAAGGATTTCAATTTCTCCATGCCTCGCAATCTCCGATCGCATTTAACCCTTTACCCAAACGCAGACGATATCAAAATTTATTATTTTAAATATAATTTTTTTAAATTTTTCAAAATATTTCAACAAAACCATATCATGTGACCTCTCGTTGGAACGACCTCGTCGAGCTCGTTCCAACGAGGGGTCACATGATATGGTTTTGTTGAAATTTTTTGAAAAATAATATTTTTTTAACTGCTGAATTTGCATATTACGTGGCCGGATGCGGCCGATTCGTTGGGTAAAGGGTTAACCCCTTACCCAACACAACGTCCAAAACCAACCAGCGCTATTCACAAAAAAATTTATATTTTATAGTAAATTTCCTTTCTTATTATTCCTACCACAATTGTTTACTACAGGCTTGCACTACAGTGGAAGTCCCCAACTCGGATAATATACTCTCTATTTTTATCTTTCCCAAGCAATTTGGGAAAGAAAAGTGGTGCAAAAGCACAAAGAACAAATAAGCCAAAACTGGGTCGAGTGCAACCGGCGCAGACCCAGTACGGGACGCTCTCTCCCAAGTACAACTCCACGACTGCCGTTGCCAGTGCGCATATACGTCGCTAATGACTCATTCTTTTTTAATCCGCCAACGTCAGAGTTATGTGATCAGCGGGGAGGAAGGATTCTTTCCCGTATAAGAAGACGGGAGGGCCTCCATGTAAACAATTGTGGTAGGTATAATAAGAAAGGAAATTTACTATAAAATTTAAAATTCTTATCAACCTACCCAAAATTGTTTACTACAGGCTGAATAGACAATAGGGTGGAGGGAATCGCATAACCAACCCACACATAACCCAAGTGCATTGGAACCGTGAAGCAGACGGAAGAGGTCCCGAGGCTTATCAACCATAGCGTCACAATCATTAGTAAAAGACAATGAAAGGAGGCATATGGGTCTGTGTGACACACAGACAGAAAAGGGCCGTAACAGCACAAGGCTGAAACTGACCTTCAAGAAGCCTAATGGCTAGAGCAGTCAACAGCCTGAGCAGAAGAAAGAGGACACAATGCAAAAAGGTCCTCCGTCTGCTCCTGCAACTGACGCAGATAGAAGGTGGAGAAAGTAGAGGCATTTCTCCAGTAGGCTGCCTGCATAACATCCGACAACTTGACGGAGTTACAGGTAGACAATACACGCACCTCGTGGGCAGAAATACGATTGGTAATACAATCGCCAGCTGCTAAACTAGCGTAAGCCGTACGAATAGCAAGACAAATCCATCGAGAAATGGATTGAGGAGAGATCTTTTATCGACCAAGAATAAGAGACAGAAAAAAACCGTTTCCTGCCTTTCCGTATAATTGTGTCCGATTGAGATAAATGCGAATAGCACGGACCGGACAGAGTAAAGGGAGATTACCCTCAACAGAAGGAAGAGCACTGATACAGATAGGAGGAGGAGTAGTATCTGGTAACTGATTCTTGGCCAGAAAAGAGCAATCACTTGTAAAAGTAACACTGTTGGGAGAGCTCCTAAAAAACGCCGGGTCAACCGAGAGGGCGTGAAGCTCACTAACCCGTCTGGCAGAAGCAAAAGCCATCAGAAAAGCCGTCTTATATGTGAGAAAACGCATATCCACCTGGGATAAAGGTTCGAACGCCCCCCACCCCCCTCCCCAAGCAAAGCAGCACCCACGAAAGATTCCATCGTAGGGTAAGCTGCAAAGTCCAAGGCCTTTTCAAAGAAAAGTGCCTAACAAGCATGGAGAGGTAAGCAATAGTGCCGATACGACGATTCCCCACATAAGAAAAAGTCTCTGAAAGCATGGACCTGTAACCCGTGATGGTAACAGACTGGAGACCCAGAGAATCAAACAGATATACCAGAAACTCCGCAATCTGTGAAATCGCTGAGGCGACAGGGGAGCGATCAGAATGATTCGACAACTGCAGGTTCGAATTTTGGCTAGAACCTGAGGCAGAATCGGAACCAGTGGGAAGGCGTAGCCGACTAGACCGTTCCAGTTGAGTGACAGAGCGTCCACGGCAAAAGCCAGAGGATCTGGACACGGGGACACGAAAGTGTCCACCTGATGGTTCCAACGAGTCGCAAAGAGATCGATATGGGGACGTCCACAGAGATCGCAAAGAGACTGGAAAACTGCCCTGTGGAGCATCCACTCGGTGGAAATGACCCTGCCCCGTCGGGACAGGGAGTCGGCTAGGACGTTCAGACGACCGGGAATGTGACGAACAGCCACCCCGGCGTGGACATCCTGAACGAGCAGTAGAAGATCCCGAGCCAATTCGTACATTGGAACCGAGTGCGTGCCGCCCTGGATCCGAATGTAAGCAACCACTGTCGAATTGTCGGACAACAGAAGGACCTGGCGATTCGACAGGTAAGGGATCCACTGCCTGAAACTCAGAAGAAGAGCAAAAAGCTCCTTCTGGTTGATGTGTAGAGCTGCCTGATCCTGGTCCCACATCCCGTGAAGGGAAAGACCTGGAGGATCTAACGTCGCACCCCATCCGAGATCGCCGGCATCTGCCTTCAGAACGCGATCGGACGTGGTTAAGTCCAACGGAACACACTGCGTAAGCCACTGGACATCCGTCCAGGGAAGAAGATGAGGACAAAGAGATTCTGGAAACTGAAGCACCAGATCCAGAGAATCTACATTCGGCCTCCAACGACTGAGCAGAAAGTGTTGGAGAGGTCTGACACGCAGCCGACCTAGAGGAATGAGAACCGTCACCGAACCGCTGAGACCGATCAGCCGGAGAATACTCCGTGCCGTCGCGGATGTGAACTGGGACAGAGTCAGAGCAAAAGCTGAGAAAATCACAGACTTGGCCTGGGGAACCGCCACCAAACTGAATTGGGTGCGGAAAGCCATCCCCAGATGACAAAACGACTGAGAAGGGACCAGGCCCGACTTCTCCTCGTTGACTCTGAATCCTAGCGACGTGACAAGCTCAACAGAGTGGCGGCGTCCGACTCCAGTAAGGCAGCATTGGAATGCCTCTGGAGGATATCGTCCAGATATGCCGAAGTAGTAACCCTGGACTGTGTGCGATGGAAACCTATCACATGCGACATCAGTCTGGTAAAGGCCCAAGGAGCCAGGTTGAGGCCGAAAGGCATGGCCTTGAACTGGTAAACTCGCCCCAGAAAAGCGAACCTGAGATACTTCCGTGACGCCCGATGAATCGGAACGTGAAAGTAAGCGTCTCGCAGGTCGATGCTGGAAGCAAAATCTCCCTGGTGAATTGAACGGCTGACCGACCTGAAAGTCTCCATGCTGAACTTGGGAGCAATGATAGACTGGTTCAGGATACTCAGATCGATAACCGGTCGGAGTCGGCCGTCCTTCTTCGGCGCCAAGAACAGGCGGGAATAGAACCCCACTGACTGAATGTTCTTGACGACCTCGATCGCCCCTTTGCCAGGAGATTTTCTATCTCCGTGGACAAAAGTTCCCGACGTAAAACGTCTGAAGGAACTGTGGTTGGAAGAGACACCCTGGACAGAGTGGGTGCCTTCGGAAGGATATTCGCAGCCCGGACCGAACAACATCTAACACCCAAGGATCGGATGTGATGGTGGCCCAACGGTCTGCGGACTCTGCTATCCTTCCTCCAACCTGGGACGAATCGAGGTGAGGACCTTCATTTCGAGCCCCGACGAGGCCCGCGAGAGGAGAAACCACCTCCTCTACTGAATGAAGAATCCTGAGACTTACCTCTAGTCTGCCGACGCTTACCCTTACCCCTTGCGTAAGAAGTAGTAGCGGTGCCAGAAGGATCAGCCTTTTGCTTCGCAGAGGAAGCAGAAGGGTACTTGTTAGGCTTGGAACGGCCCCTGCCTCCCCTAGAAGGCTGATCAAGCTGATGAAACAGCAGTTGATCTATGGAATGACGTAGCACGTCATCCCGGACCGTCGACACGCAACCATGGAAAAGTTGCGGACCTGCCACAGAAGCAGATCGAAGAGCAGCGCGCTGCTCCTCAGGAAGGGATCGGCCTGTGTCCAGCACAGAGTCCCTTCGAACTAATTCCAAATTAGCCGTGTTACTGGCATGCGTGTGAGTAAGATGCATGAGCGCCTTGGACAGCACACGCAAAGGAGCCTGTACCTCGTCAAACTTATCTGGAGGCGGATAAGCAGCTAAAGCTGAGACGACGTGATCTGAGAGAGAAAGCATACCAAGCATCTCTCTCGATAAGCCCAACGTGGACTCCAGAGTCGTCATCGGAATGACGGCAGACTTGGGCTTGGAAAGCCCGAGGGAATTGGAGTCCTGATCCAAAACCGTCAAAGTCTGGCAGACTGACGGATTGGCGGAATCGTAGGAACGATAACGCACCGGAGGCAGAAAGGTGTCAACCCTGGTGAAGTGCGGAGCCTTCATAGCCTTGGAACTCAACTTAGAGTCCAAGGCTGAAAATGCTTCAAACACCTGTACCGACTGGCACGGTCGAAGACGCCCAGAAGCAGGTTGCTCCATAAGCTGTAGGCGCGCGACCGATGATCGCGGCCTGGCTGACACTGTCGGCTGGTTTGATGGTTTGAGATCCGGAAGTAACCCAAACACAAAATCAAGAGCTGCCCCCAAGTCCGAAGACTGCTGGCTCTCGACATCAAGCATGTCTGACTCCTCCCCTGAGTCGGAAGACACATAGCCCATCGTGGGCAAACCAGCCGACGCCTCCCATGGTGTCGGAACACCAGGGGGATCAGAAAGCGGTCTGTTTCCAATCCCGGGAGGCGACGCCATAGGGGTCGCCTGGAAATCACTCGCTGCCTCACTGGAAGCAACGGAAAGGCTCTTTGACAGAACCTGAGCTTAGAGAGGGCCTCCCTAAGCTCACTGCCCGTACCGGCCGGTTCGACATGGGAACGAACCGGCAAAGTGGCTTCACCTCTGACCCTCTTAACCAGCGAAGGGTCACGACCCTCCAAAACACCCGATGCGGGACGAAACGTCTGAAGGCAGACGTGTAGAGGAGTACGACACACCCCGAGGATCAACATAGCGGGAACTCATGAGAGTCACCGCGGACCTCTGCGGTGCAGAAGGTCCAGGCTGCACAAAAGACGTTGGTCCCCCAAAACTGTTAATGTGGCCAGAATGAGTGGACGGAAACGCCACGGAATTCATAGTGTCCCCACTAAGAACACCCGAATCCAATGACACAACTGTGGTGTTCGACGGCGCAGAGACCACAGTAGACGGTTCGGCCGGCAGCCCCTTCCAACTTCGCCGAGTTGAAGTCAGGGAAGGCTGAGGCCGATATCTCACGTCTACACTACCAGACATCCCTGCAGTCCCCTGCAGGGATAAGCCGAGGCCGGCTGAAACCGAAGGTGAAGCAGACGGACCAGCAGTAATAGTAGATACGTCGGGAGTCGTTGAGGTTGGTGGAATTGCGGAGAGAGCACCCATGCTCGGCTCCGAAGGAGGAGTCACAACCCTAGTGACAGCCTCAGATGTCGACTGGAGGGGGACCGCAGTCCCGGAACCAGGCACCTCTTCATCAGACAACTCAACGGCTCCCGCAGTATCCACTAAAGGAATAGACTGCACATCCCCCACGGAGGAGGAATAACTCTCACCAGACATGGTCGGCTCGAGAGCCCCCGAACGACCGCGTTCTCCTTTCCCGCGGGAGCGGCAGGTACGGCCACGAGAACGCACAACACGGTTCACGGACGCCCAGAAAGTGGATGACCACGATCCACAGAGACCACAGGGCCGATCGGCCGAACATCCATTACACGAGGAGCATGAAGCATGTGAATCGTCCACATGCTTTAGAAGCAAACATTGCCCACAAGGAATAGTCCTGGGCATGATAGAGGAGAGAGAAGCAAAGAAAGTGAAATCAGATGAAAACAGAAGAACACCCCCAAAGAAGAGAGAAAGGTGACAGAAAATTAATTAGACCCCAGGCGGTAGACCGGGAACCAAACAACAGAATGACCATTCTCAGAGGAGAGAAGAAAATCTGCAGAAGCGGTACCCCGCTGACACCTAACTCTAACACAATTAGAAAAATTAATAATTTAAACATTTACAATAATTGTGAAAAATTAAGTCTGACCGCATGGCACACGAAAATCGCGTGCGACTCGGATAAAGAACATTATGGATAATAATTGTATAGAGAATATAATAAATAAAACAGTTCCTGATAATACAAAAGGATACTTGGAACCAAGACGAAAAGGAGACAACAATCAACGAGTTGGATGAACACTGATACGAGTGCAGAAGAACATCTCGTCCCATAGCGGACGAAAAAAAGAATGAGTCATTAGCGACGTATACGCGCACTGGCAACGGAAATCGTGGAGTTGTACTTGGGAGAGAGCGCCCCGTACTGGGTCTGCGCATTGCTTGGGAAAGACAAAAATAGAGAGTATATTATCCGAGTTAGGGACTTCCACTGTAGAGCACGCCTGTAGAAAACAATTGTGGGTAGGTTGATCAGAAATACTATTCACTTTTCATTATTTATTTCATTTTTATCTCAAACACTATATATTATGACCCCTCGGTGAACTCGTCCCAATGAGGGATCATAAGCTATGTTTTGATACCAGAAACAAAAATATTTAGTTATTCAAGATGGCGTGAAGTCAATCAACCTAATAACTGCTCTCTCAGTCCACGGAGCTTAATAACGTGAAGTTGTTACGTCAGAGCGTAACAGGTTTCACTTCACCGAAATTCATGCCATTTACCTTGCACAAATCCAATAACCCTGTATCAACTTTTCAAGCCTGATAGTTGTTTTTGGTCAATATTTTATTATTTATGTATTGGGGTTTAAGGTCACATACTTATCCACAATGGCTAATCGTGACCGTGACAGTTTTACGGGTGGAGGAAGCCAGAGCACCCGGAGAGAACCACCGAGCATCGACGAGCAACTGTGGGCTCCTCAACATTCTAGGCATGGAACTTATCACAACGTACCTTCTACATCACAATGACGAGCAGCTGCCAGCTCCCCAACATCGTAACTCCGCACTGCAGCACAGGCATGGTTAGATTGATTGAGGACATGCGCACCATCAACGTGCAGTACGCCTTAGTACACGGCGTCATCGTGCCCCCATGTGGACATGTGGACATCAGAGTTAAGTTCCCTACCCAAGGACACAACGCGGGAGTCCGAATCGATCGCTCAGACGGTCACCCATCCAAAGACTGACAGGGTTCAACGTTGCTTAACTTCTTTGATCTGACGAGAATCGGTTACCGCAACGACACCGCGCCCCAAAGAATTATTTATTTTGATGTCCAAATGTGGACGTTAGCGGTCTATATATAGTATCTGAGCTTCTATTATTTCCGTAGAAAACTCAGTTACTATACACCGACCGGTCATCAGAAGAAACTTTCTGACTGATTTTTATTTACTCAAACAATACTGAATATTGATTGAACGACGATATGTGTGAAAATATGACATGGAAATGACAAACATGCAGTTCAAACTAAGAACAATGTAGACAGAATATGTAAGCGACTTTGAGTGACGTGTGTCGAACGACTACATGTTGATATTCAAATGAATTTGTGTGGATACTGTACTTCTGTTAAACTTTACAACACGGACTTTAATCAATTATGAGGGGGCGCGGTGGCTCAGTAGGTAGAGAGGTGCAGGCTGCAAGCCGAGAGGTCATCGATCCGAATCCCACGATTCAACCGCGTTGTGTCAATGGGCAAGACACTTCACCCCCATTGCCCATGTGAAGATACGGTGACGCTGTGCACTAAGGCGTAATGCACGTCGATGGTGCACCTGTCTTCAACCAATGCTAACCCTGCTTGTATGGAGTCAGTACGTTGGGGAGCTGACAGTTGCTCGTCGTTGCTCGGTGGTTCTCCCCGGGTACTCCTGTTTTCTCCACCTGTAAAACTGTCGTGGTCCTGATTAGTCATTGTGCAGAAATATGTGACCTTAAAAACACCAATAAATAATCAATTATGAGGAGGTATTGTGAACAATACAATCATTTCTCTTGAACAATAAGGATGTAAATTTAATTTACGTGGAATGAAATGACAATGCCCATCGTAATATTGACTAAAATCTTAACCTGTCAGTGTCAACCAGTTGATTAACAACAGCTGCATGGGCGTCAGATACAAATGTGAGTTTTCAATATTTGCCGTTCAAATATTTTTGTTCATTGTGAAAGTACGGCAGCTTTCTGGTGGGGATCGCTTTAACAACACAAAATACGTTCTATAAAGTTGAGGCATACAAAGACGATTCAGTGTATTTCAGTTGAACAGTGTTTCGTCGATCAAAGTGGTGACACATTGTAATTTGCAGGCTCAAACTGTGAATGAAATTTGAAACAGCGTTCGAAATAATAATAAGACTGGTCTCCTGCTTGTGAGGATTAATTCGGATTTTTGCCTTATTTAATTCCCTTAATGTCTCTGAAGGCTTGATTAATTCTTACTTTGTATTACAGTAAATGATCTGCTTAAAAATTCTGCAAAAATGTGTAATAAATACAGAAGCGCGCAAGCGTTTGAATGGGTTATTTTTTATCTCATTCGTTTGGTTTGTCGTAGAATACCACTCGTAGCTTCACTTTCATTGTATTCTTGTGCCCAACCAAATTCGTACGATAAACATGAACACATTCAAAGGCTTGTGCGGTTCTGTCTGTTCCCATGGCAACACAAATTCACTATTTTAGTTGTTATTGACCAAAAGGGGGCGCGGTGGCTCAGTGGTAGACTGTTGGACTTCTATGCTATAGGCAATACATGATAATAGTGATCCATGTATCAATGTATCTGTGAGAGAATGTATGTGTATGTGTGTATATGTATGTATGCAATTATTGTACAGCCATTGAGCACCGTGTGTGGATTCTAGGCTTTAAAATTATTATTATTATTATTATTATTATTATTATTATTATTATTATTATTATTATTATTATTATACGAAAGATTTCTTCTGAAAGATTCTAACTCTGCGGCTTGATGTTGGCATCAACATTTTCTTGTTTCGCGGCCATGTTACCAGCGTGTATGTATCGGCGCCACTGATTGGTTAGCGAAATGTGATTGACAGGTTTTTGAGTATTCAGCATCATACTATATTATTTTAGCATGATACTTAATTATTTGAGTATGATGCTGAATTAATTTAGTATGATACTCAATTAATTTGACATCGTACTATATTATTTGAGTATGATGCTGAATTAATTTAGTATCATGCTATATTACTTTTCACGATTTCATGAATGCTGCACAAATAATATAGCACGATACTGAATTACGAGAGTATCATGCATTTTAATTCAGCATGATGCTTAATTATTTTAGTATGATACTCGCTTAATTTAGCATCATTCTATATTATTTGAGTATGATGTTGGATTAATTTAGTATCATGCTACATTATTTTGCACGATTTCAAGAAGGCAGCATTTCATGAATGTAGCATGATACTGAAATCAGGTTCACGTACGGGAGGTTCATTATTTTTTTTAGGATGATGCACTAATAATTAAGCATGATTCTATATTATTTGGTATGATTTCATAAATGCTGCATAAATAATAAAGCATGATACTTTATTATTTGAGTATGATGCTGAATTAATTCAGTATCATGCTATATTATTTGGGTATCATGCTATATTAATAATTGAGTATCATACGCTATTATTTTAGCATCATGCTTAATTCACTGATTTATGATCCTGTTCGTAAGTCATAGATCAGCTCGGAGTTCGCGAGTGTCTAAGTCGCAAATGTGCAATAATATTCCAGTAAATAGATGTACAATAATTGCTGTTGACAGATTTCAAAATGGCGTCTAAATGGTTTAGTGTACTCGATGAATGCCAGTGAAGAATGATTATACACAGCGGATTAAATACCCAGCAACTACTAATGGGCTTCGAGTCCGACAAATCATATACCAAAACAAATATAAGCGCTACATTAAAATTAGCTCTTTCATCACGAGCTTGTAGCGCAAAGAGCTGACAAAAGACAAAATGTATTGCTCAATTGCTTTCAGTCAACGACCCTATTTCTTTAGTGTTGACAGCTATTTACCTAGACGATGATCTCAGCCCAATGATCAGAATGGGCGTATCTCTTACAATGCAGCATGCACATACCGATAACCCTCTTAATACGGGCTTCAATTATATTGCAGTCGGAAACTGATACGATCTTACACATTAAACTTGTGCCGACCTAATGATAGGGCTGTATCCATTCAAAGGAATACTAACGGCCCCGGCGTCATTTAATCAAATCGATCAGCATTCAGTAAAGCCAATGTATCAAACACTGTAGCATGCATTCACCGATGAGCCTTAGAAAGAAGGCTAGGGTGGATGGAGGAAACGGGTAGCTAAGCCATTCACCCTTAAACCTCCGCCAGTGCCATCGTCTACTACGCATGCCAAATACTGATACGATATCACAAACTAAACACATTTCAAGGCGTATAATAAGGGCTGCATCCACAAAGCGGTAAACATATGCGCCGCATCAATCGTGTAATATGGGCTAACCGCACTCGCTGAAAGCACAGGCGCATATAATGCCTATATCACAGCTGATCGACTATCCCTTTTATCGAGGTCGCCGATGTGTTTTAAGGGGTCGTCCAACCTAACTTTGGTCAATTTGTTGACATTTTTCCCAATGCCTCAGAAACAGATAAGAGAAGTGAGGAAAGGCAAATTATATATCAAAATAATGAGTAAAGTGCATAGAAAAGGTAAAAATAATTTGTTTCAGGAAAAAAGTGATTTTTATGATTTTGAAGAAGATTAATTTGCCAATGGCGTAAGTAACGAACCGGTAAAACCACAAAATAATCGGTAATTCGAAAGCCTTGTACTCAATATAATGATAATATACTACAGACTCGGAGAAAGCATTTTTTTGACACACACTCTGGTGGGTTTTGATGTTTGAATGTAATAACACCAACACAAATTTTGGATGTTCCGGATGTGGCCATGTTTCAATGATGTTTATTCCGGTCATGTGATTACGATGTGGTTCTTGCAGAAATACTCAATTTGGGCAATCGTAAGAATGCAAGGACGTGATCACGCCCTTTATTTGTTCGAGACAGTGTATGAGCGGATTTGCAAACAGGTGACAGCAAATACTTGCGCTGTTAATGTCATAACTGCAAAATATGGTTCGAAATTCCCTCTCGAGTTTACAGGTCGTCTGAAATTTTATGTTGACAAAAGATCTGAATTATTGCTCACTAGAAAGACAACATGAACCACTTGTAAAAAAATAACCGAGTGTATAAAATCGGGACGATACACATAAAATAAGGCAATATTCATAACAAAGTAAGCAGAATGCTTCAGAAATCACTTTTTCACGAAATATATTCCAAGTGACCTGGAACTATATTGAGCGTGTTGATTTTCCCCCATGTTGTGAAGTTATTTACTTCCAAGTAACCATGGAATTTGTCACGGCTCTGTTTGAAGTCTGCAAAGGACCGATTCAAGATGGGTTGAAAATGATGCATTCGCGCTTTTAAATAAGGTGCGTTTGGACGGTGCTGAGAATTTAGTTTTTTTCTTGCAACCAACCATACTAACACAAGCGTCGATCAGTGTCTTTTGTCAATGTTTTACACTGACAAATGTGACAAATCTCCTTCACCGGAAACTATCTCCCAATTTGCATATCACAATAAACATACCCGCTGTCAGCGTGACCGTGTGGTCAAAACCGAAAGAATTATCGAATCCACGGTCAAAATTAGCTGCAACTGGCTTTTAAACAAATGAAATACACGAAATATTCGCAATTTCTTCATTGTCCATGACGAGTAACTTTTTAACCAGACCACATGCGTTCAGTTTCGTTTGTCGGCATCAAACTGATATTGTTTGTGGTAATTAATAGTACGAGAAGGCGAAAGAAGCCAAATATTTCCCGTCATCTATAAATTAATTAAAATTGATAATTCCTTTTATTTTACTGAAATTATGAATTGATAAATTGGTAGGTGTGTTGCGATTATTATGCCCCAGACCTGGAAGTTGTAAAATCAAAGGTGCATCTAGGGCCGTGCTCCCTTGTATCTCAACCACTGCTACTCCAATTTGAAGGATATTTGGTGTTGTGATCAAGCATCATGGGAAAACAATGCCTGTGTAGCTGCTGTAGCAAGTGTTTCTTCCCACATTTTTTCAGAGTTGTGGTACTTTTTCACTCTTTTGAGTTAGAAAATTTTGTTTATAACTAGTTTATTTGTTACAATTTGTTGGAAAGTGCCTGCTGATACCCTCAAATGTATTGCTACAAAATATTTCTGGTGAAGATTTCGTTCCTATTACTTATCAAGCAATAACCTAATGAATATTCTGTATAAAGCCACCAATCTGATGTTTGACACTTTTATCGGAGCTGTTATGAAGGCTTATAGAACTCAAAATGTTGATTATGGCAGGACTTTTCTATTCACCCATTAATCGATAAATTAAGTGTTTTAGTTGGAAGTAAGAAGCATGAAAGGTTCAGAACTTAAAGTCTAAAAAGAATGTTTTGCAATGTAACGTGATTTTTGCAGATACACTTATTTGGAGGGTTACCTGTCTGATAGTGTTTCGAACATGTGTGGCCAGGATCTTCAAAAAAAAAACAGTTAAACTTTGAGAAAAAAGGCATATGGCTTAAGTGCCGGAGGTAGAGTCATACAAGGTAGAGAGCCCCCCCCCCCCCCCCCCCCCCAGGACATTTTTTGTGTCAAATGGAGCTCACATGTCACCTTTTGGGGATTGCTTTGTGTACTGCGTTCTTGAAAAAAATATGTGAGACCCTCTGGATGTGCCCTTCTGATCTCAATATGCCAATAAGCCTCCTTGGGGAAAGTACATGCAATAATGGTTATGTAAGGTTGATTTGATGTGTTTTGAATAACAATGTACTTTTAAGTACATTAGATGGTTTATTGCAGTGACAGGTTACAGTTACCCTTATTTCTTCTCCAACAGATATGGTGAGTATATTGGTGTCCAAGAGTAAACAAAGCTATTATACTTATTGATAAAGCAGACAAATTTAACAATTTAATCACTATCAAATTGATGCATGGGATAAAAGGAGTTACAGTGCAAGGGGTTTGTAAATATATTTATTCAACTACAATGTATGACTACATAGGAGAATATCATAGTTTCTTTCCAAATCACCACAGTGACACATACATCTTTATATTGGGAGACACTCTTTTGTCCTTCCATACTTCTTCTGGTGGACTCCTTCAAGTTGACCTTTGTTGAACTCCCCAAATCAAAACATAAACAAAAGAAAATGTCTGCCTTCAATCAGTGAGCACTCCACTTATAACATTTGGTCTCAATCTTTATTACTTCGTGAATTAGGAAAAGTATTTCTTCGAGTATGTACTTCAATGTTTATAGAATACAGCTGTTATTTTATTTTGAGGTATTTTATTGTAAAAATTTTGTTCTATTACTTATGCCATAGCAGATTTTCAGGTGGTGCTATTTACACATGGCAGCAGTTCCATGTCAAATTGCAGTTTCCACACGTTCTATGTTTCATTCCAAGCATTTTGGTATATAATTTATTGGGGTTATTCATTTTGGGCCTTTTTTAGACTTGAAAGAAAATTGCATGAAATTTGACCAAAGTTAGGTTGGACGTCCCCTTAACTCAACTATCGCATCACCAATGCGAGTCTGAATTACGTACCAAACTGTCTTCAGACGAATGCACTCTAATGTCAACAATGACTTATGAGCTGAAGCTTTGAGCAATACATAGCTAACATGTCGTATCACGGGTTGACAAACTATGAAAAATTGTACTTGGCAAAAGGTTGAAATAAATACCCACACTCGTCCAGCCTAGAACGACTCACTTCACTGTATTGGGCAAAGGGTTACAATTTATACCTCCTCCCACTAAGCATCTCATTGGCCACTTTAGCCAATGTGGTGCACCTATGAGCACGCCTAACCCCCATAACGGGTAATGAGAACCCTCATGGGCATTTGCTGACGCATTTTTACACTCGCGGCCAGCAGTAATATTAATGATAGCGCACGTACATCAATGTGCTTAAACCTACAACATCTCCACTTGGCGCCAAAATACGCTACATTGTAAGGAGGAGTGGTATATTTAATCCTTCCACGCTCTCAACATCTGGGGGACAAGTGACATTCTACTTCGTAACAACACCAATTAATACTATACTAGGGCGGTCAAATATACTACACTTACGACCCTCTAATTCTGCACAAACGTGTATTTTGTAGAACAGCACTTAATGACATGTAAAAATGGATGATTCCAAACCATGTGCAGTTATTTCCGAACGAGTCATTCAAGTAACAATGACTGCAAGACAGTGCAAAACTGTAAATATGTGTGTTTGTATTATTGACAAACTATTAAATGGTTGAACACATTTATGCATAGATTGCAAAGTCAGATAATACTGAACTAATTCTGTACTGAGCACACTCACTATAATTTTCAATTGCAAAGGTCAAGTACAGAGAGACTTCAATTAATTTAAAAGTGCTCTTTCATCAAGCTTCCATGAGCTACTCGGTGGTGTCTGCCTTCCCCTATTTTAATCAGCCTTTCTGTAGTTTAGATTTTGTGTGCATCAACATATCCGGGAGTGCAATGGCTTAGTGGTTACGCCATTGGGCTTCTAATAGAAAGACCCACGGTTCGTTCCCCACCTAGCAGCCCCAAAAGCAGAATTTTGCCACTACCCCTATTTACATAACTATGGAGCATATAACTCACGGTTTCTAACATGTGAAAAACTATATGTTTCCATGGCGGGGGTTCGAACCCACGCCGAGAGAGTTTCCTTCGGCACCAACCGCCTAGCGAAACTATACTGAACCACGCACACCACTCGGCCACCGACAGACCGGGCCTAGCGAAACTATACTGAACCACGCACACCACTCGGCCACCGACAGACCGGGCGGTTGGTGCCGAAGGAAACTCTCTCGGCGTGGGTTCGAACCCCCGCCATGCCAATGTAAACAAAACCAGCGCCCTTTCTTAATTTTATGGCATCCGAGAAATTTGAAAAAGACAAGTACTGTCGCTGATTTCTTCTGAGGTGCAGTTCGTAGAATTAAGTGCTTAGATGCAACTATCTGATGAATAATTATATGTTTCCATTTCAGTTTTCAGTTGCATGCCTGGTTACAACTCCTCGTAAAAATGACATTTTAAAATTTAACCAGTTTTCCGAAGCCACCGTTTCCCATAATTCCTCTGGTATTTTACTCCTCAACCATTTCGTCCCATGAGTTCCAATGTGTTATATGTGCCAGTAGGCACATAGAACACATTGAAACTTATGGGACGGTTTCACTTTGTAGAAAAAACACCGACGATAAATAGAGGATTGTTATGAGTTGCGATTTCATGTCAAATCGTGACGAATTATTCTTTTGTGTCGTTGGGCAAGGTACTTAATACCAATTGTCCACTTTGACATACTGCACGTGAATGGTGCACTTGTCTTCAGCCAATGCTAACCCTCCTTATGTGGAGTTAGTACCTACGGAAGTTCCAGACGAACAACTTTTCAGTTATCTGTTTTTTTTTCATTTAGATTACCTCCAGCGGAACGATAAAATCGTTCCTCTCAAATTTTATGGCCTGGCTTTTGGGATAACAAGGTGAAACCGGTTCTTTGCATTTCCCTCTTCAGTGATAATAATTTTACACCTCAAACATTTTCTCTTCAGTTTCCAGATGATCGTGTGATAAAACTTTAAATGGTCCTATTGTCTCAATATCGAACAGGTTTTCTGTCAGGCTGACGATAGGAACAAACTAATTTCGCCGTTGGTTCAAGTCACTCGTATATCGGCTTTACGTGACATGAGCAAAAAGCTTTGGTCTGAACCCATTAAGAGTGACAATCAATGATGTGAAAAACAATGAGGCGAGGAAATTGTTGTTACAGAAAACAAAGGGAAACGTTCGATTATCCGCCAGTGTTCTATCATTTGTTGTTCTTCGTATCATTAGAGGGAGAGAGGATTAACACTAGATCATCCACGAAGAGTAGGATCCACCCTGGCAGTAACTCACCTATTAAAAGCAGGAGGAGCACAAGAAAAGTTTCAGACAGTGAATTTTCGAGTTGAACCAGAAGGTGTACCATAGCCCCAAGACACGGTAGAATAGTTCCAGCTCTGTTGGTTTAACCTGGGTACTATGGGAGAGGTTGCGGGGTGGATACCAGCGTTGTGTACTTTTTTATTTAGGGATCGACTCCCAATGTGGTCGTCTAGTGGTTAATTTCAATTCTCCAGGTTCTGTGATCTAGACTTGGCCACACAGGGTTAAAGGATACTTATGGAATAATAAATAAATAAGCTCCAACACAGTTAAATAGGGGCCAATAAATATTTATTTAATAAAGTGTGAAAAATGAATGATATGCCATTAGCCAGCTTTTATTTGAGGTACTGCCTAACAGCTCTCAATGAGAGCTGAAGCTCTTATCCTAAGTTAAAATCATAAGTTAACTTGAACAATTTAATTCCATGAAATTCCTTAGTCCTAATTTTTACCAGCACTTACCAAGAGTTCAAAGCTCTCTACAATGAGGCAACGCTCTTAACATTTAACCAAGGAGAGTACTGAATAAATTAAATAAATATAATAGTCCAAAATCAGTTAGCTCCGCTGAGCTATGTGATTTTAAACCATTTATAAAATAACTAAAACCCACCTCATAATATCTTTAAGAGTTTCAAAGTTGTTAGCTCCGCCAAGCTATGAAGGTCAGTCCCTCCGGACTATCAGTGACTCAGTTCCGCCAAACTGTGTAATTTTACAGTGACAGCAGGCTGCTGAAATACAAATCAGAGATAGCAAAGCACCATTGAGAGAGAGTCTCTCATTGATGGCTTTGCTGCCAAGACTAGTATTGCATCAGCCAACTGCTTTAACACTTTGCATTGTAATAAATGAATGTGGGAACCAAAGATAATTAATATAGTAAAATTTACTAGCCTACACTCCAGCACATAGTCAGTTAATGATAATTTGTAGTACACCTAACATACCTATCTCCAATAATGAAACTGGATTGATGACGATGTTTTGACAAGTTAAGTCAACTTTAATAAACAGTTAATAGGGTGAACTTAGTACTATGTGTAGTAACATTAGAAGTGACCCAGTGTTGTGGAATATCTCATTATAACCACAGACAAACTACAAATTATGCTTACCAGTTAAATTCTGTCTGCCAAGAGCTTCTGACAAAAGAGCTGATCTAAGCTTATAGAGCTTACTTCGTCACAATCGTCCCTAACCCAAACCAACATAGTTGGAACTTGACTGAGAAAGAAGACGAAGTAAGGTAAGCTAAAATATCAAAAATGCAGTGGCTCAAAAATTGTTTTTAAAAAAACAACAACCAATCAGCACAATCAGCCAATATCGATCCTGTCCCTGTGCTGATACCTGCCCCCAACCAAAAAAAACATTTTATTTTCCGAGTCAATGATGGAATGAAAAAATACAAAACATGAAATACACAATACGTGGTTACAATCCTTCCACGATAACATATTACAAGGTTATAGATGGGGGCAATTCACCCAGCATGATAACAATACAAACCAACTGGTGACAATCCACGCAGTTTACAATATCACCAGAAAATTAAGTAATAACAACGGAATCAGTCGACGCATCGTAGCGAACAGTGGGGTCTAACTTTTGAGAATGGGATCTGGTGTAGAAAGAATGCCCAGAAGTGAGAGGTGCAGTCTCAGTGGCAGCAAGAACAGAGGAAGGAACAGAGTCGAGAGAAACAGGTGTACGATGCCTACGACGAATGAAACGAAGGAAAGCATTACGGAAAGCAATGTGCTGGTGTTTCCGAAAACATTGGACACAACAGTAAAGTGCAATACATAATACTAACACACAAAAGGCCATCACCCATTTGGGGATAGAACTTGCTTCAATAGGTTGAAGATTAATAAAATCCAATTCTGTAATGAGAGAAGTCATAGGGATATGTCGTATGGTAGAAGGTAAAGTAAAATTGTCCCATAAAGATAATTTGTTTAAAACAGGTTGCCATACCCTGGATGGTGAGACATAAAACCAAGGAAATATCTTAGAGACAGGAGCATCATAAAGTGTGTCATCGGATCCATGGTAATAAGAAACCAATCTCAGCCTCCACCAGTTGCTATACAAGACGAGTTTAAAAGGAGAACACCAACTGGAGGTCGAATTCTAACAGTACGAGGTGATTCACGCCGAGGACATGTCACGGAGAATCGAAGATGGATGCGGGTACTAATATACCACACTCCATCACCAACTCTCACGGCATGGGGAAGCACAAGTTGTGTCAAAACTTCAGTTTTACAGACGGTGTTTACGAGAGCTCTATCCTTTAGGAATAAAGCCACTAAACAATTTGGTTTGGCGTGAATGGTATCAATTTCTCCAGTCAAGGGACAAAATAATTGTGGGGTGTCTAAACCATCTGAATGCTCGGGCAACTGAACGACACGAGTTCAATCTTGATTAATAACTAAAACATTTGATTCAAAGGCATAACGTGCTACAAAGTTATCTAATTCTTTGATACGGGCTGAAACATTAGAAAATGGAACAGGTAAGGAAATAACCTTAAAAAGTCCAAAATGATATTTAATATTTACAAGAGGCACTTTAACCATTACGAACAGTGTTTGTGTTCCAAATAAAGCTGTGGTGGTCAGTAAATTATCATACTGCCACAGTTCCTGCTCTGGATCTACGGGTAACTTGGTGTGGTGATCCAATTTACCGGTCAGATCAGTCAGAACAGACTTCAACACTGAAGGTTTAACAATATCCGGAGTCAGCTTAAAGCTAGACAAAGTGTTAATTTGACTGCGTAAATGAGTCAAATGCAGTTGTGCCTCGTTAACCATGAGAACAACGTGCGAATTAGCATTTCTAATTCATGATAAAACTGTACATAAGTTTCCAAATAAGTAAGGCGTTTCACATGTATATTCAAAATAGCATTTAACCAAGAAGTAAGGCTAGCTGAACTCCCAATAATCTCATTTATTTTCTGTCGATTTTCATGAACATGTGAACGAGTGATATTAATCAAGGACAAACTTTCCTTTTAAAGACTGTGACATCGTTTCCTGATTAGAATATAACCGGTTAATATTAGCATTAATATTGTCCAAATCACCGGAGGAAAACGTGCCGAACAGAAAACTTAAGGCATCACTCACAAAGGGTAACAATGCTCTACGTCCTCGAACATCATGAAGCTGTTTATAATCAACATAATCGTCTGTAATATGTCGGAACTTAACAGAAAGATAATCAACTCCATCAGCTAACCGTTGCACGACAGCAGCGGCATCATGACCAAGGGTACTATTTCGAAACAGGCGTTGTGCAGGTGAGGAGCTCACGTCACCTGTGAAAGAGTCATGTAAATTATTAACATTATCCTGTAAATCTCTTAACTGAGTTGATACAAATATTAAGTACGACTCAAATGGACCTAATTGGATCACAAATGTTAATATCCAGTCACTGGATACCATATACACATTTTTAATCTTGTTAAATATAGCATTATCCCTAACTACTACTTTGGAGTGAACTTCGGCACAGAGGTAAAACAATATAAGGTACCAGATAGGATGAACCATCTTCCTACAAGAGAAAGAAATAAGACTATAAAAGACAGTTGTCAAACCTAAAACTATCATGGCTGGATAATGGGAAGAAATCAGTGTGAGAATTCCATGGATCCAAAGGCATCCACACATCCGTTTTGAACGACCCGTAATTGGGTCGCTACTTCAAAAGAAGTCTCACAACCAGGAAGAATCAAATGTGACAATTGTCAATGATTTCCACCAATATCCAAACACATACCAAGTGATGAAATTTATACAAAATGACCTATCCTAATTAATTCATTTGACAAGTTCAGGCCTTCCGTCAACCACGGAAGAACGTAAAATCGTTATAATAACTCCAAATCCCAAAACATGACAAGTAATTATTTTTCGTCAAACTTGCTGAAGATGTCTTTGGTGGAATGGTGTGGTGTAAAAGATTTCTGACTCTGTGGTAACCGTCTTGGGTCATCTCGAGTCTGGACTGATGTTGATGGACCGTCAATTCACACCTCAATCTGTTCATCCTGAGGGTTAACGGGAGAATGGACTGTGACGTGACGACGTTGTTGTTGTATCAATCCTCTACGCTGCCGTTGTGCCTCTTCTCGTGCCCGAATACGACCATTTGTAGGTGCTCTGGTTGGAAATGATACCCCGTCAGGGTTAACAAAATGCCGATTGGGCACCTGAAGAGTTGTGGCAACATCAGCTGCATCAGCAACTGTCATGTCATGCTCTAGTCTGGTATGGCGTTTCAGCGACGTTCATATCTTCTGGCACACAAAGGACATTGATGGAGGATTTTATGCCCCTCATGCACCCGATTCCAATGTTCCCGTAGTTGTCCATACCTCCGGTAGAAGCGATGACCACAGGACTTAACTGGACACATCATTCCATCTTTTTTCCAAATTGGAACATCATGATCCAATTCTTCAAGTTCATTGTGACTCACCTTCAGAACCAATTCCATTTTCCTCTGAAAGGAAATGAGTCAGCAATAAGCAACATTGCTATGTGGTTCTATTTTGAGTTGCACCTTATTAAATAAAATCAATAGTGACCAGTCAAAAGGAGGAGTATACTGCTTCGTTCTTATAACTTAGAACAAAATATAGAGCTTTTTCTTAGGCTTTATTGCCGATATTTACACAGCTTACGCGACGCCGATTATTATTATCATCCGATGCACTCGTTTTGTAGAGGAGAAGACACCAGCTAAACCAGCACTATCGTCACATCTTCCTCTTTTTAAGAAGGTTCTCGCCTTAAGCAACTTAAACAGTTCAACTAGTGACAGTCTCAAACAAATAAACACTTTTAACAAAATCTCTGGAAATACTAAATATAACGCACCGAAATGTGCCATGATTTAACTTTGTCAATTAGAACTGAAATTTTCTAAATAAATGTCTTTTGTAATCACAAATGAATTTACTGACCTAACCATAGACTTGTAACATTAATAATACTGCATAACTTTAGAAAGAGGATTTCCATCAAGATATGAATGGCACATTTAAGTATTTTAAGAGATAAAATCTTTGAGATAAGTTGGGCGTTTTCGCGATCTTTCGGATCTACGCGGGCTATTGACTTCATTGTTAAATGAGACAGTTTTGGGTTGTTTGTCGTTACCCGTGCTGAAGTTATGAGATACTTGAACATTTGAACCATTCTCTGATGAAGTTTGTACTCGATCAGTGTTTTTTTCACTTGAAGTGTCACAGCATGTTTCTGGAGAACTCACAATTTGTTCGTCAAAATGTTCTTTGGTGGCACGTAAATGCTTTCGGTTGCGTCTATAGACTCTGCCATCTTCTGTTCGCACTTGATACGATCTGACATCAACTTGTCCATCGACACATGCTTTTGCCCAAGCCTTTTCTCTCCCAAAAGGTCTAATTCGTACTGTTTCTCCACTTTTTAATGGTTTTAGTTCTTTAGCATTTCTGTTATAATATTTAGTTTCTTTCTTTTTTTCTTTCAACTAATTTTGTATGTATATTTCCAGCAATGTTTGGTTGTAGTAAGTTGGTTGAAGGTGGAAGCAAAGTTTTAGTTCTTCTGCCGAATAATCGCTGAGCTGATGAATAGCCAATACCTTCTGTAGATGTGTTTCTCCAATCCAATATTGCAAGATTTGGATCCGTTCTATCCTGAAGAGATTTTCTCATTATATTTTTTACAATTTTCACAGCATTTTCGACTTTACCGTTTGATTGTGGGTATCTTGGTAATGATGTTACATGCTCAAAATCATACTGTTGAGAAAAACATTCAAAGTCTCGATTGTTGAAAGGCGGACCATTGTCTGAGATTAACACATCCGGTATTCCGTGACGAAACAAGTGGGCTTTCAATTTATTGATAATTTCTTTTGATTTTTGATCATGTAGTCTATCAACTTCAAAAAAGTCAGAAAAATAGTCAACGGTTATCAAGTAATGTTTTTGTTCAAATTCAAACAAATCACAAGCAATTTTCTCCCATGGACGTTGGGGTATTTCATGAGAAATTAAAGGTTCTTTCTGTTGGTCAACATGACATTTATTGCAAGTTTCACATTTGCTTACAAATTTCTCAATCTCTTTGGTCATATTTGGCCAATATAACAGTTCTCTTGCTCTTCTAAGGCAGCCTTGAAGACCTGTGTGTGAAGAATGAATGCGTTCTGTCATTTTGTTGTGAATACTGTTTGGAATGACCACTCTATCTCCTTTAAAAATTAAACCATTCTGCACTACTAACTCTTCTCTGAGTGGAAAGTATACTTGGAGGTCCAACGATAACGCACTTTTTTCATCGGGCCAACCTTCTTGAATAACATGCTTCAATCTTTGTTATTTATTTATTTATTGATGTTTAAGGTCACATATTTATGCACAATGGCTAACCATGACCGTGACAGTTTTACGGGTGGAGGAAGCCGGAGTACCCGGAGAGAACCACCGAGCAACGACGAGCAGCTGCCAGCTCCCCAACATCGTAACTCCGCACTGCAGCACAGGCAGGGTTAGATTGGTTGAAGACATGCGTACCATCGACGTGCAGTACGCCTTAGTACAATATCGTGCCCCCACGCGGACAATGGAGATGAAGTGTCTTGCCCAAGGACACAACGCGGTTGCCGCAGGTGGGATTCGAACCGAGGACCTCTCGGCTTGCAGCCTGCACATCTACCTACTGAGCCACCGCGATCCCCTTTAATCTTTGTAAAGGTTCACCGTCTTCCATTGATTTGCATATGGGAGTTATTTTCTCTTCTGATATGTTAAGATACGCACGTTGGTCGATTGCAAAAATGTTGTCTTTGTTCAGATCATCTTTTTCAAGTGGTAATGATGCTCTACTAAGTGTGTCTGCCATATACATTTCTTTACCTCTCTTATATAAAATTGTGAAGTCAAATTTTTGAAGTTTTAAAAGTATACGCTGTAGTCTTTTTGGTGCACTTAGCAGACTTTTACGACATATAATTTCAAGAGGTTTATGGTCAGACTCGACCACAATATGGCGACCATAAGTGTAATTTTCAAATCTTTCCATCCCAAATACAACTGCCAATAATTCTTCTCAATTTGGGCGTATCTCTGCTCGGTAGGAGTTAGGGATCTTGATGCGTATGCGATAGGATGCCCATCTTGTATTAAACAAGCACCAAGTCCATTTTCAGATGCGTCAGCTTGTAAAATTGTGTCTTTGGACATATCAAAAAATTTTAAAACTGGAGTGTTTGAAAGTACATGTTTGATTTTTTCAAATGATTGTCCATGGACATTGTCGTCCCACAAAAATTCATTTTCTTGTTTAAGCAGCTGACGAATAGGTGCAGTTATTTCCGATAACTGTGGTGCAAACTTTTGTATGAAATTCACCATTCCCAAAAGTCTTTGCACACCTTGTTTATCTTTGGGTGGAGGCATGTCACTTATAGCCTTCACTTTAGCTGTATCAATACATAATCCTTTACCTGTGATGGTGTGTCCAATATAGGATACAGACATGAGTCTCAGTTCTAATTTATCTTTATTGAGTTTTATATTTTTACGTCTACAAACTTGAAACAGCTGATTCAACTTTTTGTCATGATCTAATAAAGCTTCGTGATCATTGTCACCACAGCCATACACTAAAATATCAGCATGAATTGTCTTTATTCCATTTATCCCTTCGAGAGCTTCATTAAGCCTTCTTGCGAATTCTTCCGGCGCTGGAGAAATTCCAAATGGTAATCTCGTCCATCGATATCTACCCCAAGGCGTTGCAAATGTTGTCAAAAAACTACTTTCTTTATCCAATTCTATATGCCAAAATCCGTCTTTAACATCAAGTTTGGAAAATATTCTAGCATTATGTAAATCAGATAAAATGTCTTCTATTGTCGGAGTAGGGTAGTGGTTACGTTTAAGAACTTTATTTAGTGGTTTTGGATCTGTGCAAAGTCTAATTTTTCCACTAGGCTTTTGAACGACAACCATTGCTGATATCCAATCAGTTGGAGTATCAACAGGCTTCAGTATACCTTGTTCAATTAATCTATTGATTTCCTTCTGAAGTCCTTCTTTTATTGCCACTGGTACTTTTCTGCAGGGTAGCTTAACAGGTTGAATTTTTTTGTCAATTTCAAGATGCAACTGTCCTTCTAACTTCCCTATATCTTCAAAAATATCTTTGAATTTCACTGAGTTTTCTATGCTACACTGGGGTTCCACAGGGTGCTGTACTAGCATAGCTACTGTTTCTCCAGATTCAAATTTTTCATCATTTACTGTCATCAGGTTCATGGCTTGTATGACTCTTACTCCTAGAATAGGATGCATATTTCCTGGCACAACAACAAATTCAAGATTATATTTCTTCCCTGTTTTCTTATTTCGAACAGTTAGTCTCCTTTTACCTACAGGATGAGTTTTTGTTTTGTTATACATCACTAAAGTCATGTTGGCTTCATTAAGCTTCTCAAGTTCCAAGTCTTGCAGTAATGTTTTATACAATTGTTCAGTCAACACATTAACTGTAGATCCACAGTCTAGTTGAAACTCTGCCTCTGAGTTCTCAATAATCATTATTGCCGTTATACGTTTTTAACAGAGTGTACTTCTTCCATAGTTAGTATAAATTCTTCTTCAGGTGAGGAAAGATCATTGATGTTATGGATGTGTCGACGAGCACTTCTTGTTCTATTTTGCTTAAAATTTCTATCTTCTTTTCTTTTCTGGCTGAGGCATTTTTTAGAAAAATGATTTAGCTTGTTACAATTCTAGCAGGGTTTTCCCCAAGCGGGACATGCTTCTCTGTTGTGTTCATGATGTGAACCACAAAACATACATTCACGTGAATGAATTTTTGGCTTCTGATATGTCGAGATTTTTTTAGCTGCAGTTTGTGCGTTAGATTTACGGGTTCGAGCTCCAGTTCTGACATATTGTACTTCTTCAATTTCTTTTAACTGAGATACAGATTTTTCATCTGCTCTACAAATGTCAATGGCTTTTTGAAGATCCAATTTCCTTTCTTGCACACCTTTTTCCTGGTCTGATTATCTGCAATACCCATAACAATTCTATCACGAATCAACTCGTCTTCTAGGATTCCATATTTACAAGTTTTTGCAAGGGATCTAAGAGCTGCTACGTGAGCATCAATGGTTTCATGTGGTTCCTGTGACCTTTTGTTGAAGTTATATCGCCGCTCGTAGGTTTCATTGGTCTGGCCAATACAGAATGTTTCAAATTTGTCGAGTACTTGAATTATATCAGTTTTTTCAACTTCAGTAGAAAATTGGAGACCATCATAGATTTCAAGGGCATCAGCACCAATGCAAGTCAAAAATGTTGCTGTTCTTAAATCTTTGCTTTTATTTATCAAGCCACTTGCTATCTCATAATTATCCCATATTCCTCCAAATTTCTTCCAGTTTGTGGATCAATTTCCTTTCATGTCCAATTTCGCTGGAAACGGAATGTTTGTCGGTATTAAGACTGTTTGGGCTGGGAATTGTTTTACCTTGACAATTATTATGGCGGTTGATATCAGTACTTACCGTGCAAGGATTGGGACATTCGGTGTTGTTAAGGGTATTGAATCTGCATCGCTTGTGAGGACACATACCTGTTACTCTAAAATGATATATATGATGTTGGGGCATGCTGGATTAGCAATAATCATCTATTTTCTGTTGATAATCAGCGGAAATGTGGAGCTAAACCCAGGTGATCCCACCAGTAAAATGTCGATAGTACATATAAATGTCCGAGGCATTCGAAATAAAATCGACCTAATTCAAGCAGAACTTAGCGACTTTGATATTATTGCCATTACAGAATCCCTGTTAAGTGAAAACGTGACCTCGGATAGTCTGAGACTTTCTGGCTATCAACATCCGCCAGTTCGAAGAGATAGGGAAGATGGCACCGGCGGTGGAATCATAGTCTATCTTAAATCAGGTTTAATATATGAACGCAAACGTGAACTCGAGCGCCCTGGATTAGAGGCAACGTGGATTGAGGTCAGAAGTACAAACCAAAGATTCTTTTGGGTGTGTTCTATCGACCACCGTCATCTCGTAACTTCTACTGGGATCTGATCGACGAATCAATATCTGAAGCACGAAACAATTTGGCAATCAAGTGCATTCTAGTTGGCGACTTCAATGCTAATTGTATACCAACAACACATCCAAAAATTAGTCAGTTAGAAACAAAGCATACCATCACACAGATCATCAAAGAGCCAACAAGAGTTACTGAAAATTCAAGTAGTCTCATTGACCTGATGTTGACCACATGTCCAGACTTTATGTCTAGTGTAGAAGTCATTCCCCCATTTTGCAGTGACCACCACGCGATATCGGCCAGTGTCACATGTATGAAATCACATTTCACCCCGTATAGTAGGGTCGTCTGGGACTTCAAAAATATGGATGCAGATGGTATATCGCAGACATTTTCTGATACAAACTGGGACGAGTTTTTTAGATCGGAGAGTGTTGATACAATTACCGAAAGTATTACTACTTTCATCATGGAATCAGCCCAAAAATTTATTTCATCAAAGTCAATACTAGTGCGCCCGAATGACAAGCCGTGGATGACTACTGCTGTACGAAGGCAAATACGATATCGAAATAGGGCTCACGGTAAAGCTAAAAGAACAAATAACCCAGAACACTGGCAGGAGTTTAGAAGAATAAGAAATAATACTATAACATGTGTGAGGGAAGCAAAAAGAAACTACGACCTCAAGTTAGAGACATTTGCATCCACAAAAAAACCCATCTTCTAAGCAATGGTGGAAGAGTTTAAAGCATTTTTCGCAACAACAGTCAAATACTAGTGACATTTTTCCTCCACTGCTTGAAAGTGGGGAAGTTATAAGTGCCCCAGCTGACATTGCTACTATATTTAATGATTATTTCGCAAGCCAGTGCACAGTACCTAATGATGGGGAATTGCCAAGCCTTGTACGTTTGGATGGTTATATCGACAGTGTTGAAACTAATCCTTCAGAGGTTGAATTATTATTGTCTAAGTTAGACACGTCCAAGGCTTGTGGTCCCGACAAAATTAGTAATAAGATCTTAAAATGTTTCTCGAGTGAGTTATCATATCCACTTTCTCGTCTATTTAACATATCCTTATCGACAGGAATATTTCCACAGAAATGGAAAATGGCAAGTGTCATACCAATTCATAAAAAATTATCACCCAACAATAAAGAAAACTATCGGCCAGTATCACTGACATGTTGCATAAGTAAAGTTCTTGAAAAAATAGTTTTCAATCATGTCTATTCATTTCTTACAAATGATAATCGCCTGTCTGACATGCAGTCAGGCTTCAGGCCGGGGGATAGTACAGTCAATCAACTTATCTACCTTGACAATTTTATTAAATCTTCTCTTGATGAGGGTAAAGAAGTTAGGTTTGTATTCTGTGATATAAGTAAAGCCTTCGACAGAGTGTGGCATAGTGGTCTAATACATAAACTAGATGCGATTGGTATTAGGGGCAGTTTGTTATCTTGGTTCCAAAACTACTTAACTGATCGTTCACAGTTAGTCGTAATAAATGGCACCAGCTCAAAACTAAATCACATACTTGCTGGTGTCCCTCAGGGTTCAGTTCTTGGCCCACTTTTATTCAATATCTATATGAATGATATAGTGGACAATATCCAGTCGAACATTAGGTTATACGCAGATGACACTTCAATATATTTAATTGTAGAAGATGCAACTCAGGCCGCAAATCTTTTAAATACAGATCTCGAGTGTATAGGTCTCTGGGCGAAAACCCGGAAGGTCAATTTTAACCCAGAGAAAACAGTGGCGCTTAGTTTTACGAGGAAATGCAATCCCCTCCCAAAGCCAGCTCTCCATTTTAGAGACACTCCAGTGGGCGATGCTGATACTCACAAACACCTTGGTCTGAATTTTCACTATTCAGGATCATGGAATGCTCATGTCGATTCCATAATAACTAAAGTCAGTCCCATGATAAATTGTTTTTGTAGCTTGAAATACAGACTCTCAAGGTCAGCTTTGGAAACAATGTATGTTAGTTTTATACTTCCACTTTTTGACTATGCTGATATCATCTGGGATAACTGCCCCGAGAACAAGTTAATTGTATTAGAAAATCTACAACTTGATGCTCTGCGTACAATATGTGGAATTCCAAGAGGCACAAGCCATGATCGTATATACTCAGAAAGTGGATTCATAACTCTAAAAGAACGCAGAAGACGGCACAAAATCACAACAATGCACAGAATTATTACTGGAAATGCGCCCCTGTACCTAAGGTCTATGATTCCCCGCCAAGTGTCTGATATAACGACTTACCCTCTGCGCTCTTCGTGTAATCTACGTGAAGTACAATGTCGCACTTCGCTTTTTGGAGACTCATTCCTGCCTTCAGCGGTAAAGCTTTGGAATACTTTGGACCCAACTGCGAGATCCTGTGAATCAACAGAACTTCTGAAGCAATATTTAAAAAGGAACGACAAAGTGGTTCCGAAGCATTACTATGTCGGTGGGAGGAATGGTCAAATTCTACACTGCAAACTTAGACAAAGGTGCAGTGACCTGAAAGGTCATATGTTTGAACGATTTATAGATAGCGATCCAAGATGCTCATGTGGATTCAACTATGAAGACTCCGAGCATTTCCTGTTAACTTGTCCTAAATATGTCACACAGCGGCAAGTATTATTTGAAAGCATAGATTCTACGATATGTGACACAGAAATGCTTTTATATGGCAGTACTATGCTGTCAGATATAGAAAACAGGAATATTGCCATTGCTACACAGAACTTCATTCTTAAAACGGGAAGGTTTCGCTAAAAGCGCAATTCTCAATAGATCTTCGAAGACTGTTGAGTATAATTTCCCACCTTGGTCATTATAATAATAAATATTATTATCACTATTCATGTTCCTCTATATTGTTATCGCTTTCCAAACATAGCTCGTGGTCCTTTTGGGAGTGACATTGTAGAAGTCACACCCAGAGGTGACCATGAGTTCAGATTGAGATCGTGAAAAAGTAAAACTCCGGACATCATAAACTGGACAAGGTGTGAAAGTACCAAACTCTGGTCTGTTTGTTTTGCTGTATTATATTGTATTTGTCTTGTTTCGTCGAGACAACATCGAAATAACCTATACACCTGCTGAGATAGTGAATCAGTTATCATACGTAAAACGTTTGAAGTAATGTTCAAGACGTTCAGATTCAATACCAAACCTTGCTGATGCCAGCGATTGACTCTACTCAATTTTCACACTTGTTCATGCACCATCGTTTGTAAATCAAAGAAGTATTTTTATGTAACGGTAAGGTATTTATATAGGCTTATAGCCTGTTTACCGAACCATTTCAAGAGAATAAAATATTGTTTAAAAAAACTCGTCTTCTAGGATTCCATATTTACAAGTTTTTGCAAGGGATCTAAGAGCTGCTACGTGAGCATCAATGGTTTCATGTGGTTCCTGTGACCTTTTGTTGAAGTTATATCGCCGCTCGTAGGTTTCATTGGTCTGGCCAATACAGAATGTTTCAAATTTGTCGAGTACTTGAATTATATCAGTTTTTTCAACTTCAGTAGAAAATTGGAGACCATCATAGATTTCAAGGGCATCAGCACCAAGCCAAGTCAAAAATGTTGCTGTTCTTAAATCTTTGCTTTTATTTATCAAGCCACTTGCTATCTCATAATTATCCCATATTCCTCCAAATTTCTTCCAGTTTGTGGATCAATTTCCTTTCATGTCCAATTTCGCTGGAAACGGAATGTTTGTCGGTATTAAGACTGTTTGGGCTGGGAAGGCCTGGGGTATTTCAACTGATGCCATTTTTACTGTTCTGTGTGTGCGATTCTAATAAGATCGAACACGTCCAATTTTTCAGGATTCTGAGCGTGGATCAGCTTCACTTGAGTTACAATGTAAAAAGTTTATTTTATAAGTTCATTGTTGCAATAATAATGCAAAAGTCAGCAGGCGAGCCTAGACAATGGCAATCCATCACTCTCTAATCCTATAACTCTTTAACACCTCGAGCCGCGGTGGCCCTTTTTCGGACAAAGCCAGTGGAACACGCTGTTTTCCGTGACAAAATAATGTTAAATAAATAAGTAGTACAGACCAACCACTGTTTCCAACGTGTGGCCCCAAGGCTCCTCGTTGGAAATACTGATTGTCAGCTCTAAAATACTGAAAATATTGAAAATAGACCCTTCTAGCTAATTCTACTGAACTGATGTGGAAAATACCACCGGAGCTCAAAACGGTTAAATCATTATCTCTCTAAATCTCCAATCTTCAACCCTTTAGCTGATGATTACACTAATTCTTAGTATTTCTATATTGTATATAATTATGCCGCAAATGTTTAATTATTCTTGTTTAAGGAGAGGAGTTTTTGTAAGTTGTGATAACTTGTTTTCCGATCCTTTTTGCTGTATATAGTGGCAAATAAAATATGTTTAAACTAAACCTCTATATCCAATGGCAATATCCCTAGGCACCCCAATTTCGGCACCCCTTTTTGGAAAACATATGGCCTTCGGCACCCCTTTTGGTCATATGTGCTTATGTGAAAAAGCACAATGTGACACAATGTGCCCTAGCACAAAGGCACATGTTTTATGTGCCGATATGTGCTTGTGTGAAAAGGCACAATGTGACACAATGTGCCCTAGCACATAGAACATACGGGTATTTGAGGATACCTTTGGCCTGGTACTGTATTATTTGAGGATACCTATCGAGGATACCTACTGGAGAAACCCTTTTTGTCATATGTGCTTATGTCAAAAGGCACAATGTGACACAATATGCCCTATCACATAGGCACATACGGGTATTTGCGGATAACTATGACCTGGCATTGTATTATATGAGGATACCTATCGAGGATACCTACTGGAGAATCCCTTTTTGTCATATGTGCTTATGTGAAAAGGCACAATGTGACACGATGTGCCCTATCACATAGGCACATACGGGTATTTGAGGATACCTATGGCCTGGTATTGTATTATTTGAGGATACCTATTGAGGATACCTATCGAGGATACCTTTTGGAGAATTCCTTTTTTGTCGCATTAGGCCATGAGAAATCCCTCAATCAGGTCTAATGTAGTCTTACCAACTGCTTCCATCTTGTCGCCAAAGCTCCAAGGCCATTACTTGTCTATGGTTATGGTTGTCTTGTCTTGTCTATCATTAGCTTCTACAGCAGTCTTATTCCATTGCGGCCTTGTGCCAGTACTATTGGCTTCTGTTATTCTGCCCCATATCTCATCCATTACTTCCTAGCTATACCTTCGCTCAAGTCTTCAAAATGTTCAATCAGTGTATACATATAAAACATTCCGTAACTGAGATTCCTTGCCGATTCCGTAAAATATGGATTCCGTGTTTTTACATAAATTATCGAAAAATTCTACCCTCCATTATGAACTACAGGACGCTCAATCCGATACTATGTACCCCAATAACTACCATAGCTCCTAGATGGCTGTATGTTAAAAGAATGATTCAGTTTTGCCTTAGTACTGGGGTCTTTTACTAACGAAAGTGGTGTTTTTTCACAGTACCTCTTCTTTCTTAGGTCAAAAAAGATGGGTGACCGACGGAAAGGGGATCATACGGCTTAAAAAGTATTCGGAACACCACTATGGTGACCCGAATACTTTTGAATGTGGGCAATGGGTCTATCTTTATATCTTTTAGGCGGCCCTAAAAAGGGCCTTGGGCAGCTATCGTAGATCGTAAATTTGGAATCGGCAGGGAAATGCATGGGGTTTTGAATTATTCTTTGCCGGTACTCTGGATAGGACTGGGTCCTGAAAACCCAGTCCCGTCACCCCCTCTGATTTCTTTCATTACAGAAAGGTGGTTCGAATGAACCACCTTTCTGTAATGAAAGAAACTCATTTCCTTTATTACGTTCCGGTGGTTCATTCGAACCATCAGTTTGTAAATTTTCTCCTGTATTTCAACAGGTAACGATTCCATATTGAAAAAGGTAGCCCGACGAACGCTTCTATTGTGAAGTTCAAAGTTCAAGATCCGTGACGTGGAGGGCAGACGGTCTTCCGAATTCATGCTGTTCAGTTGTGTTTTGAATTGCTCTTCACATTTGATGATTTCCATGTTTGATTCATTGATTCAGGATTATCATCGTCTCATCTCTTCACCATTATTGTTCACCATTTGCATTCATTTATCAACTTTGATTCATCATTCATTATTAGTATGTATGTTCTTCACATTTTAATGTAATCACAACTTTTACGTTATTGGCGTCGCTCGTAAAACATTGCTTGCGAGATACCCGAAAATGACCACGTGTTTTCTGTCGGCTGCGCTTTGCATCCAACTCTTGTAATTTCATTACAAATAACGTGTATTTCTATCAATCTCACCATAACAATACCTGGTTTGCCTTTTCCACTGCATTTTAAACATTTGATGGCTTGTTTAAATATTTTTTATGTCAAATGTTAACTTTGAACTTGAAATGTTTTTAAATGTTTTGATATGTACTCTCATCTGTAGTTTCTCTTCTTTTGTCTCCTTGACAACGACACAATAGGCTTCTGCGTTGCAAATTTCGACGTGGAAATGACAAATAAATAAATAGGAAATAACAAGTCAAATTCTGCGTTTGAGTTTCCGACGTGGGATCAGAATCACTGTGTTGACATCATACCATCCGCGCTCACTGTGGGATACAACGCCACGGAATTGGGTAATTACAATCAGAATTTTCCTTGATTTGAGTTTGGATTTTTCAAATTTTTTTTTTGCTGGATAGCTTGTTTTTTCAGTCACTAGTATGAGTCGGAAAATAAACATAAATATAGACCCGGTTGAGGACATATTACTGATACCACATGTTGGCCCCAAAGTTACCACTGAAATTGTCAAGAAGAGAAAGGAAGTTGGTATTTTAAGTGAACAAGATCTGGTCAGCATTCCATATTTTCGGGGTTCGAAAGAGCAATGGGCAGTGATGGCATTCACACGCCCTGCGCCAGGTCAAGTTGTAAACAATGATTTGCCACCATTAGACCAAACGTCTTTTGATGCAAATACATCACATGCAATGTCTGGTCAGTTTTCATCAGCCATGATAAATACTCCTCCCCCTACTAATAGTAAATTTGCATTAGGCAGTGAGCAACCATATAATGCAGACACGTCAGTTCTGGAGGATAGCTCAGATCACACACCATGTAGGACGCACATTGTCAAAGACATCCCGATGAAACAAGACTGGTTGGATTCGAGTACACCTGATAAAAATGTCACTGTGTCAGGTAGTGGACTCGCGCCAGTAGGAACACCAATGTCGAGTTTCCCCAAAAGTCAAGGTTCTGTCGGACCAATGACCAGTGCTGGCATCATGCTGGCCACTCCGACCGTGGTAACTGCACAAGTTCTAGGTAATGTCAGCTATGGTGATAATTACTTAACACAAACCAGTAGTGCAGAAAGCTCTTGGAATTCAGTCTTGGTGGGTACGAAAAATGTATTGCGAGACATGTCACAGTACCGTGCTCACCCAACAGAGGTACAAACACTGTACCATGAGCGGGCTGGTTTGACCGATACTGTCAAACAATTTAGAGATCAGGATAAGACACAGGATGTCTGACCCAGAGTACCCCAGTTACCAACCACTGAGTCTCCACATATCGCCACACAAACGTTTTCTGATTTTGCAGGGCCTCCCATACAAAATGCACCAATTTTCACAAGCTCAGGGGGGAGTGAGTGCAAGCTGGTCTAGCCAACCTCCATGGTCAGTGTACAGTTACGCTCACCCACCCCCACAAACAATATTTGGATATTATGATAATAATGCAGCGAGGGCTGTTGCTTCATCAGTGCTGCAAGTTGTTGCGCCTGAGTCCCCTGTTACAACTCATTGTTATGGTGGGACAAGACCTCAGGTGACAACCAGTTTTCAGCAACCTGTTTGTAGTAATTATGCTAATCCTCACATAGTAGGTCATCAGTTTCAGGTTACACAGGGTCATGGCATGCTAGGGTCACCACAAATTCTGGTTATTCCGCCAGAAACTGTAGTGCAGCCTGGTGTACCAACCATGACTTCTCAAGCTCAGCCACCCCCACCATTACTCTATCCATGCAGCCACCCATGTGGCCACCCACATTTCAGGCTCCATAGCAAAACTCAAATACTACTCACAGAGCCGGTCCATTGTATATGCCTATAGGTCTTCAGTATGATGGGTCAGAACAGTGGCATTCTTTCAAAATGAAATTTGTCAATTATTGCGATTCGCAAAAATGGGGTTCCGAGGAAAGACGACAGGCACTATGCTGGTGCTTTACTGGCAAAGCAAGCGAATATTTCACTCTACTAACAGAGCGAAACCCCAATTTCAGCAATAAACAAATGTTAGCCAGTCTAGAGAATCGTTTTGGCTATAGAGATCTCCCAGAGACAGCACAGTTGAGATTTCAACAGGCTCGGTAAAAGCCGAATCAGTCTTAGGAGGAATGGGCCGAGGTGGTGCTAACTCTAGCCACAAGAGCCTTCTAAGAATGCTCTTCAACATTCACTACCAGACAAGCCATACTCAAGTTCTGTCAGGGCTGCATGGAGACACGAGCGGCAGAACTAGTGAGTATGGAAACTCCACAAACGTTGGAACAAGCAATAAACAAAATAAGATGGCACCAGCACAATTATGCGGCCATTCACAATAATAAGTCACGTAGGGAAATACGCCGTGTCACATCAGAGGTCGATGAGGACTCTGAGGACGATGCAGGGCAAGTCAGAGCTTTGACATCTAAGGAGGTAAGTGGGGGCGGGCGAAGAAACCACACCCACAGAAGGCCATGGTGGTTCAGATTCGGAAACCGAAACTTCATTTCCAGCCCGTTACTCCCCAAATAAGTTCTCTTATTCCAGGAGTTCGGAGGAGTTATCGACCTTGAAGTCACGCACACTTGCCCTGGAAACAGGTCTTGAGAACCTTGCCAAAACATTTGACAAATTAACACAGGCGTTTTATAGATTAACAACAGTGCCTGATATCCATAAAACACTCCCAGAGAAGGATTCAAACAAAGTGACCCAGTTTGAAAGGTCAAGGTCACCCTCCCCATCCAATGTCATCTGTTTCTCATGCAATGAAACGGGTCACTTTCAAAGGGACTGCCCAACACGTAACCCAGGAAATCGGTCAAACAAATGTACCCGTGTAAGGTTTGAAGACGATTAAATCGGGAGGTCTGATTTTGGCCCCTGGAAGCAATGACCTCTCCCAAGCAGAAAGGAGGAAAATTGAAGAGTCTGAACTAACAATTCAACGAGTCAAGTCCAGCTCAAATATTGAGGTTCCTCTGACGGTCAGCGGTGTACAAGTTCGAGCAGTTGTCGACACCGCCGCTGATGTGACTATTATGTCAGATAGAGTAGCCAAGACCAAGAAATTTGAGCAGAATCCTCCTGTCATAAACGTCTTGAGGTTCAATACCGTGGCTAGAACTGGCAGGATGACTGGTGCGTTAGTAGGGCCCATACATATCAGTATTGGTGGGCTGGAATTTGACGAGGATATCCACATCGCACCAACAGAAGATGATATGTTACTAGGGATGGATTTTTTGAGGAAGCATTGCGCTCAAATTGATGTCAATGAAGGCACCATTTATTTGGGTAATTGGAAGCTTCCCTCTGTATTAAGAGAAAAATCCAAATTCAATTAGGCATGTGTCTTGTGTCTGTGTCGAGCATTGCACCACCCTACCACCCCAGTGTGTGGTGTTATTGGTGTGCAATGTTGAGCCTCCTTTAGCTGATTTTGTAATCGAGCCTGATAAGAAGTATACGTTGGCTTTGTTACCATCAGTACACAAGGGTCATGAAGCACCTACTGTGTGTTTCATTAATTCCACAGACTCGGAGATCGAAATTGGAAAAAATGAGTGTGTCGGTGAGGCTTGGGAGGTCAGTAATGTATATACGGTTGATCCAGAGTCGGCAGACAAGCCTGGTGAAGATACTCCAGTTGGAGTGCGCCAACTGTTTGAAGACCCTAACACAGATGCCCAACCTGATACTGCATTTGTCACTGAATCAGGTGGGTTACCAGAACATCTACGCCAATTGTGGGAGCGTTTTTCCCAGTTGATATCTTCAGACACAGCCGAGGAGCTCCTAAAGGCATTTAGTGATGTATTCGCTAAGGACGAGTTCGATTTAGGGAATTTCACTGCAATGGAACATTGCATACCCTTAGTTGAAAATGCTCGTCCAGTGAAACAACCCATGCACCGCACACCAGTATGTTTTGCTGACCAAGAGGAAAACCATTTGAAAAAACTCTTAAAGACTAACGTCATTGAACCGTCTATGTCAGAGTGGACCTCGGCCCCTGTCCTTGTCAGAAAACGAGATTCATCGATGCGCTGGTGTGTTGACTATAGACGTCTGAATACAGTTACTAAGAAAGAAGTATATCCCTTGCCCCGAATCGATGATTGTCTTGATACTTTGAGTGGCAATGTATGGTTCGGGAAGGCAGACTGTCTTGCGGCCTATCATCAGGTGCGTATCTGCGAGTCTGATAAACCCAAGACAGCGTTTTTTACCAAATATGGGACATTTCAGTTCCTAAAAATGCCATTTGGTCTCTCAGGTTCGCCTTTTACCTGGTGTAGGGTGATAAACCTGGTTCTGCAAGGGCTGAATTGGGACATTTGTTTAGGATATATTGATGATCTTGTTCTTTTGGGAGATACTGAATCCTCACATCTGGACAATATACGAAAAGTGTTGTCACGTTTTCGGCAATACAATCCCAAACTTAAACCAAACAAATGTGAGTTTTTCCAAAGGAATATTGATTTTTTGGGGAGGAAAGTCCGTGAAAATGGCATAGAGATGCTGGATTCCTCTACAGACGTGGTGCAAAGCTGGCCCACACCCCGGAGCACCCGGAAGTTGAAAGTTTCTTTGGGTTAGTAAATTACCACTGATCTTTTATTAAGGACTATACCAAGTTAGCTCAACTGCTGTATGCAGTGACCAGTAAAAATAAGTTCAGGTGGGAGGTTGAACAACAGGAGGCTTTTGGCAGGTTGAAGATGGCATTAACATCATTGCCTGTTTTGGCGTTTCCAAATTCTACTGACCTATTCATCCTGGACACAGATGCCAGTAATTTCTCCATTGGTGCAGAACTACTGCAAGTCCAGGGTGGGCAGGAAAGAGTCATTGCATATGGCAGTTTCATCTTATCACCTCAGCAAAGGCGATATTGTGTGACATGCCGTGAATTACTCGCGGTTGTATGTTTCACGAGGCAGTTCCGCCACTATTTGCTGGGAAGAAAATTTATCCTTAGGACAGACCACAGCCGCCTGCGATGGCTCATGAATTTCTGAGAGCCACAAAACCAACTGGCAAGATGGCTTGAGAAGCTGGGCATGTTTGACATGGTTGTGCAACATAGAAAGGGAACGCAGCATAATAATGCTGATGCCCTATCACAGATTCCTGTGGAAAGTCTGTGTGAACAGTATTTCCCTGGATGTGAATTGACAAATCTTCCTTGTGGTGGGTGTAACTATTGCACTAGAATCCACCGAAGTTGGGCAAAATTCGAATCAGATGTTGATGTCGTGGTTCCCTTGGCCTAAGGTACAGTTGAATTTGCATCTGATCATTTGCCGGGCGTGAACAGAGTTGCGTGTACTGGGAATATTTTATCCTTGGGTGACTCCAGTGATTTTGACTGACTTCAGCAATCTGATTGGTTGGTTATATAAATGATCTAGATAAATGAAACAACAAGAGTACTTAGAATAGGGTCAGAACTAACAAGAATAGACCAGAAATAGCTAAATATAGTAATAATAAGCAAAGCTGTTCCAACTGATAGGCTCTTCTATGCTACTGGCGTATACTCTAGAATAAAGGAACATGGCCAAATAAACGATAACTATTGCATATATAGATAGAAGCAGAGAGTTCTGGAAGAATTCGAAATAGTAAAACTTGTCAGGTTGTTTGTGGTAATTATCCAATGAAGTCGTTTCAGAAAAAACTCATGCACAAAGGAACATCCCCTCTGAACATACCCCTGTCCTGTAAGAAGGTTTTAGGTAACATAGCAATCACATGCTACCATAGATACCAAGATGGCGGCCTCCAGTATACAAAATGGACGATGGAAACACTTAGAACCCTAACAACACGTGCTGCGCATGCACACTTACACCACGTATCACTACGGAGATGATGCATCACAACATGACCGCTCACACAGTTACCATGACAAGACAACATGGCGCCACTGGGTCACATGACATGACGTCACTTCCGAGGTCATCCACCGAGGTCATCCAAATATTCCCTCAAAAGCCCCTGACATACTACTTCTACTGTATAATAACTAAAATGATGAGAACCCTGTTGATTCACACCCATTGAATCGTATTTCTGCCAAAACCTGATTGAGATGTAGATACCAAGTTTCTAAGTCATCCTTTGATAATTGGGAGATTATATCGTGTAGGGTTTGATGGAATCGTTCAACCTTACCATTGGATTGTGGATGATAGTATGAAGTTGTAACATGATAGATATTAAGTTTGTTTACAACTTCTTTCATAACAGAATTAACATTCTCAGTCCCATTGTCCGTTAAAAATTCTAGGGGACAACTAAATGGTGGACAATTTCCCCAAAAGAGGAGATTGGCAATTGTTTCTGCCATTTTGTCAGCGACAGGAAAAGCCTTTGGCCAGCCAGAATACAAGTCGATAAATGCAATGATGTATTTATTGTCTGACAATGTAGTAGAATATGGCCCGCTGAAATCCATAGCTACTTTTGCAAATGGAAATAGAGGCATATTGGGATCCTGTATTTTCATTGTCAGTTTCTTTAAATTTCTTGCTTTACAGTCTAAACATTTATCGACATATGCATAGACATGTTTGTACAAATTCTTCCAGTAGTATTTTCTACTGATGTTGACATACACTTTATAATACCCAAGTGTCCCAACTGATCGTGAAATTGACTTAAAACTGTATGATACAAATGTTCTGGAATATATAACCTTATCCTTGGTTCCCCATCAATATCATTAATAAAATATAATACCTCATTTATGAGCAACTATTTACTGCAAATATCTGAGGGCGTATTTTCACCTTTATATTTAGAAATTATATTTAAAATAGTGTTATCTTTTGCTTGCTCCTCTACCATATTATAACCAGAAAAGCCTATTTCCTGAATTTCTTCAGATGGTTCAGGTACACAATTTACAAATTTCTTAGAATCAAATTTGTTACTATTTATGCCATCAATTTCAAATATTTTATCTGTTACTGTTATGTCATTTTCAACTTCATCATTTTCAACATCACTTGAAGGGGTGAATGAGGTAATCATGACAACAAGTCAGCACAGGTGTTACTAGTGCCTGGAAAATATTCTACTTTACAATTGTAACCTGATATGTTTAAAGCCCACCCTTGAATCTTTTTATTCTTCATAGGTGCATCCAATATGTACTGTAAAGGTCTATGATCTGTTTTGATTGTAAATTTTGCACCTTGAAGGAAATGATTTAGTTTTTCTAAAGCATAATTAATTGAATATGATTCTTTTTCTATCACTGACCAACGTGTTTGAGTTTTACTTAAATTTTTAACTGAATTTTGATTTTCCTCAATCAACTTTCGTACATTGTTGACGCTATTGACTGCCAAGGGTTCAATTTTTTCCAGTAATGCAACCACGCATCAAGGTGTAAAGTTTGTCAGTATTATTAATGAGCATTACAGGTATATTCTTTTCACCATTCCTTACAACACCATTACTAAGTAGCAAGCCATGTTGTTCTGCTATGAACCCTTCAGTTAGGGCATGATGTTGTAAGTATTTTCTTTTAAACAAACCCTTGGATCCAGCTGCTTTAACACTACAAACAGCAGCTGTCTGATGTTTTAACTGAATTTCATGAACTAACCTCGTTATTGAAGAGATATGAAGATCATTAACAATGGGAACAAAGACATTTTGTAGCCGAAGCTAGCTTCTGAATATCATAATATATTCTAACACCTTTTTTTCAGCCAGTTTGATCCTAAAATCATGCAGCGATGCATGTTATCAACAACATAAAAGTCATGGATCAAATTAATATTTTGTATTCTGAATTGAAGTTTTATCAAACCTCTCACCTTCAGTTCATCTCCTGTTACACCCTCCAAGCTACCAAGTGTAGTGCCATCACCCCTTAATTTGGGTTTGTTGTTCAGATTTTTCCAAAACGTGGTGCTAATACAAGAAATTTGTGCACCAGTGTCAATTAAAGTTCTGACTTTTTGTTTATTTAAATGCACTAAAACGCTGCTTAGTGGTCCTCCTACAGGAGAAATAGTCAGTTTGTCAGAGAGTGTAACACCACATGTTGTTCTCTGTTTTTTGAGACCTAGCACCAACAGAATTTGAAACAACAGTATGAGTAACTTTTCCTCTGGGACCTTTATCACATGGCCCAGATTGTTTCGCAATTTTTTTGGCAGTACCATTTCTTATAGTATGATTTCCAGAGCAAGGATATTTATCAACTTTTTTTTATCCACCTTCCTCTGCCAAGACTTATGTTTCTTCAAAATTAACTGCCTATCTGTTAAAGCATAAGTTTTCATCCTAGCTTGACAGTTTCGTGAGGTATGCTTATCACTTCCACATCGACAATATCGATGTTGTGGAGTCGTGGCATGTTCAGTTATATCTCCATTTGTGTCTCCGTTCAACTGGAGATGTTGGAGTTTAAATTAACTCTACAATATTTTCGAATATGTCCCTTTTTTACATCTAAAACATACCTTACTAGTTTTAGGCCTAAATTATTGTGAATTTTGAAAATTTCCTTTTTGATTGACTTCTGGGTTTCTCTCCTGTAAATTTGACGCATAACTATTTATTTGTTTCCTGCGTGACTTCTGATTAATGCCTACTTCCATGGGAGTCTCTGTTCTAGTCTCCCTGGGAGAATAACTGGGTCCTTCAAATTGAGATAGGCTAATTTCTTGTCCATACCTTGTTTGATACCTGTGTTGAAGCTTTTCATCTATTCGGGCAAAAGAACAAGCCTGATCTAAGGTTGTAGGTTCCTTACGGATGAGTCTGAATCTTGCCTGATGATCTGACAACCTGTCAATAAAATAATCAACAAGTTGTCGTTGAACACCATCATCCTTCAGGCTAGACTCTTTGTATGCATCTTTCGCAAGATCTAGAAGACGTTCAGCGAATAAAATTACTGATTCTGTCTTACCCTGGCGAATTGTCCTTAAATGGGCTGAGGCCATCGCATAAACAGATATCTCTGCATATCTATGTGTTAGATCCTGTTTAAATTGTTCCCCAGTTTGAGAATCCTCATCTATCCTTCTCATACTGTAGTCGGACATAGTGGGTTTGGAGGTTTGTGCCACCATTAATTTCCTAGCCTTATCACACTCTTGCCCTGTTAACTTAGCATATTTATCCAATGCTTTCATCCAATTTTTAAAGTCTTTGGCAGCGCCATCAAACATTGGCACATGCATGCCTGAGACATAGCTGCTGCAGCATTTTGTCTTCCAATAGAATTTTGTTCTCTTTGATATTCACTGAGGTTGTTTATGGCTTTCATATGAGTAGCATGAATTTCCTCAAGAACAGACATTTTGGTAATGTTAAAAAAAATTAAATACAGCCAAAAGAAAGAATAACTTCTATAATTTGTAGTTGAAGTTAAGGCTGTGTCAGCACCACTGATACTATTGTAGCCTTTGTTTCAACTTACAAATTTCTCAAGAAGTTGTAAGAAGATCTTAAAATGTCTTAAGAAAATTTGAAGAAAGTATCTTGCAAGAGTCTAACGACACCAATAACCCTTTTTGTACCATGGCCCTAAGACACGGTAGAATAGTTCCAGCTCTGTTGGTTTAACCTGGGTACTATGGGAGAGGTTGTGGGGTGGATCCCAGCGTTGTGTACTTTTTTATTTAGGGATCGACTCCCAATGTGGCCGTCTAGTGGTTAATTTCAATTCTCCAGGATCTGTGATTTAGACTTGGCCAGACAGGGTTAAAGGATATAATAAAGGGTGAAAAATGAATGATATGCCATTAACCAGATTTTATTTGAGGTACTGCCTAACAGCTCTCAGTGAGAGCTGAAGCTCTTATCCTAAGTTAAAACACATAAGTTAACTTGAACAATTTAATTCCATGAAATTCCTTAGTCCTAATTTTTACCAGCACTTAATAAAGAGCTCAGAGCTCTCTACAATGAGGCAAAGCTTTTAACATTTGACCAAGGAGAGTACTGAATAAATTAAATAAATATAATAGTCCAAAATCAGTTAGCTCCGCCGAACTATGTGATTTTAAACCATTTATAAAATAACTAAAACCCCCCTATATTATCTTTAAGAGTTTCAAAGTTGTTAGCTCCGCCAAGCTATGAAGGTCAGTCCCGCCGGACTATCAGGGAGTCAGTTCCGCCGAACTGTGTAATTTTACAGTGACAGTAGGTTGCTTAAATACAAATCAAAGACAGCAAAGCACCAATGAGAGAGAGTCTCTCATTGATAGTTTTGCTGCCAAGACTAGTATTGCATCAGCCAACTGCTTCAACACTTTGCATTTTAATAAATGAATGTGGGAACCAAAGATAATTAATATAGTAACATTTCCTAGCCTACACTCCAGCACATAATCAGTTAATGAGAATTTGAAGTCCACCTAACATACTTATCTCCAATAATGAATCTGGATGGATGACGATTGTTTGACAAGTTAAGCCAACTTTAATAAACAATTAATAGGGTGAACTTAGTACTGTGTGTAGTAACATTAGAAGTGACCCAGTGTTGTGGAATATCTCATTATAACCACAGACAAACTACAAATTATGCTTACCAGTTAAATTCTGTCAGCCAAGAGCTTCTGACAAAAGAGCTGATCTAAGCTCATAGAGCTTACTTCGTCACAAAGGACCCTTATCTGAAACTTTGCTACTTCCTTTCAATATTTTATCACAACATTATGGGCGATTCTCTGCATGGAAACTCCTGTCCGCGGGTTCCCAGTCACAATCCACTCTCCATACGCTGTACATACAATTTACCGAAAAAAAATTCTTTAACCCGACACCAAATACGAACAGCAGGCGACTCGTGAACACAAATTCCGGAATAACTAAACATTTCATTTTTGGGCTTCAAAAACATAACTTATGACCTAACTGGAACGAGCTCGAAGCGTTTATGCACTTAATTTGTTTTCCACATTATCAATCCAAAATGATGTGAGACAAACGTTGCGGACCTTATTAAGTACGAGAATGATGAATGTATGCGGTTTCAGCGATGATTGCTTCTCTGATTATGATTGAAAATGACTGTTTGTATAGTGATTTGTCCGACATTTGGTCGTTATCAAAACCAGGGTAGTGAATTAGGAAAGGGGAATAAGTGGCGAAAATCACACCGCGTGGGACACAAGTCGTATATAATGTGGCCTTTGGGCAATACTAGCAGGACCCTGGTGCAGGGCCCCGTCATGACACGTGATCCAGAGGCGTCATGTTGGCTTTTCATGGTAAGCCATAAGTTCAAAGTCATTACCATAGTGATACGTAAGTCTGAGTGCGTGTTGTTAGGGTTACACGTATTTCCGTTGTCCATTTTGTTTACTGGTGGCCGCCATCTTAGTTTCTGTGGTGGCACATTGTTGTTATGCCACCCTAAGTCCTCTAATAGGACCGTTGGAGGGGGGGGGGGGGGGGGTGTTCGGAGGGTGTGTTCCATCCACCGGAAGTAGTATTCTGGTTTTGATTTTCCCCAAATCTTTGTTTACTTCCTAGAATTACCCAAATAAACCCATAGTATACTCTTGTAGAGTAGAAGATCCTATCAGTTGGAACAGTTTTGCATATTGTCACTATTTTTAGTTTTTCTGGTCTGTTCTGGCTAGCTATAACCCTATTCTGCGTACTCCTATTCTTGTCTCGAACAGTATAAGTCATGTTTCATTTATCCAGATCATCCAGTAAGTTCACTTTAGTGCAACCAACTAATCAATCAGATCACTCCATTCATCTAGACCCCGCCCACTGTCACATCGTTATCTGATACAAGAATAAGTCCAAGTCCAAGGGTCAGTTGGGCAGTAAATGGAACAGGTATCGCTCGGACGACTCGAATCTCATCTAGCAAATGATCCATCGATCTTTTTTTTTGTTGATTAAACATATTTTATTTGCCAATACAGAAGACAAACTGGGATTGGAGAACAAGTGCTTTCCACTAAGGAAACTCTCCTCTTCCAACAATTAACAGATATAAATACAGAGAATTTGACTTGCTGCAAACTGTATAGATATGTACAATCTTATTAACAAAATTATATAAAAAAAAGAAACAAACAGTGGGAAAATGAAAAAGTACTGAAATGCGAAAAGAAAAAAATAGTGAAGAATTGAAAAGAAAAAGAAAAGAAAAGAAAAGCTGGTAATGCCCCTTTGTAACTTTACGGTTGTACTATTGGCCATTTGACCAGGGTCCAATAATACAAAACGTTCTACAACTGAACAATTCCACAACTGCACCCTCTTATATACCTTTTAATATAACTGACTAAAATGAATCACTGGCAAAAGAAAAAGAAAAGAAAAGTTGGTAATGCCCCTTTGTAACTTTACGGCTGTACTATTGGCCATTTGACCAGGGTCCAATAATACAAAACGTTCAACAACTGAACAATTCCACAACTACATCCTCTTATATACCTTTTAATATAACTAACTAAAATGGATCACTGGCATCTTAAAAGATATGATAATTTATCAACAGGCAAACTGCCAGGTCCCCGAAAATGCCAATGGTCCACCTTTGCCCTTTGGATGTCATAAACAGAAAATGCAATTCCAGAAAATACAGCTGCAAAAGCCCTACAACATTGACTCACGGGAGAGACTTAATGAGATCAAGTGTCCCTCTCGGTAACTGTAGTCGAAGCGAATCCATTTGTTTTTCCAATAAATGTTTGAACAGCGCTGAAGATAATGATGTTGTATTTATTTATTTATTTATTTATTTATTTATTTATTTATTTATTTATTGGTGTTTAAGGTCACATATTTCTGCACGATGGCTAATCATGACCGTAACAGTTTTACGGGTGGAGGAAGCCGGAGTACCCGGAGAGAACCACCGAGCAACATACCATCTCCACACAAGCAGGGTTAGCATTGGTTGAAGACAGGTGCACCATCGACGTGCAGTACGCCTTAGTACACAACGTCACCGTGCCCCCATGTGGGCAATGGGGGTGAAGTGTCTTGCCCAAGGACACAACGCGGTTGCCGCATATGGGATTTCGAACCGAGGACCTCTCGGCTTGCAGCCTGCAGCTCTACTAACTGAGCCACCGCGCCACCCTAATGATGTTGTCTCTTGTTTGGAAATCAGGATCTCCATATAACAGCAGGCCAAGGTTATTGGGAATGTCGTTGTACCTTGATAGTGTAGACGTTAATTCAGTTCATTCATGAGAGTCGAGTGGGCAATCTGCAAAGTAATATTCGGCGTAATAAATCAGCGAGAAAGCTAGGAACATTCCCATTTACAATTTTGTGGAAGATGCCCATTTTGTGTGAAATTCTTCTTCTTGTGGAGTCTGTCAGCCTATTTCTAAAAAGAGCCGTTGTTGAGACACAGAGCGGGTAAGACCTGAAATGATTCGGGCAGCATTGCAGTGTATGTCCTCAAGTCGTTTCAGTAAATTTTCAGGGGCGTTACCCCACACCAGACTGGCATATTCAAGAGTTAGCTCGGTCGAGTGTCTCCACATACGAGTCTTCGACTCATCTCGGTATTTAACCCTTTGAATCCTGGTGGTATCTTCCATATCAGTTCAATGGCTGCAACGGGAAGAGTCCATATTCATTATTTGGGGGTAGACCAATTAATATTTTCAACGTGCAGCCTTGGGGCTGCACGTTGAAAATATTGATTGGTTTACACCACACCCTCACTCTAAAGTCAACCAACTTAATGAAATTATGAAGTACCATGTCACTAGGACGGAAAAGCTGCCTTTGGGGTTCAAAGAGTTAAGGACACTTATGACTTGACAATGTACTACTAGAGAATACCTTTTGGGAGATATCTATTTGAGTAATCCCTGTTTGTCCACTACCTTCTAGGCCATCCATCACCTTCAAAGCTCCAATGCTACTACTGCTGACTTGTCCATAGTCACAATCATCTGTCCTATGGTCAGCTTCCATTGTATTCACCTTCAGTGTGGTGTTCTACCAGTTCTGCACTCTTGTACCATTACTGCCTTGTACCATTACTATTGGCCACCACTTTCCATTCCTACGTTAGGATGTTCTACCATCCTTTCACCATTACTAACTTGTGGCATTTCAGCTCTTAGTATATTACTGCCGCTGAGGGTTCCAGTACATATCACTACCATACTTGTTTTTGTTTTCACTACTGCCTGCACAAACGACTCATCGAGCAAAATGGTTCCTGGAGGTTTGCTACCGTAGTTGTACCAGGACAGTAAATCAAATAATATTTCACGAGACCAGATCATGGCTAAATATGCGTCATATATCCCAGAACAAAGCTAGGAAATTAAAATTCTTCAAAACGCACTTCGCTGCATGGGGGTATTTCCATTTTTTAGACTGTTGCGGAAGGAGAAAATTAAATAGTTGAAGCAACAAAAGTTCGAACTCTTTCCACTTACGTGAAATGATTATGGATGTGGGTGGATGGTTGGATGGTTTACAATCAGGGACGTACATGTAGCTGGCAGGTTTTCAATGGTTTGGATGGGGGATTGATCTATGAAAATATCAACATGAGATGGATACTTAAAGTGGTGCTCCTCCACCCCTCCACCCCTGCACTCCCCCTCCCCCGGCCGGGGGAACTTTTTCAAAACTTTGATTCTGAGTGACTGTACCTGTAGGTTTTAGGGCACTCTGAGAATATTTCCAACAGGTTCAAATGACTGGAGCTAAATATCTATATACCTAATTTGAGGTTTTAAGGCAGCACAAAATGACAATTCCCTTTGATATTGAAGTCTGTACATGTAAGTAGGCCCTATCTGCTTCCATTAGGCATTGTGTCAATTACATGAATGTACATGTATGGGGAATGTTAAAAAATAAGTATGCAACCAATTATCTATTAATTAATCATCTCAAATATGAGGTCATATTGAGAAGTGAGCACACTCATCTTGAAATAAACTCAATGACTTAGACCATTCATTATGCTTACAGTAATGAGTTAGCTAACTAACTCAACTTATATGTCACAATATGTGTGAGATATTAACTCAACAATACAAAATACAAATAAAAATTTTCAGCCTGGCTTTATCTGTCTTTCCTAAGAGTACGGAGCTGAGAAAACTCTGCACAATTTTGGTAGTGACTTTAAAAATTGATGGACACAGTCTCACAGGGGTCACATTTTGAGTCCTAATACAAAAAGTAGTCTGTGAGTGCATTGCATTTAGTAGAGAACAAAACGCATAACACGGCGGCCACGGTTGTGGAATTAACATTGGAGCCGCTGAGTGAGTAGTCGGGAAATCTTGCGGTGTTCGATCAGAATCATGTCTGTGGGAGTCGGTGGTTGGAATTTTCACGGAAATGTAATACCACATTCGGAAAAAAACCCCATTACAACAATGATTCAAATTTCCAACTGTTGGAATTTTTGCTTGATTTTTGGACAAATAGTGTGTGTGTGTGGGGGGGGGGGGGGGGGGGGGGGCACCTCCCTCCACCTGTAGCTACGTCCATGTTGCCAAGTAGATACAATGTAGAGGTCGTTAATCTGAGCGTAAGTTTGCCAGAACATAAGTACCAAATTGTGTCCAATTCAGAAGTGATTAATAGCGAAATAACTCTTTACTCAATGCACATGCTATCCAAATTTATTATTTTAAATATTATTCTTCTAAACTTTTCAATTTTTTTTAACAAAACCATATCATGTGACCCCTCATAGGAACGGGCTCGATGGGATCATTCCAATCAGATGTCACGTGATATGCTTTTGTTGAAAAGTTTTGAAAAATATTTTTCCAGCTTCTCAATTTTGAAATTACGGGAGCAAGTGAGATTCATTAGTTACGTAAAAAGGGTCAACCAGACGGGAAAATTATCTGTGCCTTATTTACCTTGCCCAATCGTTGCAATGTCAAATAGACTACCCATTCCCGCCTGCAAAACAACCAGCGGTACAGGAGATGGGCAGTCCCCGAACACACGAGCGCTTCGACAAAACACGTGACAGTTTTTATAAAGAAGATCTGGCTTAACCCTTTGAAACCGAGCGGCCGCATTTCCGGCCAGGAACCTGATACGTCATAACGTTATTAAATAGGATGGCTATTCAGTAAATGTGTGGGGTAGACCAATCAATATTTTCAACGTGCCGCCTCGGGGCTGCACGTTGAAAATAGTGATTGGTCTACCCCAAACAATGAATATGGACTCTTCTAATTGCTGCCACTGAACTGGCATGGAAGATACCCATAGAGTTCAAAGGTTAGATTCGGATGATTTGACAGGTACTGATTCTGTTGCCACCAATACCATTTTAACTCACTACGTTACTTCCGGGATCCAGTACAAGATTGCCAATGGAAACGTTCACTCGGTACTATAAATCTTTCAACCACCTCCAAGATATTTCTGTTCGTGGTATTGACATTGTGTTGAGATCCAAACTGAAGACTATCAGATGATATGCGCAAGATGTTTTTTTCGGCAAATCAGTCAACTGCAAGTTCAGTTGTGCGCGTTTCGCCTTCTCACAGAACTTGAGAGTATTATGCACTTCAACTATTTCCGCCATATTTATTTATTTATTTATTGGGGTTTAACGACTCTTTCGACAGCCAGGGTTACCTCATGTCGGACAGTTTTACGGGTGGTGATGCCGGAGTATCCGGAGAAAACCGCCGAGCAACAGCGAGCAACTGTCAGACTCCCCAACGTACTAACTACGCTCAAGCAGAGTTAGCATTGGTTGAAGACAATTACACCATCAGAGTGCAGTACGCCTTAAAAACAGCGTCACCGTGCCCTACGTGGGCAATCGGGATTAAGTGCCTTTCCAAAGAACGCAACTCGGTTGGCCCTGGCGGGGATCGAGCCGTGGACTTTTCGGTTGAAGTCGAATGTCGTAACCACTGAACCACTACGCCCCCTTTTTCTGCCATAAATCAACAACAATTTTACTGTGCGGCAGAATATTTCTAAAACATTTCGAACATCGGGAGGAGCAAAGGGGCAGTGAAGGCTGTTCTCCCATTTCCCTAATATCTCCTGAGGGAGCATTTGGTGCCTCGTGAAAAAGTCTCCCTTATTTAAACAGATCTAAGAGAGTTTGCATAATTACATCATGATTTTGGTATTGACAATTTCCCACCAATGCACCTCTGCGATAGATATTATCAAGTAACAATTGACAACACAAGGGAGCGCGGTGGTTCAGTAGGTAGAGGTGCAGGCTGCAAGCCGAGAGGTCCTCGGTTCAAATCCCACCCGCGGCAACCGCGTTGTGTCCTTGGGCAAGACACTTAACCCCCATTTCCCACGTGGGGGTACGGTGACGTTGTGTACTAAGGCGTACTGCACGTCGATGGTGCACCTATCTTCAACCAATGCTAACCCTGCTTGTGTGGAGTTAGTATGTTGGGGAGCTGACAGTTGCTCGCCGTTGCTCGGTGGTTCTCTCCGAGTACTCCGGCTTCCCCCACCCATAAAACTGTCGAGGTCATGATTAGCCATTCTGCAGAAATATGTGACCTTAAACACCAATAAATAAATAAATAAATAAATAAATAAACTGACAACACAAAGAGTGCCTTTTTCGCGAAGAACTTAAAAATATTATCTTCTTTTTTTTCTAAAAAGTCTTTGATCTTGCAATGGAATGGGCTCGAAGAACCCGTTCCAATGAGAGATCATTAGCTATGATTTCAAAGGATAAAAAATAGAAACATAGAAAAATGGTTTGCATTATCTTTTTCATTAACCCTTTACCTAACATGAAAATCAGACGACACTTGCAAAAAAAATTCTTGAGTAACTAATATTGTTCATTTTTTGTCTCAAAAACATAGGTTACGACCCCCCCCCCCCCACCATTCGAACGAGCTCGACGAGCTCGTTCCAATGATGGGTCATAACCTATGTTTTTGAGATAAAAAAAGAAGAAATAATGAACATTAATTGGCGATTTTTGAGAATAGCGCTGGCCAGTTTTTGCCGTTACGTTGGGTAAAGGGTTAACTAGCATTGAGCACTTTTGGTGATTCCTGTTTCGTAGGGCTAAAATATGTACCCGGCGCTGAATGTCATCAGCCCTTGTGTGTACATGTTACTGGCGCTCAAAATTTCATCGGACAAAAAACTGCCTGACCAGCATTAGTACATTGCCTGCGAAGCATAGTTACACACTAATTTCAATATTTGGCATGAGCTGCTTAGCAGCCTGTCACCTCATTCCCTCTAGGCCTAAAAAAGTTTTAAAAAAATGTATTTACAAGTGTCGTCTTCCTTTCGCGTTACAAAAGGGTTAATTGTCTTGCCGAAAGACATAACGAACATGTCATTCCCTTAGACCTTTCGAGCTGGACTCCCTATATGCTAACCAATGAGGCACCGCACTCCCTGGCATAAACAGATGGGGTGCTTCGGATAAAATCCAAAGAAGTAACATCGTCAAATCATTCATTAAAATATGAAATTATACGTGCTCTTCAGTTTATAAAATGTTACCAAACAGTATTCATGTGCTAATATACCCAGCCTTCCTGTTGGGTTTACACACTGACGAGTAAATTCTTGGGGTCTTCCTGTCCACCCAGCCGCTATTGTTCTGGTAGATGTGTTAAACTTTTCTTGATCAAAGAAATGTCGACTATAGTTTTGTTCAAATTACTGGTTTGTTCAGTTTGGAATTTAACTGCAAATTCAGAGGGCGAGGTGAGTAGGAAAATGACAAAAACGAACAAAAAAAAAACCGTTTCCTGGAATGATATTGCCGTTGTGTACATTTACAGTGAGATGGGTCAGTCCATTATAAATATACAGGGAGGATCAAATAATAACTGCAGTCTGCTGCCGTCTGGCTGCAGACTGCCGTTATGATTTTATCACCATTGTCTCGTGTATAGACCTCTTATATTAACCCTTTACCCAACGTAACGGCAAAACGGCCTGCGCTATTCCCCAAAATCCCAATTAACTTTTATTATTTTTTCATTTTTTTGTCTAAAAAACATAGGTAATGACCCCTCTTTGGAACGAGCTCGTCGAGCTCGTTCCAATGAGGGGTCATAACCTGTTTTCGACAAAAAAAAATGAAAAAATTAGTTATTCAGGAATTTTAATTTGCATGTTTCGTCTGCTTTTCGTGTTAGGTAAAGGGTTAACACAAAAAATGAGACGGAATCATGCCTTGGACCGAAAAATCGGTCTTACGAGTTCAAAGGGTTAGTAACTGAAAGAAAATTAAATCAAATTCTTAATTAAAATTCGGTGCTGTGGAAACTATCAGTTCTCTGTTTTGAAATATAAACTCATCCATTAAGTCCGGAGATGAAACATAAGCTCTCTGTTTTGATACGGACTATAACCTTCGCCCAGGTGTTAATTAAAACTAGTGGGCTGGGTGAACAGGAATAACCCAAAGCCTTTACCCAATGAATTGGTAGCATCTTCCCGTGTTCTTGAGAAGTTGAAAAAACTCCCAAAATTTGAACAAAACTCATCGAGCACGTTCCAATGAGGGCTCACATGGTATGGTTTTATTGAAAGGTTTATAAAAATTTAACCCTTTACCCAACGTAACGGCCAAAACCGGTCAGCGATATTCACAAAAATTAATTTTTATTATTTTTTTTCTTTCAAAAACATAGGTTATGACCCTTCTTGGGAATGAGCTCGTAGAGCTCGTTCCAATGATGGATCATAACCTATGTTTTTAAGACGTTAGGTAGAGGGTTAAAAAACAAAAGATAATTAAAATAAATAAATTTTGAAATCATCTGCATTGGAAGAAGGGTTAATAACAGCACAAAGATTATTATTTTGTTGCAAGTGATACATCTTATTTTGTTACTCTGTGGCTCAGTGGCTAGAGCATTGGACTTCAAAGCGAAGGGTCAACGCCTTGATCCCGACCAGCATTAACTTGAGCAAGGTACGTAATACAGATTACCCACGCGGAGGCAAGGTGGCGCTGTGTACAAAGTCGTACTGCACGTGGATGGTGCACTTGCCATCAACTAATGCTAACCCTGCTTGCACGTTGGGGAGTCTGATAACTGCTCGTCGCTGCTCAGTGATTTCTCGATCCGTATCAGCATTAACTGCGTTGTATTCTTGGGCAATTCCGATAACCCACGTGGAGGTACGGTGGCGCTGTGTACTAATGCGTGCTGCACGTGGATGGTGCACTTGCCTTCAATCAATGCTAACCCAGCTTGCACGTTGGGGAGTCTGATAATTGCTCGCCGCTGCTCGGTGGTTTTCTCCGGGTACACCGACATGAGGAGAAACCCCAAATAAATAAATAAATAAATAAATAAATAAATAAATAAATAAATAAATAAATAAATAAATTTTACTCTGGAGAGAATTCTAATAAAATCACGTGTCCTGATAAATTGTTACTTACCAGTGGAAGTAGGAAACCAAACCCTTCGCAATACATCCATGCAACCGGCTATCTGAATTAATTATTTACAAAAGTTAACAGTATTTATGATGTACAGTTTCGAAACAAAGAGTTGAATTGAAAACAATAAATATCCGCGACTAACACCATTAAATGTCGAAGCTCATCTTAATTAAGTGGCTAGTAGTAGGCTAGCGCCCCGGACTCCGGATCCCGTCCCGGAAGTGACGTCACAGTCATGTGACCCGTGATCTGCCATATTGGGTCGTCATTCCAAAGGTGATGAGTGGTGTCAGTGCGCATGCGAAGCGCGTGTTGTTATACTGGCACGTTTTTTCCCCGCTGTTTACTGGAGGCCGCATCTTGGTTTCTATGGTGACACGTGGTTGCTACCATCCAAGGTTCTACAACTGGACGGTGGTTTGTTCCTAGGGTATATTCGATTGAAAGGGGGGTAAATCTGATTACCCAAATAAAC